>JARHVA010004488.1:1115000-1452500 GCA_037957365.1 Torreya grandis
AATAACAAATTGTAGGTGGAATACAAGTGATTTTAAGAAGTCTTTTATAAGGTTATTATCATGGATTTTTATAATACCATGAATTATATATCCAATCGACATGCCAAAGGAAATAACACAAATTTGAATGTTAACAAATTTTTCAAATGTGAATATGCCATTTGACAAATGGCATGTGAAATTAAACTTTTAAAAAATCAACCTGAATCTTTATGGTGCCACATAGAGGGATAGGGGATAGCTTGAAATAGTTTAATGAACTATGAAGGTAATTTTTATATGGTGCAAGGTTTGAAAGAATAAAATGCATGGTTGGTATAAAAAAATGTTACGCATGGGATAGTGGAAAATAAATATTTAATTTGCATGGCTTGTGGAGTGCCAACTCAAATTTCTATGGGAAGAGAAAATATTAAAATGTATTTACAAAATACATCAAGTGGAAAAATGAATTTACAAATTGCATCAAGTGGAAAATAAATTAAATCATACTGAGTGTAAAACATAATAAGCAAATTGCATCAAGCGGAAAAAATAATTTACAAATTGCACCAAGTGGAAAAAATAATTTACAAATACATGAATTGGAAAAGTGTTGGGGCGTTTTTTACAACATCAAATTTTTAAATACAAATTTTCATGACTTGTAAAAATGCATTGGTGTTTTTTCATGACTTGAAGCCTACAATTATGATTCTCCCCCTTGATTGTTGAAGTTCAAGAAGAAATTTTTATACAAAGTGTTATATTCAAAATTCATCTCTCAAATCTAGTCTCTATATTGGGATAAAAACCAATAACTTTCTAATAAGTTTTATTTTACTTTAAATTTTCGTTTTGGTACTGATAAGATCAAATGAATTCATGAATTCTCTCTTATTTCTTTCATGGTATGATTTCCATGATGATAAAAATCTTGTTTTACCAAAATAATAGTTATTGATATATCTTCAACACACTATTTGGAAGATTGAAATACAGTTAGATTTCATTAGTCAAATCAAAACCTATCCATTGGGTTATAGAGTTGATGTCCCATTATACAAATTTTTTACCATCCTTGTCTTTAAAACATCTATAATTTCCTCTATGATCACAATTAGGAGTGTTGTCAAGAAACGTAGAATTTCATGACAACACCCACATATGGGTCTTATAAATAATTATAGTAGAGTCATCTTATTGGCAACATGTGTCACTGATTTATCATAATATTGAAGGTGGGTCTCAATTCCCTCCAAATATGGGTAACATTGGTATCTAAAAGTTGGGTGGCAACCTTGTAGTGGAGATTTTGTATGGAATAGAGTTGTGATGGATAACATTGGCATCAACCCATGATTGGTATATTTTATTCTCCAATGTGAGATGGTAGACTTGTTTTTTCAAATCACCCACAACATGCATCAAGGAAATTAACACTTGTGAAGGTATATTATCATGATCAATGGGTTCATTTAATTCTTTATTTTTTCTATTTGTCTTAGCCATTGGTATATATCATTAGAGACAATTTTAGAGAGGGTTGGTTTTATCTCTATAACCTTTTGAGGTTTGATAGCTAGGAATTTGTTAGAGGGAAATGAGATATCACCCTCATTTAGGTTAGGTTGATAAATGAGTTATACAGTGGTAAGGGTTACTGAGGGAGATTCATTGGTATCTCTTATTTTGTTAATTTCTAAAGAAATATCACACATTAATTGATTGAAGGTACTATATTATTGAGTGAGTGTATATTATAAACATAAGAATAAGTGTATATGTGTGTTTATAGATGACCTAGTATTCATTTGAACAAGATAAATAGGGGAAGTAGGAGGAGAATTATAATGTGTATACTCTATGTCCTCTTCATCGTAATAAAATTAATCATCATTATCCCAAGGATCATCAAAATAAAATTTTAATTCACTTGTAGAAGTAAAAGTAGAATAAGTATCATCCACAATCTCATTAAGATAAACAGAGAGGAAGAGAGAGTAGCATAATATTCTAAATTTTTACTACCATGAAATGTGTCATCATGTGTGGACTTCATGAATTATTCTTATTTTCGGAGTCAGGGATAGAAGAAGTATCAATCATGTTTTCATTTTTCATATTATGACATGTAGGAGAAGATTTAGAGACATTTGCACTATCAAATTTTTATAAATACTCACTGAATTGAAATTGAAATGTAAAATAAAGTGATAAACTAACTCCATTTACCTTAACTTTTGCATTGGTAAATAGTGTAATACCATTGTTATATTCTTTTTTAAATTTTACCAAGAAGATTAAAGAAGATGCATTGCTCTTATCTACTTTACTTGAATCATGTAAAAGTGGATTTTGTAGATTCCACTTATATTGATTTAATTTAAAATAAGGAGGTAGTGACAGTAATTGAAAAACTAGGGTCACATTGGAATAAATCACTACCAACAAAAGGATATTTTAGAATTATATTATTATTTTGATTTTGAGGTGTAAAATAATGAGAGGAAAATGATGTATATAATATATCCTCATCTATATTTTCATTGCCATGCTCATATTAATAACCATATCCATAATTATAACAATAGTCATCATCATCATTAGAAATTAAGTCATTATCATGTTCTAATGTAAACTATTAAAAAAAAATCAAATTCATTATTATAATTATGAGAAAAAAAAGAAAAAAAATCAATTGGTTGAGGGGTATAAGGCTGCTTAGATGTTATGTCAAACATAAAAAATAATTAATGTAAATAATTAATAACAAATTCACAAGAGGTAGAGCATAATATAATGTAGTATATGTGTAACTATGAAAAAAATTAGCCCAATGTGTAAAATAAATTAGGATTGTAAGTGAAACCCTAATTATTAGTATTTGGGTGTATAAAAACCTAGTGTGTGGATCTAGTGTTTTGAGTGAGGGTCATTTTGTAAAAATTTAAATTACATTAAATGAATTTAACCCTAATATATGAGTAATTTACATGAGATATTTATGCTATAAATTAGAAAAAAATAGAAGTTTTTAACCCTAGTTTAATGCACAAAAAATAGGAAGAAGGTAAACCTTAGGCAAAATTAGGGTTTTGATCAATATTTGTAGTAAGTCTAGTTCATAAAATGTTCTTATGATGTTAAAGTGTTGAGTATGATAATAATTTGGAATGAAAATTAGAAATAACTAATTTGATAAGCCTTTTGAAAAATAGCAAGAATAGAGAGAAGGAACACTTATCTAGAATAAAATAGGTATATATGTAGATAAGGGGAATAGAACATGTTATATAAACATTTATAGACCTTAGATTATATGAATTTGGTTGAAATCTAGTCTCAAATAGTAGTCTTAATATCATGAAAATGGTGGTAGTGTCTAATTACAATGCTAGTGTCCCTCTTATAGGAATTACTCAAAACATTAAAGGAAGTTACAAGAGGTTCTAGGGATCCTTTAGGTGGGTTTGTGTCTTCCAAGAAATCATCTTGTCACTATTTTAATTTAATATCTTAAAAAACCCTAATGAGTACCTACACACATGAAACAATAACCAGATCAAATTCAAAAAAGAAGGGGAAAATTGGGTTATGGGATGTTACAATCATGTGGAAAAGAACCCCTATTATCATGACCATTACCTACATTAACCCCAACTCTATGGATCTCATATCACATGTCATTCCCCCTTAGGGAATTTCCATAATCAACTTGCACCATATGATATAATGTCTTTCATTTAGGCCCTTTTATGATTAAGCATGCAATGTATATGTGTTATGTTGAGTAGTATGCAAAGTATTGAGTTATACTATCAATTAATTTTATGTAATAATGTACCAAAATTATATTTTTAAGTGTAAAATGCATTTTGAGGATATTTACATAGAATTAATTGTGATTTGAATATAATACCTTATTTTAAAGCTAACAAGTTGTAAAATAGGGATAAAAATAAGATAAGTCTCAAAGTAAGGTTAGGACCCAAACACAGGGGAAAATCACTATCATATACTAGATCTATAATTGGACACAATTGCCACATGGTAATATTGTTCAAAACATGGTGTTAGTGTCTTAGGGCATAAAAATAAACTTAAAACCAAGAAGGATGGGCTAGGGGACCCTTTGACTAGGAAGAGGTGACATAAGACCATTAATGGTGAAACAAATAGGGAATATAAGACAAGAAAAAAAAATGACCACATTAACAAATTATATATTCATCAGTAAAACCTTCATAGGAAAGATCAACAAAATACATAATACTTTTGGTTGGTTGGCAAAATTAGAGTGTATATAGTTGTGTTTAAATTAATTGCACATATCATCGACATTCAAATTTATTTTTTCTCTAGCTATGTTATACATTATAGTTATTTAATGTAAAAAAATAAAAAAAATAAAAAGTTATGGAAGAAGCATATATGGATTCTCTTTAATTTGATAATATAGCAATGAATAAACAATTTTATAATCATGTAACTTGGGAACATGTCTGTTACTCGAATTCCCCTTTATATTCCGCCTTGGATTCTCCTATATATTCCTTTATGTATTTACCTTTACTTTTCCCTTGGGATCCTCCTTTAGCTTATTCTTTGACTAATAATATATCTTAATAAAAGTAATTAAAGTTTCAAATAAATAAAAATTCATAGATAAAATGACCAAATCAAGATACAATGATGTTCAAACAAGGATTTTTTAATAATTACATTTAAAATAAAGATTCGATTTCTAATTTCACTACTCATAATAATCATGTTATCTCTTCACCTTTAAAAATACTAGATATTTATCCTACATGTCATAACTTTTCTCCATTGTCAAAAAATGAGGATGAACTTCCTCTTCCTTTAAAACATCACATGATATTCCTTCTAAGACATATTATGATGTTGCCTCTACTTCCACCTCATTATTATATTGACATGATGTTACTCTTAATCCTAACAGAGAGTTACGACATGAGGACATGAATCTCTTGATATTGATAGTTATTTCAACATTATCGATCAAAAAAATAATTTATTTATATATAAAAATGATTCTTTAAATCTAAAATAAGAGTTTATCTTTCCACCTCCCACATATACTATTGATTTTATTCACATTCAATCAAATATACCTAATATTTTTTTGTGACACCCTTGAATATCAAATCATCGCAATGATAAAATAAATTTAAAAATTTAAAAATAAAAATAAATTTTTTAGTTCAAATATGTATCAGTTGAAACTAATATAATATATATAAATAATATAAAGTATGCTAGTGTCAACATATATCATCATCTAGATATCATGTGCCTCCCATGAAACATACATTTAATATACACGCTTAAAAAATATACAAAATGTTAATAAAAGTCTAAATAAAATTCTAACATAAATTATTTGTATCTAGTTGATTACATTACCTTTTATTCCTCCTATAATAAAATGAAAATATAATTTTTCATATCATAAATTACATGGGCATCATACAAACATATATTTTGATTTAAATAATAAAATAAAAGTATTATTGATAGTGATGATCCTTTAATATATAAATACATCAAGAAAACCACTTATATTTAATCTCCCAAAAAATAAGTGAAAAAATAACACAAAGATAAAAATATGGACTCAAATGATAATTGAGAACAAAAAAAAATTCAAAAAACAAAATTTAAGGAAGAAACATTGCAAAAATAACAATTACCAAAATAAACATTACCAGAAAAAAATTAAGATAAGAAAGAAATAAATTTCTTTAAAACTATTATCATAATAGAAAATTCTAAAGTAAAATACTACTACAATGTTTAATGATACAAAAAGGGTTACTGGTGGATCAAACATTATGTCTACTTCATGCATAAAAACAAGATAAATTCAAATCACAAATTACTTATATTAATAATGTTTAAATAGTAACACATGACTATTATTTATTTAATCATGGAATGTAAGTTGATAAAACCTATGCACATAATCAAAAAAATATAATATATGGTCCAATGAATTTTTCATGTAAAGATACAAAAGATTATCAAAATGACACACCAAAATCTCATGAAAAATCTACTAACTTAATTATATTTTGTGATAATTATTACATTGATTATTATGATCATAATAATAAAAAATTTTGGGATCATATCAGTTATATATGGCCTACATATATACATCCCCTTGATGACATCTAAAAAGAATATATGTCTCAATTTTCTATCTAATTTTATAGTTTCATTTGTACTTTCCATATTTAGTATATTTTGATAGTAAGTTTCATATTGGTTTGTGTCATTTATTAAATATATGTATCATTATGATTTTACACAATAGTTTGTATAATAGGGTATAAAATTTAATTAGTTCTTATAATTGGATGAAACATATTAGTGAACCCTTCTATTTATTTAATATTTCAAGACCTAGATTTTTCTAAGTTTTTTCTTTACAAATTTTGTGTTATAGTTTAAAATATAAAATCATCATTTCCTAATTATGTTGGATTTATTTTTATCATTTTTATGTATCTCTCCTATTTTTATCATTTTAATATTTTTTTAAAAATGAAATGGATAAAAATGAACAGTCTCATCCTCTTAACCCTCAAGATGGTAATAGCTACATTTCCTCACACTAGGTCCATGTTATCACTACTCAAAGGGGAAAATTATTAAATACTATAGTTACAAATTAATGTGACCACCATAACCTTCCTCAAATACATTCACATATTACATATCATCCCTATGGTGTGTGTGTGCATAGTCTATCCTAACTACCTAGTTTTTATGCTTGTGAATCCCTTGAATATGTAATAATCAATAAGGGATGTCTAGAATATAAATCCAAGAGAGATTATTCAATCCATTATTGACCAAAATAAATATGAACTTGAATAATTAGCATCTCAATCCTAATCCCCAGGTTGATCTATGTGGAAAATAAGTAATAAATACACACTAAGATATAAAAATAATGTTTATAAGTCCTTATAAGATTTGATTGAGAACCATTATAAAGAGGTCAAGATTGGATTGTAGATGTAGATGTATTTATAAATTATTGATTATTTTCATGGGTATCATATTTAATTCTCACCACTTTATTTTGGATTTAGCTTGGTAGTGGCATGATAATTTTTTGAAGCTCCTTGTATAATTTGACAAAGTAAGTTTTCATGAAGAAGCTTCTCTATAGTGGCCAAAGGCCCTTTCACTTATGTAATTTTTGGATACTTTTGAATCGTTGATTTGATATCAAGATCAATGGTGGAGGATGAGTCCCCAAAATCATGATCATCCACATGCAATGTGTAGGATCTGTTATTTAAGGCCCTTTTGGGTATGGAAGGCATGTTGGAAGAAAAGTGGAATCATTGGTCCTATTAGAGTGTGTAAGATTGGTGTGAAATGAATAACATCTAAAAGGGGTGTAAGATCTTGCTTATAATTCTTATATTTATCATTAAATTTCTTCGATGACATCACCTACATGAAGAAGTAATTCTAAATCCATGGATAATTCTAAATTTAGAAAAATAGGATAATTCTAAATGCATGGATTTTATTATTAGAGAAATTATTAGGCTTGATTAAATTGGATTAATCAATAAATAGAAGAATGGTCACCTTTTTTTATGTTTCTATTTATCATTCAAGTATTGATATAATTGGACTATTAAGACACTTACAAAGGTTTAATTTAAATTAGGATTAACTTGTTAAGATTAGTGATGCAATATGACGAATTGCCCTAATCAATGATGTGCCATTATGATTTTTGGATTAAATTGATAGTTATTTGGGTAATATACATCCAATTGGATATTTTATTTAAACCCACATGTAGTTATATAAAGTATCTCTTGGTTTTATTTTAGATACAAAAGTGATTAAAATGAAGTGTCTACATTCTCCCCATATTTCAAAGGGCATTACGAGACACTAGGCACAATAACGTATTTTCAAATAATGAAAAAGTCATTGAGAATAAATTTTATAATGATGTATTCACTCTTATCCTTTTATTTTTAAATTTTTTGAGTCAATAAACTTTTATTGATGCAACAAAGGGTACTTGATTAGCCTTGGATACCTCCTTTAGGGGATGGTTGGGGAAGAAGTTGAAAAGATAGGCCCTGAAGACTAAGAAGAAATATCGGGCTACCCCAATAGGGAGAATTTTATCATTGATTGGTATAAATGGTTTAACCTAGTAGGGTGGATATTAATTTATCAAATGATGATTAGGAAATTGATTGATTGGTTGGAGGATATTAGACAAGGATAAGTTCTGATAAAATATTACTGACTAGACATCTATTACTTGATGTTTGATTTAACAATGAATGATATGCACCATGGTATAAAATAACATGATGATTAGGATGAAATATGCATAAAAAATTACCCTAAATCTAATATAAAATTGAAAATAATGTACCAATTATTAAAACCATGTTGAAAATGTTAATATATACCAAGGAATGGTCTCAAGTACAACTGTGTGACAAGAAGCACCGTGATGATGAACCTACCATCATAATGGACTGAGTTGAGTTGATAACAAAAAAATAATAATAATGAAGTAAAGAATCAAGAAACACAAACTAAAAATAAAATCAATAGAAAACATCATGTTTCGCAAAATTTAAAAAAAAAAAAAAACACACCACAAATAATCAAATAGAAGAAATAATGACAAACAAACCAACATAACATAAAATAAACAAATAGTGAATCATTTTTGTGTGTGTGAATGTAATGAATTACTCATGAAAAATTTCCCCTGAGATTTAGAGTATAACTAACATGACAAGGTTATAATGTGTATGGAAGGGGGAATAGAATAAAAAGGAAGGGGTGGTAAAGTTGTCTCCAAATGCCCCATGCAAGTGGAATTTTCCTACATAGTATAATGTAATTGAGGTCAAATGAGTTCTCCTAAGGATGTGGGAAAGAATAAAAATGATGATAATTAAGATACTTGATTATAGAATAAAAATAGTAAAAACACACTCACAAAATGGTGAGATCATTTAGATAACTTAAAAAAATGAAATGGTAATAAGATTGGTTGAGTTGACCTAAGATGTTCCATACATCCAAGTGCTACCTAAATAATATATGTGGGCCTAAATTTGATGTAGTTCTCTTAGAAATATGAGAGTAAATAAAGGAATGGTAATGGTAAAGTGGAAATGATCACTATTTTGGTAAGGTATTCCCACTCAACAAATGCAATAAGTCATGCCATCTATAATAGAGCCAAAGGCCACCAGTGAATAGGATCACAAACCAAGAATAATTTTTTTGTATTAATATCTCATCAAAATTTTAAGACCTTGTTTAGAATATTTTTGGTTTTAAGGTTTTTTAGGTAATTTTCAAATTTCTAATTTTTTTCAAACTATTTTAAATTTGTTTGGGTTTTTGTCATCTCAACTTGATGAAGAATTATGAGATTCAGATTGTTGTAACTCATAGAAAAATGAGAGTGTGGCTTCAGTTTCTCACAAAATAGAAAGAGTGTGTGTGTGTCTTAGGTTTCTATAAAAATGGCAATAGAGTTAAAAAGGGGTGACCTAGTTTACCTTATAAACTAAGTGTTTCCCACATAGTCCAAATGGACCTTAGGTCAATGTAGTTACACCTTTGTAGAAGATAATATGAACTAATTATAGGTTGAGGCATAGGAACGGAATAAGAAAATAATCAAATGTTATAACATAATGAATGATAATAAGGGAAAAGACTAGGAGTTTCAAATACCATGTCATATGAGAACCAAATGTCTCCATTCATCAAAGTATCATATAAATAATAGAACATAATGTTTCCCAAAAAAGGTCTCAATTTAACTTCAATATTCATAACAAGGTAAAGATAGGAACAATAATGGTCACAATAAGATAGGTTAGAATGAATAGGATAGAATGGAAAAAATGGCTTGAACGGAATGGGACTATGATGGTTCATAAAACAAATAGGTTTGCTCCCAAATGTGAAAGTACATGCATATAAAAAAATATTTATCCATGATGTTAAAAACCTATGTTTCATCATGGTACTTACCCAAGGCACCATAATCATGGTTTTCACAATTTGAAGAATTATTTATCTTTTTATTTTGAGTTATATGTATTTTTAGTGATGTTTTTCATTTGTTTTTTTATTTTGAGTTATATGTATTTTTAGTGTTGCTTTTCATTTTTGGTATTTTCTAGAATCTAAACTTAATGGAGGATTAAAAGATGCATAAAGTGGACCCTTTATTATCTAACCAATAACTACTAAAAATGGTTGTTTTATTTGAATCCTACTACCAATGTGAACTATATTATTATTGTTATGCTCCTCATTAGTTATTGTTTATGCTTCCTCCAAACATCTAAAAACGATGCCTTCATAGCCTATAAAATAAATATTGACACCAAAGAAGGTTAGTAAAGGATAGGCATGGTATAAATGGTCTCATTGGATAATGGAATATAGGTCTTGAATTCATGATCATAATGGAATGTATAAATATTGTGATTTATAGTCATACAAATTATTGTTCATTCTAAATTTGACTATATTTTGGTTGTGGTGGAACCAATATTGACTTTGATAACTTATGAATTAGGTAAGTAGGAGCTAATTGGCTCACCTATTGGGAACTCTAAGAGGTTTTCACCAACACAATCTTCTTAATTATTCTAATTTGTATTTTTTAACAATACCTTGAATAAGGTTTCACTAAGGAATTTTGATAATTCATTAACTAAATGATTCTAATTTTTTTTTTATTATCATATGGTACCTCTAATAAGGTTTCACTAGAAGATGTTGAGTTTTGAATTTAATTATCTCCTAGTGCCTCAAACTAGGTTTTACTAGGATATTGTTCTTTTACCTGAATATTATCTTGGATCCCCAGAGGTTATATTTTTAAAATGTCACCATGGAATAAGTTTAACAGTGCATGAATTTGTTTATCCTAATTGGCATTTATGGGAGGCAGAATGTTAATATTATGGATAGGATGATTAATGGTAAATGCATGTGAAATGTAAATAGAAGGGTAAAATACAACATAGTCCTCGTAGAGGAAACTGAGAGAGATTGTGTCGATACTAAAAGAAAAATCCTCAAAAAATATAAAAAGATCGTAAGTGTTTTTAATGGGATCTACTAGGAATGTGTATCTGATATCATAACTTCTACAAAGGTATGTTAATTCTGAAGGTGATTCTAACTCAAGAAGATTAAAATCTGATGTTAAGACATATGTTGATTTTATTTATAATGATAAATCTAATATCAAATCTAGAATGGAACACAATTATGACATTACTTCTTAAATATAACTTGATTTTGATGTAAATGTATCCACAAAGAGGGCCAATTGAATCGCATTGTCCACAAGTACATTGTTTACATTTCAATTGCAAATGAAGGATTTGAAATGAAGGAATGTTTAAAAATGGGGATATTTGGGCCATAAATGAATAAATTACTATGGATAAATAATAGTGGTATATTCAATTATGGGTACATCAAATATGGCTATTATGGCAAATAGAGGACCTTCATCAAAAATAAGTAGACCATTAATTGTTTATATTTGGTCAAAGATGGGTGACTTGAAAAAATGTCAATAATGGTTTAAATATATTGATCTCAATTTGGAAGTGGATCATAACATATCCCTATTTAGTAGTTATCAAACTTGGGCACACTTAGATTTTTAATTAATAAGGGTTGTTGGAGGGGCAATAACATAATAGGTCTGGACTATTCGATTTAAGTAGCTTGACTATTTGGTAGTGAGGGGTGTATCTTTGGTAGATCTAATAAAATAGTTAAATATATCGATTATAAATACATTCATAAGTATAATACCAAGATATAAAAATATCATAAGGTTTTCATCTTTGTTGTCAAAAAGGTGGCATGTAGAATGGTCTTATCCATAGTCTACACTAGACAACACATTTAGTAGGTATTGTTGAGTTTTTAATACAAAATTGGATTTTATACCAATGGATTGAGTTTTTAAAGTAGATTCAAAGTGGGAAAATTTATGGGTAGGCTAGGTCATTTTATCTATCGAACATTGATTTATGACTAGCCATGCTAGATTAAGTTTAAGATTATGAGAGTCCATAACTAGGATTAACCTTGTAATAATTCCCCCAAGCAAGGATATATGAAATGGAAATGGATTGGAATAATTTTCCTTAAAAAAGGTGGACTTGGTCTTAATTATAATGGGCCCAAAGAGGGTAGTCTTTGTCTCAATGTATTTGGTTTAGCCCCAAATAAGGTGGTCTTGGTGTCATATTGAAATTGGTCATAATGGTAATGATTTGATTCACCCCAAACATGAAAAATTAGGATATATTAGAAAATTCCCCAAACATGTTAGAGTGGCATAAATTAAAATTGGACTAAATGGTCTTGATTGGATTTAGATTAGCTTGAATATGATTTAAATGAAAGAAAGGATGGATGATATGACTTTTTAACTCACAAATAATAGGTTCGAAAGATTTAATGCAAATATAAGAGGTGTTTTTGTATTGGTATGAAATGAATTCATTATAATTGGATTTGGCTAAAGTAGACTTGATTTGGCATTAAAATGTGGTTTGAATCAAATCTGGTCAAAATTGGAATGTCTTGGTAGATAGTTGACTTGGTACATGGTTAAGGATGAATCTAATTGGGATTTTATTAACATGGCATATGCTTGAATTTAAATGTTTAAATTGGGTCTGTCAATGCAAATTTTCAAATGGAATAGTCCAGTCAAATTTTGTTCATGTAAGTATCCATATAAGAAACGTGTGTGAATACAACTTGTTTTTAAAAGGGTGCATAAATCATGGTAAATCAAAGAATTTCAACAATTTTATTTCAATTTGGAATATTTATTTGAAAAGGCTATTTGGTTTTATTGTAAAATTTTACCTAGTCTTTGAACAAGTTTACTTTGTAATGTTGGTTTGGCTTGAAAATGTGTAAACCTTGGATAGAAGTTGGCTAAAAATAATGTTTGATTGGCATTTGTTTTGATCATTGGAATTCAATTAAACTTGATTTGATTTTTAAATTTGATTGAAATTGATCCTTGTAATAATGTTTGAATGTTATTTGAATTTTGTAAAATTTTGTCTAGAATTTGGAATTGAAACATGGAATTGGAATTAGTTTAACTTTTCAAAGTAAGTTAATTTAGAATTACAGTTGGATTTTAACTTGGGTTTGGAATAAAATTACTAGCATAATGTCACAATGTTGACAAAGAAGTTCAAATTTTGGTTTTAGACTTGGTTTAAAGTGGAAATTTGGTTAAGGACAAGACTTTTGGTTCAAATTTGATAGCCTAATGGTGTGGTTTGTACAAGTAATATAGGTATTAGAATTAATTCTTAACATTAATCATTTTTTGTAATGACCATGTGTTTTTTTTCCTTAACATTGACCAATCTAGGTTATATCTATTGAGAACCATTTTCATAAGCATAAACAGAGAGAGGCCATAGAAATCTATAAAATCCCTATCAATTTTAAAAGGGAAAATGGTTTAGATATAAGTAACAATTGGAAACCACTGTTAGATTCATTATAGGGTAAATATTACTTAGTTTCTAATTTTACTATTTAGATATAATAATTTTTTACAAACTATATTTATTGATAATATATATATAAATATAAAATTAGAAGTTAAAATTAAAATAAAAATACAAATATTAAAATTAAAAATATAAGTATTACAAAATAAAATATTTATTTGAAAATCAATAACAATTTATAATATAAAGAGCATCTCTAGGGATGTGTTGAGGTCAACATACCTCCATTTTTGAAAAACAAGGAACCTTGCGTCAAATCATGGAAATTTGCACCTTGAAATTAAGAATTCACTTGATCAGAGTGTGACTAGCATGTTTGCACATTTTTTATTTGAAGCTCATCTACATCATGATCTGGCTGAGTTATTGGTTCATGGTTCTAATTTTACCCAATCCAAGTTTGTTGGCATTTTTTCTTCATGTTTTAGGTTATAAGTTTTATAAGGACTTTATTGAATGAGCTATGTTTGAATCTCATTATGTAATTCTAATTTTGCCTTTTATTATCCTTTAGTCTATAGAAAGTTAAGTTAAATCCATGTTAAAGGGTCATTTATCAATATATAAAGATTATGGACATAATGTAGACACCTTATTAGGTACAAATAGTTATTGGAGTAAGTATGGAAGTGCATGTTATTTAATTGGATCATAAATTTGTCCATCTAGACATTCTGGTCTGATCATAAAAAAATTGAATAGGCAGTTTACTAGAGTCATATTTGACACATGTAGATGAGTCAAGGAGAAATGTTCAAATGGGTTCATTTAAATTTATGCCAAGAACATATGTACCAAATTTTAACTCATCCACCAAAGCGCATAAAAAGTATGGAGATCCAAAATTGCCATCTAAAGCATTTTAGATTGTCTTCTAGGTCTAAATTGAATTGAATGAGTAATGTTTTGAGGTCATATATGTCATGTGTGGTAGTTATAGGAGAAATGGTTAAATGGGTTTATTCATATTTATATTTAGATCATATGTGATAATTTTTATCTCACATGATGAAGCACATCAAAATTTATAGAGATCCAAAGTTTCCCACTAGATCATTTTTTACTATGTTTTACAGGTCTAAATAGATCCTAGTGAGCATGTTAAAGAAAAATGGTCTAATGGTTTTGTTCATCTTAATCACTATAATTTAAGGAACAATGGTCAAATGGGTTTGTTCATCTTTATTTGAAGACAATTTTCATTAAGTTTCATCTCTTGATAATAAGTGCACCAAAAGATACGAGCATAAAAATTTGGCTTCCAATGCATTTTTTACTATTTTTTCCATAGCCAATTTTCCAAGGTCTAAATTGAGCCTAGTGAGCATGCTGAAGAGGTCATATCTTGCAATCACTATAGTTTTATGAGAAATGGTCAAATAGGTTTGTTCACCTTTGTTATAAGACTATATGCACCAAATTTCAGCTCATGTGATGAAGCACAACAAAAAATATGAGGACCCAAACTTGGCCTTTCAATAAAATTCTTGTTTTTCCATAGTCATTTTTAACCTTGACGATTTGTGGAAATGATAGTTGCACATACATCAAATTTAATCCCATGCAAAAATTCATATGAGCTTAAATTTGGTGATCTGTGGGATGTTAAACATGGTCACACAGGTGCCAAATACAATCACATGGCCGTTAAATGATGGTCATGTAGATGTCAAATTTAATCCCATGAAAAAATTCATATGATCTTAAATTTGATGGTCTATTGGACACCAAATGCATTCATGTAGATATCAAATGACAATCACATGGTTGTCAAATTTTGTCCTGAGAACTAGTCAATGGCTTTTAAATAGAGGGTCCCACTAGACAAATAGAGTGATTATTTAATGATTTCAACATCTCTTAAAGCACTTATTTTGAAAGTGGAATAATTTTTGTAAAGGCATATGCTATTTTGTTAGCATGTTTGTCTATAGGTTAGTCTACTTTGAAAAAGCAATTGTATTATATAAATTTATAAAAAGGATAGTTATCCTTATCCCTTGTGCATTTATATCATATGAAAAACTATTATAATACCTTATTATTCTATAAAATATAGTATTATCATTTTATAAAAAGAAAAGAGTGAGTTTTATAGCCAAAATTACTTTGCAAACTTGAAGTAAGTAATCACTCTATTTTTTACATATTTGTGTTTTTTTTAGCATAATTGTGTAAAGGTCAGTGATCATCATGGTTTTAGATTAGTCTTTGGGATTATTTAGACAAATATTGACATTCTTTGAATACATATGCTTAGTTATGATAAAGATAGCTATAAGTCTATACATCTAACTAGTTTGAAGTTAGTAATAGTTATTTTGATCAAAGATTCATAAATACTTTGAAATTTTGAGTTTATTTGGATTTTAATGTGTAAATATTATTCATAATTACATATATGGACACTCTTTTAAGCTAACTTAGTTAAAGAGTGATGTCCTTTATTATTCTTTACATGAATCTTTACAAAATTTGCTTAATGTGCAATTCGAATGATTATTCTTTGTAAATATTTATTTATCGCATCATATTTCAAACATGATTCAATGTCCTTAAGATAAAATTACAAAATTGAGATTGAGGTGAGTGAAAATCCTCAAGCTCCCAATCTACTACATCAATTTAGGATACTCGTGTATTCAGGTATGGCTTGGTTAGGTGGTTCTTCAATCAACATACTAGGTATATTGCATGATCTTCTTTGAAATCCTAAAAGATATTTACCTAATTTTAGTCCCAATGTTGTCACAACTGAAGAACAGGTTAGAAGTTTCAAATTTGCATTAATATTATTAAATATGAATCATGAAGATGTAGCACATAAACTATTTTCTTTTACTTTGAAAGATGATACATATGAATGGTTTCTCAATCTGTCTAAAGACAACATTACTAGTTGGGATGATTTTAATAATGTTTTTATTAATCAATTTGGAAAAATTATATTCCTTATTTCATATATCAAAAGTTCACCACAATTAAAAGGGATGTTAATGAAACTAGCAGAGCATTTAACACTCAACTCCAAAAGAGGTTCAATAAAAATATAGCCCCTTATAGACCCAATGAGGATTTATCCTTAGAAATTTATAAGGATGATGTGGATCCTATAACCTCCATGTTCTTAAAAACATCTCTCCTAGTTGTAAATACATTAACCCATGCCTACTCTGAAGTTATGACCATTAATGACCAAATATACCCTCAGGGTCAAATAACATATTCGATGTCTAATGTCAATTCAAATTGGCCCATCCAGAATGTTATTCTTTGTATGCCTACTTTAACACTAGTTTGGAACCATTTTCTTTTAAGTCATACATATCCTGACTAAGACCTAGAGTTCCTAAATAGTACTAAAAGTGGATCCCATTGATAAAATCATAGAAATCTAGTGCCCATAGATAGTAATAATGATCCAATCCATGTGCATACGACACCAAAAAATCAAATGAATTTATATTAGAAATGGTCCAAAAACTAAGCACTAACTTTCTTCAATTTAAAAAACATGTAGGAAATATAGTGGAATACTCTAACAAAAATTATACTTCTCAAATGTTTGATAGGCATCTAGATGAGTTTCATAGTAGTAATAATGTATCATCTAAAAACATAAATAAGTATTCATGATATTATTATGGATGATTATTATTATATTTTTGAAACCTCTAAAATTATGCCTAATCAAGACTTTATTGTAGGTACATCTAGATTTACAAGAGCATCTCAAGGTTTAATGTAGGCCTTTGATTTTTCATTTGAAGATGGAGATGAAGATGAAGATAAACCAATATAAGAAGTTGCATCTGAGATGACTTGCATTCCTGAAGATGTAAGAGAGATTGTAATTTAAGATCAATAAGACATCATCACTATTTCATCTACAAATTAAAAAGAAGATGAAGAATACCCTTGAAGAACATGATCATTGGCAAAGGTCATACTTTTATTTCCTAAATAGGATCAAGGAACTAGAGATGATAAATGAGGGGATAAAACAACATATTGATGTTTTATTTGATGATTTCACTAATGATCTATATTTCCCAAGATGTGGTATTATTTTGAAGGAATGAAACCAAGACAAGATAAAGTCTGATTGGATGAAGGAGATGCCCCTCTTTACAAAGGATGAATATGAATTAAGCATAAAATATCTATAATTATCATATGACTTCATCAAGAGGCTAATAATATGGGATCAACATGTTTCTCATGATGAGTTTCTACATGAACATCATTCAATTGATTAGGATGAAGAAGCCTTTTGGATAAATTAGAGGATTTTTGTGAAAAGATTGGTAGTCCACTTCCACCTCTAAAAGAACCTAATGAAGACATTATTCTAAGGATGAAAGATGAGCTACCATTATTGAGTGATAATGATATAATCCACTACCTATATATGGATGAAGTAGGACTAGCACTCCTAATGTAAAGTAGAAAGATTTGGGAGGAAGAAGATTAGATTTTAGTCTCATATCTTTAATATATGTACTTGAGAATGGATATGAGAGCCAAAGTCACACTATACAAAAGACCTGGGCATATAAACATACCTATCTATAGGAATATGTCATCACAAAATACTCAATTTTAAATGTTTTGTAGTATAAAAAATAATTTTCACTTTGATCCTAGAGGTAAGTATTTTATGAAGTTAGTCTAGGGCTTAGATTAGTTTTTTTCATGTATTTTCCTTCATGTCCCTTATTTGTATATAATACCTATACATACTTTTTTACCTTTTGTGATTTTTTCCTTGATTCTAAATAAGTCCTTTTTGACAGCCCTCAACTCAAGTTTCATCTAGGCTGCTCAAGGGCTTCATAGTTCAAAAATTAAGTATGATTTCTCAACATTTGTTGATCATGGGCTTTATAGTTTCAACTCACGTGTGATAACTATAGTAAAAATGATCAAATGGGTTTATTTATATTAATAACTAAATAATATGTGCCAATTTTTTTCTCATGTTATGAATCACATCAAAAGTTATGGAGAACCAAAGTCTCCTTCTAGAGCATTTTTTACTATATTTTCTAGGTCCAAATAAAACCTAGTGAGGATGTTGAATAAACCATATCTCTCAAGATCTGTAGTTTAAATATAAATGGTCAAATGGGTTAGTTTAACTTTATTCCAAGACTATTTATACCATGTTTCATCTCACATAATAAAGTGCACCAAAAGATACAATTATGGAAATATTTCTTCCAACACATTTTCTACTATTTTTTCCATAGCCAATTTTTTAGGGTCCAACTTGAGCTTAGTGATCATGTTGAAGAGGCCATATCCAACAATTTCTATATTTTTAAGAAAAATTATTAATTTTTTTTGTTTAATTTTGTGCTTAGACCATATGTGCCAAATGTTTTATCATACAATGAAGCGTGTCAAAAGATATGAGGACCTAAAGTTGGCCTTTGAAAAACATTCTATTATTTTTCCATAGTCATTTTGACTCTGATGGTCTATGGGACAACAAATTACAATCATGTGGACATAAAGTTTAATCCCATGCAAAAATTCATATGATCTTAAATTTGACAATTTGTGGGACATCAAATATGGTCACGTGAACATCAAATGATAATCATGTCAATGTCAAATTTAAGCTAATGTAAAAATTCATATTAGCTTAAATTTGATGGTATGTGATACATCAAATACATTTGCATGGATGTCAAATGATTATTTCATGTAATCTAAATTTTATCCCAAGAACCAGTCAATGGATTTTAAATGGATGGTCCCAATAGATGAATAAAGTGGTTATTTAGTGATTTCAACATCTTTTAAAGAACTTATTTTGAAAGTGGAATATTTTTTATAAAGGCATATGCTAGTTTATTAGCATGTTTTCATGTAGGTCAATCCACTTTGGAAAATCAAATGTATTCTAAAACTTTGTAAAAATAATAGTTATCCTTATCTCTTGTGCACTTGTATCTTATGACTAACTGGTATATTGCCTTGCTCTTCTATAAAAGGTAGTATTATCATTTTTTAAAGGGAGAAGAGGGAGTTTTAGAGCCAAAATCACTTTACAAACTTAAAGTAGGCAAATCAAGCAAAGAATTCTATAAATATTTTTGATTATTTGTCGATGTGTTTGCTATCATGGCTTCTCTCTCATTTGATTATTCTAATTTATAGATTTGAATGGTTCTTATAGATTCTTGGTGTGCACCTTTGATTGTAGAGTTGTTAACTTACGGTAATACTAGGTTTATTGAATGTTCTTAGGTTCATTTTATTTTCTTACTCTTCTTACATTTGGGCCAATGTTTTTTACTTGTAGGAGTAAATATTTAAAGTGTGTCTGGTGTTTATCTACATCTTTTCATACCTTCCTAAGAAGTCTTTCTAATGTGTGATGTGATTTGAGATAAGTTTTTTCACTTCACATGTTGGTTTTAAGTACATACTTGGATGATATTAAAAATTTCTCATGATGTTTAGAATGAAGATAAAAAATATCTCTTTCTTTCATTGTAAATATCCATTCTAGATTAATTCTTAAGTTAGTTCTTAATCATAATTCATGAATTCTTTACATAGTTACTACATATTCTACATAGATTTTTTGTTTTACCATGGTGGCTCCCAACTACCACTTAATATAAATATTATGAAACAATCACTTGTTTTGGCTATATTCCACCAATAGGTAACATGATTACCATAACTTACAATTCATGCATTGTATTCATAGAATTTCATAAATGAGAATTGTTTCTTAACACTCTCAAAACTTATGGTATGCATTTAGGAATTAATAGGATGTGATTAAGAAAGAATAAACACCACTGATAGAGGAGATCAAATTTAATAAAGAACAACTAGAAAATTTTAATAGTAAGCTTCATGATGCCAAGATGAATTTGGTGGGATTTATACAAAATGGGACACCATGATTTAAGAAGTGGACAAAATAATTCAATCCTTCACCCATTATAGTAAGGTAGATAACACCCATATGAAGCAACACATGATGGTGGCAGAGACCCCCTCCGCAAATATCCCCTATATTACCCCCATCAAGATGACCCCAGTGCAAGAATAGGTGTAGAAGAGACCTTAGATAATCCTACCTGAGAAGGATGAAGAAAGGCCCAAAAAAAGAACAAGGGACAAAATTCCAAAGGGAAAATAGGGTACACAAGAGAATAAGATTGAGGAGATGAAGGAATGAATAGAGGGATCCCCCCTCCTAGAATTATTTTTTATCTATCTACTCTTTTTCCTTCTACAGGGATAGTTTTTATTTATTTTTCTTATTTTAACCCATAGGGATTTCTACTCCATTTTATAATTTTTAATTATGGTTATTGGTCCTTATAAAACTAGGTTATTTACCTTATCAAATAAAAAACAAATTATAATATACTATTAATTTTATTATAAATGTAATTAAATTTATTTATTTATTTCTATTAATTATGAACATTAAAAATGAAATTTCCTTTCTACAAATTAATAGTAATATCCTTTACATTAAAATTTGGAAACTTCATTTCTGGTTTTCAACATTCAATTTCATGATCCATTTTGAATTTTAATAAGGTTTTATGATATTCTCACATTCAATTTATTTTCTTATAAAGGACCATTGTAATGATTTGAAACATTTGAGGAAAAACCTTACAGATCTATTCCAAAAATTATTTGATTTTGATATGGACTGTGAAAGCACCAAATCCTTAATTATTAACATGTTAATTTTATTTGACTTGGAATTTTGGTACGTTAACTCCTCATTAGGTATGTATAAAAATGGTTTGGATTTATCCTTAGTATTTTTTATTTGGTTTGAAGTATAAACAAGGTTTGAATGCAATAATAATGTAACGACATATGACCATTACAAGGAAATGTAGTAAATAACATGAGTTTTCATCACATACATTGAACCTTTTAAATATTCACCTTGATATAGGATTATATAATTTAAATGTTCATTAATGAAATTATTGAAATTTGTAGTCACATAAAATATCACTTGAGTGCAATGAGTGTTACTTGAGACCACCCTATCCCTATCTTATCCCCAAATCTATCTTTAGGCCTATTTTAATCCTTATATCTCTTTAATATGACTCTAATTCATGAAAATATGTACCAAGAATAATCCTAGATCATATCTTAGGCATTTAAGCCCCTAGTTCACTAGATTTTTCCACCTAGACACTATACACTATGATAATGACCAAGAGACCATGCTACTATCCCTTATCACTTTTCTCCTCTAATAAATATATCTCAACCTATCAATACACCTTATGTTTAGCCAAGAACTATTACATATGTTTATAATCACCAAATAAATATATACGCCACTTTAGTCCATCTACCCACTAGAAGGAAATTATATGCAAATACATACAAACAAACTCAAAAAAAATTGTGTAAATCAAGGTAATTAATTCCTATTCTTAACTAATTATGCATATATCCATCTAAAATATTAGTAATCTTAGATAACTCATATTTTTAGTCTCAATAACACTTAAAACACTCAAGCTAACACTCATACTAATACTCACTTTCACCTTCACCAAAGTACTTAGGTGGTTGAGCTACATCAGGATTGATCCCCTCTTAATGTATTAATATGTAGGAAACCATCAAAAAATTGGGGTGTTGAGGTCATGTCCATCCCATCCAACTAACATTACACTTTTTCTACTTGTGCTCCTTAAATACTCTTACAATATGGAGGTGTAAGGTTTACTTCTAAATTAGTTAAAATAGGTCATATGTAGTGAATCAGGGTTTGTCCTCATAGACCCAATCATCTCAAACTCAAGCAAGGTTATTCCTATATTTTCATATAATTTTTAGCAAGAGGACACTAGCCCAACATGGAGGAAATTAGAATAGTGAATTCTTATCTAGGGGACTATGCTAATTTATAGGAGTAGCTCTAAGACCTATTTCTAATTTTGAACACTCTAATCAGATTCTACACTAGTTTCCAACCTCCAATTCATTCATCATTATTAGTTTCTATCCAAGCACATAATTATGTGATTCATTTCCATGATTGGAATGATAACCTTAGGTATATTATTGTAAAAATAGTGGTAATATTTATTCCCTAATTTAATAGTCTAGTGCTTCAACAACCAAGGGTTTTACATTCAATAAATCCATTAGAAGTTAAACCATTACGTGAACTTGACTTACTTTTAATAATATAAAAACCCTAAACCTAGATGATCTTAGGGTTTGTATCCATATTTTTCCTATGTTTATTTGTTGTGCTAAGCTTTTCATATTTTATATATTTTATTATAGCAGCCCTATTTGATTTTGTTTATGAAATTACATCTAAAAAATTTATATCTCTTCCTTTAAGAAGAAGTGTTAGAATTAGTGATAACCCTATTAAGCATACTTAGATTCCTTTTGTTCAATCTTATACCATGGACAAAGGACCAGTTACAATCCCCCTAATTGAACCTTCACATCTTGACTATATTGACTTCAATGATAATACATCCAAACATGAGTAATAAAATCAAGATCAAAATTATTCATGAGATGGAACTCAAGATACACTCTGCCCACTTGATAATTATAATATTATAGTCAATAAGGATGAGAACTTACAAAGTTTAAGAGATAGATTTTAGGAATAATCCCATGATCATGGACACATTTTTTAATTTATATTGTAAGTATTAACTTATTTTTACCATTAGGCCTAGAAATGAGTCAACCTAAATATTTATAACTCATTCTCACCTATGGTCTCCCTTCTTATACTTATTGAAATGTTAGGGCACATCCATAAAAGAAGATCACTGGTAATCATATCGAGGAAATAGGTTTAAGTGATTTGTCATGCCAAGGATTACCATGGTGGCCATCTACTTACTCTGTTATAGGTTTATTCAAGTGTTTTCCTTGTGTTAATTATGTGTGGAAGTCTATACTAATATTTGGAATGATCCTAATAATCTAAATTTACTCATATGTAAGATGACTAACTATTGCATATTATACCTTAGAATGAACCTGTATAGTATGATGAGAGACTAAAAAATATGGTAAGCCTAGAGGGTTTAAGGATGTTATAACAAATATGGATTAACCTTGTTTAGGTCCTTAATATGTTTTAAGTTCCTTTGATTAATATTAAGGTCACCTTCTTTTAGGCCTTCACTTGAGATCACATTTATTACTTTAAAAGGTGGTGTTTGACCATAATATGTTACTATTTTGACCCAAAAACACCACTAAAATCATAAATCATGACCTAAAATGCCTCTATGAACTCCATAATGACATGATCAAACTATTTCATATGTTAAGGGTGTATTCTCATGAGTTAAAGGCTTTTATTTGCCACTAAAGGGACCAACACATGGGAAAAAATTACTCTTAAACTCACAAATATATAATTCATCGTTTTAAATGAATTTTTACCACTCTTTTCCCTCTTCCTACCCATAATTAATGATTCAAGGTACAAAAACTTGAGAAATTATAGGAAACTAGTGTTTTGATAGAGTTTTCAAGCAAGTATAGATCCATATAATATGGATATAGTCAAAGAGAGTCAAGGATATAGATATTTAGTATATCCATTATGTGAGATAATATAGGTGTTTCAAGTTATCCAAAAAATAATCCATTACTTCTATTGAGCTCTTTGGCATCCTTGGATAACTAGTCAAGTTCTTGCTCATTATACTAAGGAGAGAGAAGATGGTGACTTAATATTTTGGAAAAAATAATGGGGTATAATGGAAATATAATCCTAGGAATTGGTTTTCATATTTATCCATTGTGATTTATGTAAAAACATTAATAACTTAAGGTAGTCAGACTAGGCTTTTACATCCACATAGGGTCAAGAATAAAACCATTTTAGTGTAGTTCTAGTTTGATTGATGAAACAAATGAATATAAATGTATTCTTGAAGTCATAAGGGTCATTAAATATAATAATCAACCCATCTTTCACACATGTGAGCATATGGGAGAAAGAAAAACCCAAGTTATCACAAGCTACAAAATACAAACAATGTTTGCTTGATGAGGAAGAGCCATCAATGAACATATCTAAGAATGGAAAGTGGTTTGAGGCTTGATGATGGTTTTTTGAAATTTTTCATATATTATTTCCTCCTTATCTCAAGTCATTTAGTTAGACATATAGTCAAATCTCTCAAGATGTTTCCTAAAAATGAGTATGACTGTGTAGTAAATCTTCAATGCAGATGACAGATGAGTATTTCATGATAATGACTATTATATATCATCAAGACACTATAGAGGAAGTAGAAGTGTTATAATCATATATAATAATACCTTTCTCATAGTAATTAGATTTATTATGGCCCTTGTAGGAAAGAAATGATTAACTATCTTCCCAACACCTTCATATACTTATTTAGTAGAGTTTAAGGTTCATTACCAAAAGTTACAGTTTTTATATAAACATAGGTTTTAATTTTTCACTATGTATGCTTGATTGATGAACTTTAAATGATTTTTCATATTGAGAATGTGAGTAGGGATACCTAGGGTCTCCATAGGTCACCTTGAGAATGAATCAATAGTCCATATTAACTTATCAAGAAACCTCTACTATTTGATGGTCTCATCAAGCAAACCCACCTAATATTAGGATCTAAGTTCCAAGTGAAGACTCTATAAGGTCCTATAACCATTACCTGTATGTTCAAGATTTTTTTCGCAAGACTAAAAAATGTAAACTAGATAAAATTATCCATAAGTCTATTAATATCCATTAATATTATGAGATAAGGGTCCTATTAATGTGTAATTAATGATGAGAAAGAGTAATGGCCACCTAGAGGAGGCCATCACAGAACCAATCTTCAAAGAGTTTCAAAACCATCAATTGTAGCTAAGTCTCAAAATGAAAAAAAGGATAAAAAACTATGGAGATGGTTATCCTAAAATAGTTTGATTTATAATCAAGGAAGGCCATTGACATCTCAAGCATGACATGGAATAACTCTTTTCACTTAGTAACTTACTTAAAGACCCTTGATATTTGACATACCTAAACCACTACATACAAGACTTTTGATAGTCTATATCTATCTTTGAATATGACACATAGTATGTCATGGAGTAGAGAAATCATACAATGATGGTGGTCATATCATATATATCATGTTTCTAAGCCTAAAGAGTTTGAATAGATGACCAAGGAAAATGGCTCAAGCATGGAAAATGAGCTAGCTTTTCTTAGTCGATCCAGAGTGCATGACTATAATTAATGGCAATGTAAAGAATCATGTAAAAAGGAATCCCAAGGTGATGATGAAATATATATCCCTCAAGATATCATATGATGGTGATACCAATTTAAGGTGATTTCATGGTTTGAGTTGGACATCCAAAACACATAGACTTCAATGAATGACTATATGAGTGAGATTTAATGGAAGAATTGAGGAGGCCAAGTCCCAAAATATATGGTCATATCTAATAAATTTTTATCTAAAATCCCAAATCCATAAACACAAAATAATAAGAGGAAATAATACTTAAGCTCAGTTCTCCAACATACCTAACTCAAGAATTCAAGTTGATCAATGGATATAAAGATAGATCTAAGAGAGAGAGACTAGGATAGTGCTTAGGGTAGATGAAAGTAAGTTTAGAATGCATAGATTAAATTTAAAAGGATTATATATTGAATTTAATTACAGAAATTCCTACCTAAAATTAGTTCAAATTCTTGAGACTCAGATGGGTCTACAAGGCCTAAAGTTACCCTTAGGCCTCAATACCCCACCTTCACCTTGTAGCATATTCAACTTCCCCCTCCCCCCTAAGAATTTTTAAGGTAATGAGAAGGTGTATGAGGATTTATAATACAATAATAAGGATTTATTATAACAAGAAGTACAAGGAAAAGTCAAATTTGTTCTTAACACCCCTCTCTAGCTCTATAACCTTAAGTTATCAGGTCAAGTTGTCATTTTATATGCTCATATATTACATGGTAGGAGTAATAAAACCTATCAATATTAGGGTAATTTGGGTACCATAATTAAATCAATACCCATATATTAAAGAGTGGTATTTAGGAGCCCAACTCTATAAAATATAATTAGGATAGTCAACCCACCCAAAATGCTTATAAAGAGGTTGAAGGCCACCAACTTTCACTCATATCTCACCATAAATTATGCATGGGACTAGGGGTTATTTAGGATATTTGGAAGGTTATATGGCATATATGTCCATCAAAAATGATTTAGATTAGAGGTATTTAATCTATGAACCATTATTAATATAGTAGACATCAAAAACCCTCTCTAAACCTTGATTAATACCCGATGATGGATTTGCACCCTATAATGCTTCCAAATGAGGTAGTTAGGATATGAAATAGTCTTAAGGGTTTCCATATCTCACCTAATCATCCAAATGGTCTAATATTTTTCAAGTGTAAGGTGTGTAGTATATAAATCAAGCATAAAAGAGATACTTCAAGATAATATTTATTAAATTAGTATAATTATACACATATTATGTGTTTATGATGAGGGATATAGATTTAGAGGTCTGAAAAAAATTCATAGTGGCCACCTATAAGGGCCTTCATGTCTAATAGTCTCTTGTAAACATGATTAGGTGTCTAGGTAGAGGACTATGTAGACACAAAGAAGATGTAATTAACTTACCCATGCCAACTCAAATGATCTAAGGGACCTAAAAGATTAATTACATACCAAAAAGGGTGGTCAATTACCTCACAAATATACTCTAGAGACAAAACTCACAATTTTTGCCTTTAGTCTTGTTAGTATAACACTTGTATCAAAGAATGACTTCTTGAAGATTATAATAGAGGATAAACAAGGATTATATTACACACATACCATCATGGAGATTTTTTTAGAGTAGTTTCAAGTATGTGACAAATAATGGTTTGTAGAGGAGGAGAGGTTAGAGTTTACCACTTTGGCATAAAAATGCCTTATGGGTTTAAATAATACAAAATTTCCACCTGAATAACAAATTGATGATCTCATAACTATATGGAAATTTTTTATTGGGATATGATAACTTTGGGAAAGTTTATGGGCCTTTTTAAAAATGGAATAGTGTCATTGGTTCATAAGTTAGGGTCCTAATCTTTATAAACCATTACTAAGAACCTAGACCCCCTTAAACCTCCCTAAAAAAATAAGTGACCCCATAGAGAATACCTTGGATTAAAAAAATATAAATTCATTAGGATTTAATATTAAACACTTGGATCTCATAGTACACTCTCATGGGATTACATCCATGGCACTAGTCTATACAGATAATTGTACAGACCTCTCAGATACACTATTTTGGAAAAAAATTAGGATAAATACAAGGTACATAAATTAGTAAAAAAGTTATTAAATAATAAAATAATTTATTATGATATATATTTAATCCTTTCAAATCATGAAACACTAATAATTATACCTATAGATACTCATACAAGTCTATGCTAAATGGGTAGTCTAGATTTGCCAAGAGGAGGTGAGCTAGTCACCTAAATAGGGTAGAGTTGTAGGTGTGAATTTCTTGGAAATCCTAATTCTTGGTGTAGTACGTTGGTTCAGGATTTAAATAGGATCACTAATTGATCTTTAATATTTCATTCAATTTTCATATTCATCCAAGTAGTGAGTAGTCAAGAGACTAGGTTACTTATCTAAAAGTCCTACTTAATCAATGAAGAAAGATGTTCATGGGCATAAAGGTATAATATGGAGTAAATTCATGGTAATTAAACTTATATAATTAAATCATGAGGTGATAAGACCCATTTCCTATCCACTATGAAGGTTGTGATAGTAATCCAAGTCACATTGGCATGCAAGAAGGAGGTGGCTACTAAATGCTTCATCGAGGGGACCTAATTTAAATAATTCAATGCTTTTTAAATATCATGAGGAGAGGGAATTGAAAATATTTGTGTGAAAATTATATTCATGGGTTCAAACATGGCCAAGGATATAATTCATTGCCTTAAAAGTCTCATTAAAGGCCACTCATCACCAAGGCAATGCATGGATAAGTGTGGAGGCTGCTTCTAACTACCAATTGAGGGGATTATGGTAATTAATGACTTATTTATGATATTTCCATGTCACATTATCTATTTTTATTATTAATTATTATATAAATTTAGTCTCTTATGCTATTATATCCATCCCTTAGTTGGGTATGATGAAACTCTGCCCAAATTGTATCTTACAAACCTCTTTAAATTAATAAAGAAGAATTGTTTTCATGTTTGTTTTCTAGTATTAGTATGTATATGTTTGTTTATTTGAAAAAATGTGAAGTTCCATTCTCCTTAACAAGTTCTTTTCTTCACCTAGCTGCTAGAATGTTATCTTATGTAGTTCATGTGATGTACAAAAGTGTTGGTACCTATGTTTGAAGAGCAATCTTATTTATCATTTCTTAAATTGGACTCTTATATATTACCTTAAAGTTGAATACATATATCATAACATTAACATGAAATAATTATTATTATGATCTCATTATAAATCTTTTTTTAGTCATTATCCTTTGATTAGTTCATGAAATGTTTATTGAGGATCAGTTAGAGTAGATAAATCAATATTGGTGCATCACCTCATTAGGTTAGGTTTATTTTATGCATTTCTCTATCCATTTTCACCCCAAAATATCATTGGGTAATATGAATTTGTCTCCAATTAATTTCATAGGTGATTTGTCCCTTTAAACTAGAGGTTTAATCTTCATATGGTTCACCCACAACCTTTGGACTAATCCCATGTTACCCCAAACTTGGAGAGGTCTGAACCATCTTATCTTAAGGATGTATTTTAGAGTGTTAATAGTTTTTGAATGCCCAGTGGGTCTAGGATTCAAGTGAGATGGAGCATGAACTTGTAGACTTGGATGACATTAGATAGGTTTAAGCATTTTAGTGGTAAATTTGTAGTCAAATTTCATGCCAAATGCGGTCACAAGGTCTTCATCAAAAGGTAAGGATGTTTAGTTTATTGAGTTATCTTTGGAATTTTCTAGGATAAATAAAACCCCTAGGTTTAATCATAATCTTATACCCCTTAATTCTCCTAATAATTCTCAACCAAACACTATTATAAACCCTACACCTCTAATGAATAAGACTAGACATCAAGCCTTTATGCCCTTCAATGGTGGTATCATTTCAAATATAAACCAATTTGATGGTATACCAATTGCTTCCCTTAATAAACTTCCATATTTCATAAAATAAAACTAAACCACCCCTATTGAACATATTAAAAACATAACCAACCTATGCTCAATTTGTAATGTGACCCAATAAAATGTGGAAATGAGGTTATTGGTCACTTCCTTGATGGGTAAGTCACTTAAATGGTATAGGGTTTTACCACCTACTTATATTAATACCTAATATGAATTTGGGGAACACCGTTACACCCATTTTGAGGATAGGAGTAACCATTTAGTTTTGGTAGTGTAACTAATAACAATTAAAAGGGTTCCCTAAGAGTTGATGGTATATTTAAATTATAGGTTTCAAAATACTTAGGATAGAATCCCTATGGTATTAAATACCACTCTAAATTATACCTTCTTTTACTACTTAAGATCCCTAAATTTTGATGTGGTAGTCATGATATAATTCATGGGAGGGAACACTCTATTAGATCCTATGAGGTGTCTATAAGGATATAAAATTGTCTAAACCAAATAGGCAAGATTATACCAATAACCCTCATGCCTTTATTTACATATATTCAACCCCTTATGCTTATTATTTATCCCGTACCAACACCAACTAATGACGATCATGTAGATGCCAATCAAATAGACAAATTAAGCAAGATTAAAGGGCTACTAAAGGTACAAAATAACAAGATAATGGCCTTCGAAAGGAAGATAATTCAACCCTAAAGACCCTATCAATAACCCTATCATATCTATTATTATATAGACCTCTATATTAGCCTAGTCCATAAGGTCAAGTGTACATCACTCAATCAATGCCCTATAACAGCTACAACCCCAATTCTGTTAGCACTTTTAAAACCCTAATTCCAACTCAAAACAACTATTCTCAAGAAGGTCAATGACCTACTCAATTCTATAAATATCATGAAATGATAATAAATTAAAGTGGAGATGTTTTCCAAGAATATTTCATGTAGAAAACTTAAGCTCTTCTAACACATAATAAATAGCCTCGTACACAACACAAAGAAGGGCCTTATATGCAAAATGGATACACTCACTTCATGAGTCAAGATAACATGCCAAATCAATAAGGAAAAAGTGGATGTAAGGAACAATATGATACCAATTTTGTTAAATTTAAATAAGGATAACATTCCTTTGATTATGTTGTGGCCAATCAGATTGGAAGTGCAACTAAAGTAGACAATCCAATTTGAACCCATACAAGGGAAAAATAAGGGTAGTTGGTGATGATTTAGGAATTGAAAGAATGACCCCTTCACCATGTCATCCACCTCAAGAGGTTACTAATCAAGTTAATTATATTAAGACACCACCACCTTAACATGTTCAAGATGTGAGAGGGTACAATCAAAGATGTCCATTAATACCTCAATTCACATAAACTTTGAGTAGTATTGTTGATTTTAAGTTTCAATCAAAGGCTGCCAACTCTAATATTAACATTATGGATCAGATGAATAGGGCCCATGTTACTATACCCATGTGGGATACCTTGCTCATTTTGAGATAAAAATATCACCTTCAAGAAGAGTTGTCAAAACTCCACATCTTGAACAAGCAAGTAAAAATGTACATGTAGTACTAAACAATACCAATCAGCCACATGATTCTTAAGCACCCAATTTAATCAAAACTCCTCCTTTATATCTCTCTATAATTATAGGTGATTCATTATTACATATTTATATGGTAGATATTCATTCTAACACTTTTATCATGCCTAAGCCTATAGAAAATAAATTGGGGATAAAGTATGAACTTAAGGCTAAAGGGGTCTTAAAACTAGATGGGTCTCCCACTAAGACTATTGGTGTCCTTAAGGATATAAAAATTATCTTTGTTTCTTATCATCACTTTTCATTATGCTTATCTAAGGAGTTCACTACTAAGATATGGGGATATCTCTCTTCTAATTACTCATATATGGTTTTTAGGACTAGATATGGGACATAGATCATCATAAGGTTCTAGCCTATATCTAGATTACATTTAGAGTCTTATGTGCCTAACTTATATAATGTCAATTTCACTATCATAGATGATGATGAACACCCCAATGACTAAGAACCCATTAAACCCCTTGAAGGTATATTATATTTTCTACTTGATGAATGGGAAGCATATAACCATGGCTATGATCAATACAAGAGAATTACAGAGGATATTTTGAGTATATATCATATGCATGAATAAAGGGATGTCATACCAGCTCTCACTATCCTAATTAATATCATGGAGTATAGAACTCATTAATTGATACTCTAGATCCAATAATGAAAGTGGGGAAGGTGTCATTCTTGTCTCTCCTTCCAAATGAAGGTACTTTTCTACCTTGAGGTTTCAATTTATTTTCACTTGAAACACAATAAAGTATGAGGTCCTCATCTATGGGTTGCAATTAGAAAGAAAGAGATGCATTAGGCTCTTAAAAGCCATGGAATATAGTGAGTTAGTAGTGCATCAGGTGAGAGGGAAGAATTCAGTCAATAATCCACTATTGAAGGCATATAAACATAGTGTATGGGACCTCTTAGTATACCTTAAGGCCTTTGACATTTTCTCCATCCCAAGAGAGGCCAATCAACATGTAAACCAATTGGTAGCCATAAGAGCACACTATGATATTTTAGGTGAGGTCAAATACAAGGAGTAGTTACAAATCAAGGTAGTATGCATACCTTCAATTGCTAATAATGATCTGAGATGATAGGTGTTTTAAAATGATAAGAAAATAGCATGATTCTTACAACAGGAGGCAAAATTTTTCTCGAGGAACCAAGGTAAATTGAAATAAAAGTATGGGGACTAGATTATCCAATTGAGAACAAATAATTTATGTAAGGGATTAGTAACCTCAGAAAATATTTTCAATGAAGATGATCAACTGACAAAGTCAACATATCCATAAAGAAATAACACTATGATAAGCTCATGATTTTCAAACATAGGCTACTCAAACTAGGAAAAGTGAACACCAAGGAGGAGAAGGCATCCTTCATAGAGTTATGTCAATAATTTACAAACACGATTTTTTGGGAGTATCATGACTTGAAGGGGTTTGACCCTATCTTGGATGAACATACCATAGAGTTAGACACAAGTATGAATCCTGTGGGATAAAAACAAAGACCAATCAACCCTAAGATTGAGGTTTTTATGAAGAAAGAATTGACCAAGTTCATTGAATCCAACATCATCATTCCCATGAAACACTCTTCATGGGTGTCTAATATTATGTTTATAAGGAATAATAATTGGGAGATAAGGTAATGTGTAGACTTTGGTGATCTCAATAAGGTGTCATTGAGATACCACTACCCCTTGTCATTTATGGACTATATTTTTCAATTGGTGGTAAGTTCACAAAGGTTATCCATGCTTGATGGATACTAAGGATAAAATTGAGTGTTATTAAAGGAGGAGGATCAACATAAGATTTCCTTCATAACCAAGTGGGGAACTTATTCTTACAATAAGATGTGCTTTGTATTGTCCAATGTAGGAACCACATTCCAAAGGGGAATGGATGTAACCTTCCAAGGGATTATCACTGAGATGGTGATCATATACCTTGATGATATTACAATATTATCCAAGGATCCCAAAGATAATTTGACACACTTGAATAGTGTTTTATAGATGTAGGCAATATGGGGTCTCCTTAAACCCTAAAAAGTGTATTTTTACAATCCATGAGGGTAGACTTCTAGGGCATATTGTGTCAAAAGAAGGCATCTCTATAGAACGTAAGAGGATAAGTGCAATTTTTTCCTTTTTATTTCCCAAACATAAGAAATGATTATATATTTTATTTGGAAAAATTAACTTTATCAGAAGGTTCACACCTAGATTTGTAGAATTTTTAAGGCCTTTAATGTACATGCTTAAGAAACACAGAGTTTTCATGGATTAAGGGGGAAAAAATTAATCTAAAAAGTAGGCCATTTCCAAATATCATACCCTCCTCAAACCTAATTTTTCAATGGACTTATTATTATATGTATTCTCTACCAATGACACTATTTATGTCATATTTATGGAGCAAAATAGTGAGGGCATTGAGTAACCCATAGCCTAATTTAGAAAAGCATTAGAGGGATATAAAGAGAGGTATACTTTTATTTTAAAACAATTATTTTTAGTCATGATAGGTCTTAATTATTTTATACATATAGTGTCTAATAACAAATCCTTTTATGGTGGTTCATCATAGCATCAAAGACTTCATCCTTAATCGAGATTTGAGTGAAAAAAGAGTTGGTTGGGTGACCAAATACATGTAAAATTACATATAAATCATGGTCACTATGTTTTTTATGGGAATGGGACTATGTGAAAACTTTCAATATATTATAATGAGGATAAGGAAGTGGTTTTAGTAATGCCAAGTGATCAAGAATTAGTTGTGCCTACATCTCTTTCCAACTAGAATCAAGACATGGTGAGATTCCTCCAATTGGGAGAATGTCCTATAGGCCTAAATAGGAAAATAAAGAGGTAATATAATATAATATATATTACTTATTTCCTTATTCATGGGGTACTTTTCAAAAATTATTTTGATGGCATGCTCTTGAGGTGTGTAGAAACTAGTCAAATTATTGAGTTCCTATACTAGTTTCATGATGGTTATGTAGGAGGACACTTTGCAGCTAAGACCACAATATAAAATATCATAAGATCAAGCTATTTTTGGCCAATTTTATTCAAGTAATCTCATTCTTGAGTTAGTATGTGCCAAAAAATTTCTATGTTCATAGGCAAATAAATAATAGCTACCTTGCCTCTCAAGCCTATTCAAGTGGAGAAACCCTTCATGTAGTGGGGCCTAGACTTTGTAGGTATAATCCATCCCCAATATAGTGTAGTAAATAAGTTGGTTTTGATTTATAGTGATTACTTTACTATGTTGGTAGAGGTATTTAAACTTAAGGAAGCAAATGAGAACTTAGTTTCAAATTTTTATGACAATTTAGTGACCATATTTAAGGTCCCCTCCATCATCATATAAGACAATGTACTAGCCTTTAATAGTGCAAGGTGAGTGAGTGAGATATTAACCATTGAATTTAACTCATTTATTCATCTAGTTTTTATACATAGGGTAATGGACTTGCATATTCCACCACTAAGAATCTAATTAGGATTTTTTGATGATTCTAGATGTATCACAGGTGCCCTTAGTGTTTAGAAAACACTTCTCATTTTATAGATTAGAAAATTTAGAGAATGAGTTATAAGTTTTGACAATATGGTAGTCTATGGTGAAATATAAGTAGAGTAAGATAACTGTTCCACAACATTTATATAATTTTGTGGTTGCGAGCCACCTTGGCCAATTCTTTATGAATCCTTGTAGATACTTAGTGAGTTAAGTCCCAATTTAAAGCAACAAACTAATCTAAGTGGATATTTATAATTTAACTAAAACTAAATGGATATTGGTGTAAGAAAATATCAAAGAGGATGGGAGGGCATAAAATAAATAAATGATTGCCAATTTTAGTCCTAAACATTATGGTAAAGTATTAATGGCAACTGAATACACATTTAACAAATATATAATGTAACATATCCTAAGCTCAAATCTCACTATATATCAAGAAAAATTCAAAGGAAAATATTTAAGAATAACAAGTAAGAACTAGGTCTACTTTTGGGATTTACCATTATAATCAAATCACAAATGCATATCTAAATATGAAGTAAAATGAAATGAACCATAACTTAAGATCTTTCAACTTATATACAAAATTTGATCAAAAAACTCCCTCTTCTTTACAATGATCATAAATGCCTTTATAGGAAGACTAGGTAGTATACCAGTCACTTACAAAATACAAATGTACAAAGATAAGGATAGTTGTCCTTACTAATCCTAAAATACAATTACTTTGCTAAATTATAATAACCCAGAGGAAAATATGCTAGCAAACTAGCATATGCCTTTACAATGGGGATATTCTATTTTAAAATGTTATGAAACTTTTACAAAATAGAATATGCTTAATTTGATGGTGGGGCCCCTATTTGTCACTATTGGAGTATGCTCATGGATCTATCATGTTGTTCATCAATTAATTCTAGGTCTAAAACAAGATTCATGATTTATTCTTCCTTTTGATCTACTAGGTCATCAAATTCTTTATAATTTATATCCATGGCCTCTTTATTCTTGATTTTTAATGATAGCCCTTATCGAATGCTTCAAATCATCTTGTATTCCCACATAAGTGACCCTTGTCAAGGCCCAAGCATGAGAAAGAGATCAGATATTTTGTAACTTTTCATAGATGAATGAGTCAGGAATTACTGGTCCAAGCATTGGAAATTCATCACTAAAGAGGTTGACTTCCCTAGTAGGATGAGTGACGTTTAATCTGGGCATCTTCTTTGGTCTTACAAGGACTAAAGCCAATTTTTCCTACCTCTTCTCTTGAGGTGCCATAAGAATTAACTCTTTTCCTATTATCTCCTCTGAAGGGTCATCCTCTCCACCTAAGCCATAAGACTATAATTTTCTTGAGGGTGATTTCAAGTCTTTCTTCTAGATCTAAGTCTATCATGTCAATGTACTAGATTATAAAAGGTAGTCTTTATTTCATGGTTGAAGTTAGTGACCCTTCTCTAGGTATTTCTTCTAATCTTATCTCTTTAACCTTCTCCTTTCCTTTACCTTGATCACCTTGAATTTGCTCATCCTACTATTTTGGTTGTGGCTACTCCATCTGAGGTGGTTCATGGGTTATTTTAGATGACCCAAGTTATAGATGGTATTATAAAGGGTGTATTTTCCATGTTTTATTAGATGACTTTTTGTCCCTGACCAATCTATTCTCAAGCTTAATGTTATGGCCTTAGATCCTAGCTGATACCTCTTCATATTTATTATCCCTACTATATATGGTGTCATGGATATTGAGTTTATGTGCATATTTTTTATTTAAGAGCTTTTCTCTCAGATGGTCACCAACTACATTCTTTGGATCCCAAATTTAGAGTTTATCTAGTTAAAAGCCAAATGAATCCATATATGTGGTCATAACCTCTACCTATTTCCAATCCTTTATTATGGTTTTACCAATATTCAAACGGAAGGGGTTGAGTAAGCCTTTCCTCTTCTCTTCTCAGGTCATATGAATGCCATCGATGAGTTGGGAAGCAATTTCCTGCTCTACAAGCTTATTTAGAAGATATATTGGTAGTTTGTAAGATTGAGTAAAGATTCCTTCTTTTTGATGACTGTGTAATCAGGATAATACCATATATCCCCTATCATTTCAACATATCTTTTGATAAGGGGTGGAGCCTAGGCATAGGAATACCTATGATGACTTCCACCATAATAGGGTAAATTTAGTCATAAATAAACTGCATGTGATTCCTATACATGAAGATGTGCATCTTGGAATAGTAGTGTGAAATGGTTGTCTTACCCTTTCTAGATCAATTCTTAATATTAGGGAAGGTGGTTGAGGCTAGAAGGGTGTGAAGGAGGTATGACATCATAACTAATTGATTGGATGTTTTTCTCTTGATGGAAATGAATTGATTAGTAAGGAAGATAATGATCATATCTATAATTGGAGGGGTAAGTTTTTCCTCCACCAAGAAGTGCACATATGAGACCCAAACCTTATTTACGTAAGTGTTCTAAAGGGTACAAAAATATTTGTTTAGCAAGGCTATTATCACCCTAATACCCTCTCTAAACTAGATGATAAGGAATTTTCCATCAAGGGTTATAAATATGTGAGCTACCTATTAGAGCCAAGGTCTCAGCATGAGTCCAGGTCATGGTTATTGGTCCATTCCCTAATTTTTAGAAGGTCTACATGGGGAAGGGAGAGTTTATATTACTTTTTGAAAGTAATAGGGGAGATGTATGCTACACATTTGAAGATACCTTCCCTAATAATCCATTCACCATCTATCTTATAATAAAAAAATATGGGTTTAAGGATGTCAATGCATTACAATACCTTTAGTTTTTCCATGGTGTGATGAAGGCCAGCCATTTAGATTACAACAAAGTCATCATGTCATATGTTAGTAGTGGCATTTATCTATTCCTCCCTTGAGATGGGTTGTAATTATTCTATTGTAAATAATAGCTCAGATCAATTTCTAATTCCTTATATATTCAACATTGTAAGGTTTAATTCTATATCATTGATTATCTAACCCTTATTGTTTGTTGTCAAATAGAGCTCAGTATCTTCCTTAAATTACTTCTTGTTAGCTTTCATGGTCTCTACTTCTTGATAATTGATCAAGATGAATTGAAAATGACCCTTTGTGAATGTTGTCTCATGTTTAGAAACAAAATTAAGTTATCCTTTGATTGAATTGTAGCAAATTGAATACATTTGGGTTTCTTTATTTAGGGTTTAGGGTTTTGGAGCTACAATGGTGGAATATATCTAGGCTTTGGATTATACATGTTATGGATTTGATTTGGACCTTTGTATTTATACCTTTATGTTTTTCATCCCATGATATCTCAAATTTTGTCATATTTTGCCTGTTTGGCACTTATGTGGCATTGGTTTTGACCTTTCATGATATTTTTCATAAATTTCATTTGAACACTAGTTATTGGTATTTAAAAACACCTTATTAATTTCACACCATAGGATCAAAATTCTAGATTAGTAAAAGCCATTGATTATAATCTAGGCTGTTAGATCCTGATTGTGTCTCCTTGTTGAAAACTATACGATCGTGACACTCGGCACATTACATGCCTTATTTATGCTCTAAATATTTTGGGAATTCATTCATCGATTGAGTTTCAACCATGTGGTGAGATTATTAGCCTTTTAGAATAGTTATTAGTGACCTTGCACCACTAGATCAAATCTAGTGATAAATCAATAATTGTTGATCTACAAATAATGCTTGAATATTAAGTTAGTTATATTAAAATCATGACCTAGGTTTATGTTCTATAGGATAAGGTTTGTTTCAGTTTTATTAAGAATGAAATAAACCTTAGACTAAGGAATATATTCCTAAATTTATTAATTTATAATGAATGGGAAAGGTTTTAAATAGTTTAAGGCAACACATGTGATAACCTTTGGTTAGCCTACACTCCATGTGACAAGGGATTCCCATTTTAACATAAGACTTAGCATAAGATCATAGTTTAAGGTTTATGATAAAATGCCATGAGGACCCTTCCATATGAATTTAGACTATTTATTTAGATTATAAGATGATTTTCATATTATTTCAAGTCGAAGGCTTCTATTGCTAAGCATATTTTAGGCACCTCCTTTAGATTATGAAGCCATTTTCTGAGTTAAAATAGGATTTTGGAATGTCATTTGAACACTAAGTAATATATTTCATTGGGTTAAAATTGATGGTCTTATGGACGTAAAATACACCCTTTCGGGTGTTAATTAATGGTCTTATGGACGTCAAATTTAAACTAGTGAAGTTTTGATTTTGATGGATTTAAAGTTGACAGTCATGTGGGTATCATGTTCATCTTTTCAGACATTTGGATTATGGTCACATGAATTGCATTCTTAAGTTTGTTAAAATATTTAGTACTAAATGCAAGTATGCCACTTGGAAATTTTTTTGGGCTTCCTAGGGTTTTGATGTTAATTCACCTCAATGGATCAAATGTTGTGATAAAATGACAATCATAGGATTTTGATCTAGGGACTTGTTATTTATTAGTAGTCATGTTAGGTGGGCCCCTCTTCTTTTAAAACTCAAATGTGATAGTGTTGTGTGTCCATCTTTCAATATTATTTCATCCTTTTGACTTTTCAATTATGCTTTACTCCATTTGATTGGGTCCTCACAATTAAGCACAGATCATCAGATTACTAAAGATGCATGTTATTTAAGAAAAATTTTGGGTTATCCTCATTTTGTTGGATCAAATACCATGATAAATTGATGACCGTAAGATCCTATAAAATGTGAAGAAGTTAATGTTAGGATCATGGAGACAATACAAACTTAGGCTTAAGGCAGTAATACTCATGTCACGATTATATTAATGAATGTGTTGGGGCCCTAATATTATAGTATTAGGTTAGGTTGGGGTATATAAAAAGACTCTACACAACAAAATTTGGTTAAGCCATAATGAATTTTATTAAAAAGGCAAAATAATTAAGGGGATCAAGTCTCTTAGTAAATTTATGTTAAAAAACATGACTAAACCTATAATATGTGCTTTATACTCAGGTCTATATACAAATTTAAAAATGATTCCCACTAATTTGGTTATTTCATTTATTCAAATTTGAATCAAGGGTTTGCCAAGGGTTTGGAATACATAATTCTTAGGGATGCATGCCATGGAACTTGCAACTTAAAGGCCAAATGAACTTCATTATCAATGTTAGTCCAAATTAAAACCACATAAGATTATCTCTTAATAAAGTGGATGATCTTCAAATTATATAAAAGACCTTCACATGTTGAAATTTCCATGCTTTATTTAAAGGGGTTTTCAAGGGCCCCAATTCAAAAAATGGGGTATGTTGGTCCCAATAGAACTATAAAGAGAAACATGGAGGATATATAAAGGGAGTGGCATTTCAATATAAGGATAGCCTTATGGGCATAACTATAAAGAGGGATATTATCCATTCACAATATATCCTTGACTATGGTAAAGAGACAAGGTTGACCATATTACTTAATATATCAGCCTTAAAACTTTCACACCAAATTGAACTTGTGTATAATGATGTAATGGAGGTTGTATGTAATGGGAAATTTAGAAAATCTATAAATCAATCCTAGTTTAGAGAAGATAAATCCTATTTACTCTTCTGATTGGGGATACCTTAGACAATCAGGCTCATGACCAAGATGGATCTACTAAACCTAATCAAGAGATATATTATAATAATAATATCACTATGGAGGGTTTTAAAGCCTCTAGTCAATAAAATCTAACTAATAAAAAGTAGATTAAAATTCTAATCTAGTGATCACCAAATCTTGTGGCATAAAGTGGTGGTAATAAACATGAAAAATAAACATGCATAAAATACATATACTCATGTCAATTTATATGGAATCATAATGCATGGAAGATAAGTTTAAATACATATCTATATACTCTTACCAAGGAGGAATAAATTTAGGAATACTTACCTTTGAAGATGAAACCCTCGAGCCTCAATTTATCCCTTATCCAAGGTGCTTCATAAGAGGTTGTTGTGGTATGTAAGGATGACAAGGATATATCCATTCTAGGCTACATAACCTATCAATGCATCCAAAATACATGTCTACAAGAAAAGATTCATATCTCCAAAGAAAGTATGAAATCCTAAGCTTGCTCCTCAAGTTGAATGGTGGATAAGTAGATGTGTAATATGTCTTATTTATTTTCTTCTCTTAAAAATAACAAAATGGTTGTATTTATATAGGTAGATCTAACCCAAATATTTTTAAAATGTTTAAGATGATAAGGATGACCCAGTCAACCTAGTATCATTATTGAGAAAAATAAATTAGGTTGTGGACTAGGTTGGCCTAGGGCTGACCTAGACTATAATAAGTTTTATCAATAAGAGTCCAAGGCCTATGGGGTATACTATGTACCATAGACAATCAAAAAAGGTTTTAGGTTAGGTAAGGGCTAATGAATATGGTAAATTACAAGAGGAGGGTTAAAAATAGGAGGCAAAGCTTAAAGGAATGGTTTTAGAAGAATGTGTATAGATATCAAGTGGTAATAAGGGATAAAAATCCTATAAAGCACTAGTGATATACCCACCTCTGTCCTAATGCACCTTTTAAGGTGTGCACTCAGAGAGATTGAGACTTGATGGGTTCTTACAAGATATAAATCATTATCAATTGATAAATTTTGAAAATATTATGTGTATACATATGCCCCAATTAAAGCTCATCATGTATCATATAGGTGTAACATGGGATGGTGATTTGGGAAAATAACATATTCACACAAAACACTAAAGCTAAATAAGGTGTAGTAAGGAAAAAATAAGATAAATTTGAAAGGGATATAATTGAAAAACACATACCTTTACTTACCTTAGTATGGTAGATAAATAAGGAGATGAAATAAATTGTAAGGCATATAATGTAAGTAGCATTAGGTTAGCATATAGCGATTAGTGGAAAAGAGAAAAAACATAATTTTTTTGGAAACATGGACATATAATAGTTGAAAACATTCTATAGGATGTAAGGACTCTAAAACATTTTATGGTTTGTAAAAAGAGTTAGTAGAGACAAGGATATTATTATAGTAATAAATTTGATGATAAATATTTTAAGGGTAAATAATTATGAATAGTAAATATTAATAAGGTGGAAAATAATTCATTTGGTATTTTTAATACTATGACAAAATAAATCTCTAATAGACCTAGTGAGAGCCCAGAGATCCAAGATGGTGAGGAGATGATAGTTGAGACAGGGAGGATACATAGTGGACACAATGAGTGTAGCATAAGTAAGTAACTAAAATTTTCAAATTAGATTGGTAAGAAATTTTGTAATTTTTAATGTTTGAGATATGATTCTAGCTGTATGTAATTTTTATATGTATATGTGATCTAAAATCTATCTAGTTTTAGTTTTTGTAGACCCTATGATAGAGGAGGTTAAATGGGGATCCCTATTCATGGAATCACAACATGACAATTTAGATGAGATTTTGGCACCATACAACCCCACCACAGTGGATAATCTAGTGGTACCATCTACCCTAGCTCAAGTGGGTTCATTTAGACTAGTGGGGGAGGTTGGGAGGTATATATAGGAATCCAAGGATATATTTCATCTACTAGAAGGGGTGGGAGAAATATATACATAGGCTTGATAGGCCCTAGCTCAAGAGAGATTTACACACATAGATACCACAATCCAACTGGGATAGGTACAGGCCTAGGTGGCTAACCTACAAGGATAGGTAATAAGGTTGAGATCTTAGATAACCTCAATACAATTCATCTTATAGAGGGGATAGTCTGAGGCATCTATGGATAATGTTTTTAGGCCACAAATAGTCATGATGGATCCTATCCATAGAGCCAAAGCTATGTATTTTTTTAATTTTTAACATTGTATAAAACATATGATATATAGAGATATATTATTTTGATAGTTGGCTTTTAGTGTCATTGAGTTATATTTTAGTTTTGGTTGTTGATGCATGGATAAATTCGTTTCAAGCACTTTTATTTTTATTTTTTTGTATATGTTATGGGAAATATATCTGGAGTGATCATTATGTGACACACATGCATGGTTAAAAAAAATAGGCAAAAAAGGACTTGGAAAAAAAATTGATCACAAACAAATTTATTACACACTATATCATGATAGGAAATGTGTAACAAAAAAATATGACTAAGTATAATAAACCAAAAATTAGTAAATGAGAGGACAAGATTCTTTTAAACAATGAAAAATATTGGCACCAAATTAAAACAAGTAAAATCACACTATATAATTTTGGGAAGTATGAAAATAATTTAATAAAATGGACAACAAATGAAATTTGAATGGTATAAAAACAAAACAATTTAGTTAATGAATCATACTAAATCATGTTGGGAAGTATAAAAGAGAAATAAAATTGGAAAAATGAACTTAAATTAATCACACTAATTCAAGTCGGTAAGTACATAAAACTTAAGAGAAATGGTTGTATTCTTACATGTAATCATAAAATAAGAAGTTAAAAGTGAAATATTAATAAATTAAGTATAAAAAATTCTAAATGAATATGAAAATCATGTCAATGATGTGTATCTCATAATCAATCATGGCTTATCTCAAATTTGGTACATGTAATTTCAATGTGGTTTGGGTATTGGAAATTTGTGTGAGGAAGGTGATGTCCTATCCATGATCTTACACTACAACTCACAAAAGGAACATCAATGAGGTGGAAGTAATGGAAAATGTATGTTAAAATGGAATGTTTTAAATGATAATGTGAAAATTTAGTAATTTTTTAAGAGGGCCTGGTCCTATCCAAGGGCTTACACTATAACTCATAAATGGGATCCCCAGGGGGAGTGATCAGTGAAAAAAACAATATTTATTAATGAAAAATATTAGGATTATATGAAATGAAAGAGGGAATGTAAAAAACATAATGTAGGCATATTATGAGAAGACCTTAAGAAACATGAGGCATACTAAGGACATTGAAAGACACTAAGTGACTAGTGACCATCAATATACATATGATAAATGTTCACTATAAACACAAAGCTATGTAGGTAAATAAGTGAGATACTAAGATCAACATAGGTTGGTTTTTTTGAAAAATAAAATTAAACTAGACCTACCTTACCAAAACATGTCCATCATTCTTTTATAACTCTTATAGAGTCATAGGTCTAATGTGAAGATTGGGTACTTGTGTGAGAAAGTAGATATCACTAAAATATATATCTTTTTAATTCTCTTTTTCTAATGTACTAGCCTACTACACCCAAATGGACCTCATCTCTATCATGAGGCCAACTCTGGAGTTTATGTTTCAATTAGAGAAATGATATGTGCTTAGATTCATGTCTTTTAGTGTGATTTGAATTTTGGATTTTTTAATGTTACCTTTTAGATCATTGCCTTTTATTTAAAAGATTTGGATTTTGAATTTTTATGGATTTTAATATTCCTCCTCCATACAGACTTGGAATGATCAATCATGAGAGATAAATTGATACACATGAATGAATTTTAGGCTTTGGATAAAGGAAGATAAGTATATAAATACATGATTGACTAAAAAACTTAGGCCTGCTTATGAAAGAGTAGTTTGTCTCAAGTTTCAACCATATGTATGCTTAGTTTTTGAAAGAAAGTAAGGGGAATAAATGGATATCCAAGGTGTAATTGTGAAAGGATATTATAATTAGATGATTTTTTTTCTAATTTATCACATGGTAAATAAGTAATGACTAAAGGGAGCAAGGTTTGTATAACCTAGTCATAATAATAATTCTCTGTGTTTCAAGAGATAAGGTAGAAAACAATAATGATAATGAAAAAGATATCCATATAAAATAAACTCATAGATAAAAATTATTTAATCATGAAAAAAAATCATAAAATAACATAGGTAATAAAATTATATCATAACCAACATACAGTGCAAAACATAACTAGTTATGTAAGATATATAAAAATTTGACACAATGTCAAGTGATATAATATAGATAAATGTGAATTTGGATAATATGTCAAGTAAAAATAAATAAAAAATGAAGTAATAACATGATTGCATTCATAAATACTAGTATATTTATCCACACACACTATCCATAACATCTAATAAATTTCTATGAAGCTAAACTTGGACTGCATCTAAAGTTTGATCTATCTTCATGGAAAGTTGAGAAAATACTTCACGTCACATATCCTCAAAGGAAAATATAGGAATACCTAAGGGATCATGTTGTTGAGTAATATCATGTGGGGCATGCTTAAGATAATTAATGGGAATTGACTTTATAGGAGATGAAAGGGTCACCAGTGGATAATGAGCCATAGGTGAAGGAGTCACCGGTATAGAAAGGGCCACAAGTGAAGGAGGATACATGGGTGAGGGAATCATGGGTGGAGAAACTATAGGTTGATAAGGTAACATATGTTTAGGATCCATGGGGGAAGAAGGGGGAACCTTCTTATTAGGGTAAGTTATACGAGGAAGGGTGGTAGGTGAAGGAATGGTCATGAAGTGATTCATGATATGTTATTTTAGGATACAATAACAATCGATGTGATTAGTACCAAATTTGTACCATATATAATATACCTTTCCATATTTAGGAAAATATTCAGGTACTACTTTTAGTGGAGGTATATCCTTGTCTATGGCTTGAGGATTAGTGGGATGTAAGGTTTCAATAAATTATCTCAGCTTAAGCCAATACATGGAGGCATGACTATATGTAACATGGAAGTAACATATAAACTTGTTAGTATACTTTATAGGTGTACTAATAGAGGGAGTGGAAGTAGAATTTGAGGAAGGTTGGTGTAATTAAAAACCTCTAGTCCAATGACTGACAACTTTATGAATATCATAATATGGTTGATCAGCCCATTCTTTGATAAAAGGAGCAAGATATGATAAAGGGATCAAATAATTACCAAGGGAAGGTGGGGATGGTGGAAATACTAGATGAGGCTTGATTAAAGGAGAAATGGATCATAAGTAGGATGAGGCTCAGCTAAAGAGGGAGTGGGAATAAGATCTTAACTAGGCTCTATTAGACAATTTTGGGCCACATATAGAAACATGCATAGATGGATCAGTTATGGAAGTGTTGACATGGTTTGATCAAGATTAATAGAGTTTTTTATGATGTGGATGATCAAAACATGACTTGTAAAAGTTTGGATAGACTAGACCATCATGGCATGTCACATAGAAATGAATGGGTCAGCTTGATGGTGCATTTAATAAGTTCATTTAGGAGGATTCTCAAATCCAAAAGATCAGATGAACATGATGTTTTTCATGCCAAAAATTTCCCCTACAAATTTCATATGTTTATGAGTTCTTTATTCAAGATATACACTTCTAAATTTAAACATGTAGAGTGGGATGTGCATGCAGACGTCAAGTTTAGGCCTCATGAAAAAGCTATTTGGATTCAAAAGATTTAATGTGGATCTAAAAAATGTCAACATCATAAAATTTTGGAGTGGATCTAATGGTTATTATCAATCTCATGATTTCAATGGGTCCAACTAGATCGACAGTGCATGATGCATCATGCAAAGGCAAATAAATAATGAGTGATAAATTAAAAAGTTAACAAATATCAAAGATAAATTCTTAGTTTCCAATTGTCTTAATCATGGTACATTCAAAAGTATATCAATGGTCTAAACTCAATATAGTATAACAAGGATCAAATAGTGAGAATTTAATCATGAAAAATAAGATCCAATGGTGAACATTCAATCATAGGGAAGTAGATTGACAACAAGCAAAGGGTCAATGAGTTAGTAGATCTTGTGAATGACTACGAGGATGCCACATGGAATAAGTGTAGGAGAAGATGAAATTTACATCATATCCTAAGGACAAACACATAATTTTGATGTGTTTAAATCTCAAATATGTATAATAGATTGATGATCAATTTCAATAGTTAAAAGTCAGGGACTTCATAAAGAATAAATATGACCTATAGTCAAACCAAGACAAGTATTTAAAAATACACCATTAAAGCTCAGTCAAGACCTTTGTTATAAGATCTAATGAATACAAAATTAGTTTTCTTATGGTCTCAATGTCATCTCTTTAAGGGATATCCTCATTTGTATTAGCCTCTTAATTCCCATGAGGTTTAAAGATAGAATAGGTTTGTTTAGACCTAATATAGTTCAAGAATAATTTTATGCAATCTGTAAGCTCTTCATGGATATTAACTATATGAAAACCAATAAATAGATTGGTTTTCAATCTAAAATAAACCTATGCTTAGGTTTAGACTAGGGGCATATGTGTAGGAGTGTTTTGTCTTTTGACAAATATATGGTTTTGATAAACATGTACTTACAACCACTAAAATTAGACTTAGGCATGGATCTTTTAAGTCCACAGATATGAGTGTTTTGTCCTCAAATTGAAATCAAGTTGAGATGTCATAGAGGACCAAATAAAAGGGCTTTAGGGATCGAAGAGTATAGTGGAGCATTTATTTATTCTCAAATCCTTTTAGTCCTAATTGGATTAATGATGGTTTATAAATCAAGAAGGATGGTAACTCAATTAATGATATCATATGGTGTGTTCCCACCCCCACTCTCCCCTCTCTCATATATCTCTTATTATTTTCTATTTGTATACTCTCTCACTTTTTTATAAGAAATTGTCTCTCAATTCTAGAAGATCAAAGACTCTCATTTGATAAGGCTAGACCCTATATAATTTATTATATAAGACCTCTTGAAGAAAAAAATACTTTCTTTACCTATCTCTCCTCTCTCAATTATGTGTATAAAAACTTATGCATGATGGTATTGTGAAGGAGAATCTTCCATGCCCATTTTCCTTCTTTCTTAATCATTTTTAGATATATTCAAGTTAGTTGAAAGCCTAAGTTGGTGTTCTTTATATCATTGATGAAAGATCTCAGTGAGTCTTAGAACTCCTCTTTGCTTTCATTCATTTCTTCCTAAACCTAGTTTTTGAACAACTTATACAACTAGCTATTTTTGTGAGATTGTCTGAGGTAACATTATTTTAAGTTTCCTTAGTGTTTAATTCATTCTTATGTGAGTTCTCATTTAAATTTGGTGCATCATTTGGTTAAATTTATAAGGAGACCTTTCCCCCTATTGGCTAATAGATTTTTCCTTATATAAAAATATTTTATATTGACTCCATACCCTTCTCTCAAGAACAAATAAGTTAAACAACAAATGGGTAAACTATCAAGACTAGTTCCCCTCTGAATTAAGGTAAAACTCCCTTTAAGATTTGAAATGAATTTAAATACTTAGATACACTTTTAAATAGAAAGTGTTTTAAAGTTAGACTAACATCCATACATCATTATGTGATGAATGTGAGATTTTATAATAGTGATAAGTAACAAAATACACAGATTCTATTTTCAATAATGATTAAATAGATAAACATATATATGTTGAACCAAATAATGATAAAACACACATAATGGATTGTATAATAGAAAAATAATTACTGTATGAAGGAATATTTCACACAAAAACCCACTTTCAAATACTCAAACTCATAGATTTAAGTACTCAATAATTAATTCTCCTTTCCATTCACAGATGAAAAATGTTTCAAAACAACATCACATATATTTCTAAAAATAGTGGTCTTATTGTTCAATTTTTTTAACTTATCCTTCCTTTTGCCTACAATTTGAAATATATACCATTGCCTTAACTCATCTATCTTTTAAACTAAACCAGAGTTAAAGTAACTCTAACCCATACGAGATTTTAGTTTTTTACAAAATCAATAAAGATCAAATTCCAAATAGAAAAGTAACTGAATTAACTAAATAAAAGACACTATGTATGTAAAGTCATTGTTGAAGTGATAGGTTAGGATCTCCAGATTTGCTCTATTCAATTGGGTAGACATGTTGAACTTTCCACTCCTAAAATGTTGTAATGAATTACTAAATTTTAGAAAGATTAGGAATGCTGACATGTTTTATCCTCACCTTCTAGATGTTTTCCTCCCTTCAAAATTTTCCCATATTTTTTGTGTGCTCTGGGATTATGTCGATACAGTGACAAAGAAGTGACTCTACCCTTGAAATGTGAGAGAAGTTTTTAGTTGATAAGCTGTCACTTTATTTAATGAACTTAATCTTTTATCCAAAGGATTGAATCATAACATTGATATCCATCTCTGGCTTTCCATCATCTTTTATGTAATTTATATCAATGTTATGTAGATCATGCTATAATTACTGAGTAAATTTAGTTATTTATTTGATCATTTTTGTGATTTCCAGATGTCCTTGTCTGGATACTAAATTTCTCCATTCAACATTTTTCTTACTTGTAAATAATATATCTTCATCTAGTCCTATCAAGTTCTTTTCTGAAAAAAACTTTGATATTACATATTTTTGTAATTCATCGATCTGAAAAAATATGCTCATCCATTTTCCTTCCTCTTTTATCCACAAAGCATTCTGAGTCTTCAAATCTTCAATAGTAATTATAGTCATATACATTCTTAAAATTATGAATGTACTATGTACCTTTGAGGATGATGTCATCCAACCAACTATCAAATACTCTGGTAATCATTTTGCCTCTGTATATGCGATCTAGCATCTTTTTATTGATAGGAGATTTTAGATCAAAAGACATAGGCATTTAAGAAATTGGTTGATGATCTAGTTTCTGAATGACATCAATATATTCTACCATTGAACACACAGTCTGTTTTAACTCTCTTTTATCCTTTTCATCCTTCTAAGTTTTGCTAACTATCCTTTTAGTGGATGATTCTAGATGACTTACATTAGTATCACATGATGCAGCTCCAAGGTCTACCTTTTCAACTATAAAATCCTAAACAGTAGGATCTTAAACTTCTTCATTGGTTTTTGGCTGGGCAATTTCTGTATTCTAGTTCCCTATGTTTGGGTGAACATCTACCTTGGATGTCATTTTTAATTTTTTGGATTTAGGGGCCTTCCCTAAACACTTGATCACCATACCTTTCAAGGGTATAGAAAATGGAACTATTTTCCTTTTATGACTGATTGAACTTTCCAGCCATTTAGGTGCAAAAGTCGAAGCTTCTCTATCAAGATTCAGTTGATCAAAAGGTGCAATTGAAACAATCATCAATTCAGTAGAATCAAAATGAATCCATGTCTATTGATCTATACTAACCTCTTCCATCATTAGTGAATCAGAGTGTTTATCACCTTTAACTTCTTTTGAATCCTCGTTAGAATTCAAATCCATAATCATTATTGCAAAATTTTGATTCTTCTTCTTGCTTTGAGTCCTTGACTTGGTAACATCAGGAGGCAGGGTAGTTACAAGGGCCTTCTCAAATTCTTTGATAATAGGATCCCTTCTAGTTTTTGAATTGGAAGTACCTACATCATAGATATCAATAGGTAGGTTAAATGAGCTTACTAGGAATGGAAATTTAATTATTATTGTTGATTGTTGGGAGACTGTATTTTGAGCTTCTCCCATTTTTTGCTCTCTCAACCATTTTTTAGTTCTCATTGTCACTAGAAGATTTTTGAATTCATTTCTATCTTCTTCACTTTTTTCCCAATCAATTTTTAGAATAGGTGATTATTTTATTTTCTCAAAATGTGGATCAGTCATCTGTTCATTATCATCAACAATTCTAGAAATGTCCATGTTTAATTTAAGGGTAACTATCTACCCTAATGCAAACCTGGATCACAATCTTCTTTTGACATCGAATTCATCTAAACAATCCTTCCAATAATCTTCCAATTAGGGAATATGTGAAAACCCTGTTCCAAAATCCAAATTATCCCTGACAAAACCTTTGCTATCAAATTGAGATCTAGCTGTGAAGGACTAAAAATTGAATTTCATAAAGTCCAATTATAAATTCAAAGCATCAAATGTTATTTTTCATGAATAACATCCTAGTTTAATAGGAAAAGATATGCCAGATTTATTCTTCATTGGGAATTTCTTTTATCTACATGTGATAATTGCCTATAGACTTCTATTAGCACAAATTGGTCAAGAACATACCTTGGTAACCTCAAGGGTTCACCATCAAAACCCCCAACTCTAATGTAAGTGAACTTGAAAAATTGAATGAAAAAAATACCATAAATGTTAATTAGTTGCATAGCTTCTTCAGATAACCTTTTATTGATATTTTTTGATAGTTGAAAAGTCATTTTCCTAGTAAAGACATCATTGATTCTCTTGTAACCCTCATAACAATTAGGCATTTGTAACTGTGGGTAATAGTCATAAATTTTACTATCTTTGGCCAAAGGTGCATGTGATAACACTACCCATTGTCTCTTAGAAGCTAGGTAATAAAATAGATATGAAGCCATATAAAATTCTCTATTTCCCAAATAATTACTTAAACCCTAATGCAAACATTTAGCTACAATTTCTACCCAATCCAAAAATTGTTCTCCCTGTAGGATCACGTGTATGAAGAAGTACATCTAGTCTTCCCAATAATAAGCATGAGCATTGCCTTTCAATTTGTGTAATAATACCATGATATCCTATACTTCTAGAATCATACGATTTCTTGTTAATGGTTTAGGTAATCTTGAACCTCCTTTTTGGAATTTTAAGAGCCAATTTATAGCAATCACACTCTTGTAAATTGCTTTCTTCATTAAAAAATAACCATAGGAAGAAGTAACACTAATGTTAGAGTATGCTTCCTTAGGAGGGATTCTCATCGTAGACATTATGGTTTGTCTATTTATATGTAATAGGACATTACCATCAGTAGTCCTGATGCACCTATTTTGAGATTCATATCTGTTCATGCATTCAAGGACCCATTCAGGGCATTGTATAGCCATGAGAAAAGTTGTAGCTTCAACCAGGCCACTTTCCACTATTTTTTGCATCATAGGATTTGACAAATGATTTCTATCCATTTCCTTAAAATCTTCCAAATCATATTGAATTAGAGAGGTATCCCCAATTTTAGGCAGAGAATATATGAGAATAAGGCCATGATCATAATCAAGACAAGCAGATTTCATGGCTATAGGTCAAAAAATTAATGAAAAGAGAAAGTTTTGAATTTTAAATAATACTATAAACTCAAAAGGATCCTTCTTTCTAACCGAGTAGAGGAAATAACTTACAATAAGAGTGAAACTCACCTTAAATTTATCTGAAAACACTATGGATTCAAGCAGTTAAATATCTTATATCACCTATATTATTCTCCTTTGTATCACCCAAAATGTTTGTTTGCTAAATTTGAATTATTTTATCTTGATGCAGATATTAACCAGATCAAATGATTAAATTGGGACAATACATGCTAAACATGCTTGATAAGACACATATTCTAACATATGCATTAATGGCAAGCATATTTTACATGTGAATTTGATGAGTAATGATTATCTGTAAATTTGTGAAAATTCAAAATTTTCCACTTTATAGTGAGTTTCGAATATATTTTCCTATAAATCTCCCACTAATTTTAACTTAGAGAAATCCTTAGGAAGAGATAAGAATATAGCCATTGAACCATCGAAGCATTGAACTTTGAAAATTATGGTTCAACTTTGGGGTTCAATGATATGAAATAAACGACATAAACCAACCAAAAGTCACATGATCTTTCCAAAAACTTTGGACTTTGATAAAATTGTTGAACTTTTCAAACATTGAACTATTGAACTCTAACAAAGGGTTCAAGTTCAATGAAAAGGTTCAAAGACATATTTGAAATATAAAGGTACAGTGAATTTTTAGAAACATTGAACCATTGAAATTTTTGAAAATTATAGGTTCAAGTGATAGGTTCAAGTGGTGGGTTCGAGTGGTATATTAATTCAGACAAGGAAACTGAGTGAACATGCCTCTTTACAAAACATCAAGTATTAAACTCTTAGAAACATTTAACTCTTGAAATTGTGAACCATTGATCTTTGGGAAATTTTCAAGTTCAATCAAAAGGTTCAAAGATATACTTGAAAAACACAAAAGGACAAACAGTTCACTTTTAGAAACTTTAAACCATTGAACCATTGAACTTCTTGGACTCTGAGAAAGGTTTAAGTTTGAAGGTTCAATTCTTTTATAAATTTCACACATAGGAAATGATAGGTGAATGAACTTATTTTATGGTAGAATTCATGAACAATTGATTAAAGGCAACTCAAAAACTAACTTTGGCTCTGACTGGGGACTGTATTTTATGGCAAAATGCAGTGAACTCAAAAACTCTGGTTACGCAGACTAGGAAATAGAAATGAAAGAAAAGGAGAAACACAAACCAAAAACAAGAAAGTATAAAACAAAACGCAATAAGAAAATAAAATGTTATGTATAAAATAGGGGATACCTATTTCACAGTCAATACAATTTGAGATCTTGTCCATTATAAGACAAGGGTAAAATGATTCCATCCAAATATTCCAATTTGAAAGAATTAAGACCAAGTACCTGATGAATTTTGTAAGGTTCTTTCCAAAGTGAATCAAATTTATCATGTGCTCCTTTAGGTTCTCTCATTCTATCCCATAATAATTCTTCATCTCCTTTCATGAACTTTTTGGGTCTAGTTTTTTGGTCAAAAATATTTTTAACTCTAGCTTGATGAGCAATAATACTATCAACTAATTCATTCCTTTCTTTTAAAATCTTAGTTAAATACATAACTCTTTTTTCTAAAGAGTCTTGAAAGTAGTGATCTTTAATAACATTCTATAATCTAGCTATAGATAATTTTAGAGGTAATGATAGATGTGATCCTATTCCATAAACTAGCTCAAATGGTGCCATTCCTATTGCTCTTTTTGGGATTACCCTATCAGCCCAAAGTACTTCATATAATTTATTATGCTAATCTTTGGGGTTATCACTCACCAGTTTCTTCATGATGGCTATCAAATTTTTATTATTAGACTCTGCTTGTCCATTCCCTTGAGGATAATAATATGACGAGTGAGAAAGAGAAATACTATGTTGATAGTAGAATGAAGTAAGTTCCATCAAAGAAAAATTGGTAGCGTTATCAGCCACAATCTTTTGAGGAACACCAAAATGTACCAGTATATATTCTTTGATAAAATCACCTACCACTTCTGAAGTAGTTCTCTTCACAGGGATTGCTTCAACCCATTTCATAAAATAATCAATTGCTATTAAAATATGTGTACGATTAGCAGTTGATGAAGGTGAAAGAGGACCAATGAAGTCTAATCCCCACTGTTTGAAAGCTTCTTAAATAATGATAGGTCTCAAAGGTAATGTTTTAAGTTGTGGTCTTCCTGAGAACAATTTGCATTTTTCATAGCTAGTTACCCATTTATATGCATCTTTAAACATGCCTAGCCAAAAATAACAATTTCTTATAATTTTGAAGGCTGTGATTGATGAAGAAAAATGTCCACCACAGCCTTCATTATGAAAAACTTCCAATAGTTTGCATTATTTTTCTTTGTCTACATATCTCAGAAAGGTTCCATCTAATCCTTTTTTTTATAAGACATCACCCCAAATCACATATTTTATTGATTTTAACTTCATATTTCTTTTATCCTTTCATGATAAATGACTGGGACATGCTCTATAAGTAAGATAATGTGCCATGTTTAGGAACGAGGGATCTTGTAAGCTCACTAATATGATAGTAGGGAGGTCTTCTTCTTCATCTTTACTTCCGACTATCAATTTTCACAAACCTTGACCTCTAAATAATTTGGTTGGCTTAATCTCCATATCATATTCTTGAATTTTAACAACCCATGTTTCTCTATTGTTCATCCCAACTTCTTACTGAGTCAGAATGCTTTTGATAGCTAAACTAGGAACAAATACAACCAAATGAGAATAGAGTATATAGTATCTGAATTGCTTAACAACCTTCACTACAAAAAAAGCTTGTTTCTTAGCCAAAGAATATTTGATTTCATGCTTCTTGAGAGGAACACTCATAAAGGCTATTGGGGCCTCTACATTTACTTCATTTCTTTGTAATAATATACTAGACATGGTATGTTTTGAAGCATAGTAGTAGATAACAATATCTTTTTGGAAATCAAGATTTACCAAAGTAGGTGTTTGTTCAATTGCTTCTTTAATATATTCAAATGCTTTTTTAGTACATTCATTCCATTTGAATGCTTATTTTTCACTCATCATTCCCACAATATGCTTTGTAATCTTAGCAAAATTAGGAATGAGCCTTCTAAGAAAATTAATCTGACCAAAGAAAGACTTAACCCCAATCCTATTAGAAGGAAGACTTAACTATTTTATTGCTCTAACTCTTTCTGTATCAATTTTGATTCCACCTTTTGAGACTAGGTGTCCTAATAATTTCCCTTCTATAACAAATAAAACTAATTTCTTAGGATTAAGAGATATCCCATGACTACGGCATCTTTGTAAATTAGTCTCTAGATCTTTTAGATAATCCTCTCCTTTTCCAGAGAAAATAGTCAAATCATCAAGATAAATAACAATAATCATATCTTTAAAATATTTAAAGGATGAATCCATCATTCATTGGAAATTTTTACTAGTACTAATCAAGCTGAAAGGCATACGGTTATAAGCAAACATTCCTCAAGGCATAGTGAAAGTAGTATTACATTTGTTAGCTACAACTACACTTATCTAGTTATAACCTAAGAACCCATCTTACATGGACATCATTTCTGATCCAAAAACAATTTGCAAGATGTGATCCATTATAGGTAAGGGATAATTATCTTTTAGGCTGGCTTGGTTCAGGTTCTTGAAATCAACACAGATTCTTATTTCTCTATTCTTTTTGTGTACTAGAACAATATTCACCACCCAAGTGGAGTGATGAATTGGATAAATAATCCTATACTTCAACATCTTATCAATCTCTTTAACGTTGTAATTTCTCATCTTTTGTTTGAATGGAATTGCATCTTCTTTCAAAGGAATATGATGTTGAAACTACCCATGTCTAAAATCTTTGAGGTCATCATAGCACCAAGAAAAAACATCCTTATACTTAATAAATTAATTAATTAATTCATTTTTCTCCTCTAGTGAACAAAACTTACCAATGGAGATCCATTTAAGGTCACTTTCACTTCCAATGTTGATTTTCTCATAATCCTCTATTTTGTTAACATTCTGGACAAGTTTGCCTTTACTATATTCATCTTGTCTAGTGAACAATTGTTCTAGAGAGACTGGTCCTTTAGGGATTTTGTTTCCTTTTAGTTGAATTACATCATCTTTTGGATTAATCCTTGGATCAGGAGTGAATTCTTTACATTCTATTTCTAAACCTTCAAAATAAGTCCCTAGGAACATATCAACATTCTCCAAAAAAATTTTGACCTATTTATTATTCTCAAAACCTTGCCAATTTTCAACATTATCTAGAACATTAGGATGATAGATTAATTCTATTCTATATGAATCTTTTTCAAAATTAGGGTGTGGGAGAAGAAGAGAAGTTAATACTGTGAGAGAATCTGCTCGAGTGTTCTGGTTTCTGGGAATTGCCTCAATAGAAAAGACATTAAAACATTGTATCTCATCCAAACTCTATTTATGTAATGTTTTAATCTATCATTTTTAACTAAAAAAATGCTTCTCACTTGTTTGATAATTAATTCATCATCTCCTTTTGCCTTGATTATTTTTATACCCTTTCCTTTCGCTTCATTTAACCCCAGTAATAAAGCTTCATATTCTATAGTATTATTAATATTTTAAAACATTAGCTTGAAAGAGTAAGGAAAAGTTTCACCTTCAGGTGAGATCAACACAAATCCTACTCTTAAACCAATGACATCACAACCGCCATCAAATTCCATGGTCCATAGATCATCTGAATGAATAGATTATGGGGCATATTATTCCTTTGAATCTTCAGAGGATAGAAAATAATTACCAAATTCACATTCTTCAAATAAATTTTGAGACTTAGGATCACTAGAAGGATATACTATAAACTTGCATTTAGGTTTAGGTTCCAATTTAAATTTTAGCTTTCCCACTAGAATTGTAGCTTTTGACCAATCAAATTTAATTTTCCCTCCCAAATCCTTGCAAAATATTCTACTCAACAACATTCCATAACTAGTGGGAATATCTTCTACCAAGATATTCAACTTCACCTTTTTATTAGGGTAGGCTACAAGAGCAACTTGTGTAACTTCAATTTGTCCAAGAAAAGAGATTTGTTTGCCATCCATGGAGTAACATCTACCAAATGTTTTTGTAAGAGTTAAGCCTAAGGCTTTGGCTACAAAGAAGGTATTATATTATCAGAAGCCTCTGAGTTTATGATATAAATTTTGAGTTTATGACCATTTATGAATAAGAAAACATAAAATGGATTGAGTTTAATATTAGCTATATAAGGAGTATCATCAGATGAGTTGAGGGTCATTCTAGAAGTATCAGTGGTTGATTCAAATGAAGAAGTAAATAATTGGGTAATGGGAGACTCTGTATTAATGTTTAATTAACTTTTAGGTTAAACTTGTGTAGGACCATTTTTGACATATTTGACCAATTTATCAAGCTCTTTGGGTTTCAGCCTAAGGTATTCAATAGGGGATATCAAAATTTTTTTAAACTTACAAAAATCTAAAATATCAAAATAAGTTTTACAATAATTTCTTTGTAACAATTTATTTTCCTGTGTCTTAGCATCAAAAGTTTTAGTAAAAGATTCCTTACCTTTAATGGACATCCTAAGATCATCCTCTAGTTCAACTGCCAATGATTGTGCATATATTAAATTGATAATTATAACTCTTCTGAGATGTAAACTTATATCAAGAGGCATAAAACTAATAAAGAAACATTTTTGGTTCTCAACAATTGATCTTTTAGTAGTAGGAATCTTGTACACAATTTTATTGAATTTGGCTATAAATTCCCTCATGGGTTCATGTATCTCCTTCTTGAGCTAGGTCAATCGAGCAAGAAGGGAATGTTCATCTTCTGCACTTTTGAACCTATTTTCAAATGCAATTTTCATATCATTCTAACTTGTGATTGAGGAATCAGTTAGGTGATAAAACCATTGTGCTACAATATTAGTTAGAGTTTGTAAAAAAATCCTTATGGATACATCTTGATGTTGCACACCTAATACACCATATGCCACTACAAAGGCACTCAAATGTTCCTCTAGTGATTGTCTTCCATCTCCATTAAATTTGGGTAAATTTTCCCTTGCACTTTTAGGCAAAGGATTCAGGTTGGCCACTATATTTAGAGGTCCTATGGCTGCACCCCAAGGTTGAGCCATTAGAATAAAACTTATGGTAGAAGGAGAGATAGTACCAGAAAGGGTTAAGGCTTGACAAACAAAAGATGTAGAGGGTTTTGGAGGACTAAGAGGTCTACTTCTATATTTTTTAACATGGGTGGAAATATAAGGAAAATTCAAGTTCTACAATGTTTGATAAGTATAATATTCAATTCCTTCTCTCCTCAAGAATGTTGTGTACCTTCTAGAATTCAACTTATGATATAATAATTATTAACTCTGATGTTGCTCTTAATCTTTTTTCACTTTAGGGAGTTTAATTCCTTGATATGTTTTCTTTTTGTTTTCTTCTTTGCCTAAGTAATAACAATCTTATATTATCATCCAATTATTTTTCTTTTCTAATATTCTACTTGCCAATCTATAATCATCAATATTTTGACGAGAATGCCAAGAAAGAGTATTTAACTGGCTAATTATATCTTCCTGTTCATCTTGAAAACCAAGATTACGTTGTAAAATAGGATTTATATTTTCATGAGGAAGCACCATTATTGCCTCATATTAAGGTGACCAAATCAATTTTTTTCCTCAGCAGAGTCACCAAAAAATTGTTGGCTAATAGATTTGTCCTTATATAAAAATATTTTATATTGACTCCATACCATTCTCTCAAGAAAAAATAAATTAAACAACAAATGGGTAAACTATCAAGACTAGTTCACATCTAAATTAAGGTACAACTCCTTTTAAGATCTGTAATGAATTTAAATATTTAGATACAGTTTTAACCAGAAAGTGTTTTAAAGGTAGACTAACATCCATACATCATTATGTGATGAATGTGAGATTTTATAATAGTGATAAGTAACAGAATATAGATTCTATTTTCAATAATGATTAAATAGATAAACATATATATGTTGAACCAATTAATGATAAAATAGACATAATGGATTGTCTAATAGAAGGAAGATTTCACACAAAAAACCTACTTTCAAATACTAAAACTCACATATTTATGTACTCAATAATTAATTCTCCTTTCCATTCACATATGGAAAATGTTTCAGACAAACATCACATATATTTCTAAAAATAGTGGTCCAATTCTTCAATTTTTTAACTTCTCCTTTCTTTTTCCTACCATTCAAAATATGTACCATTGCCTTAGCTCATCTATATTTTAAACTAAACTAGAGTTAAAGTAAATCTAACCCATACGGGATTTTAATTTTTTACAAAATCAATAAAGAACAAGTTTTGAATAGAAAAGTAACTAAATTAACTAAACAAAAGAGACTATGTATGTAAAGTCATTATTGAAGTGTCAAGTTAAGATCTTCAAATTTGCTCTATTTAGTTGGGTAGACACGTTGAGCTTTCCACTCCTGAAATGTTGTAATGAATTCTTAAATTTTAGAAAGATTAGGAATCCTAACGTGTTTTATCCTCACCTTCAAGATGTTTTTCTCCCTCTAAATTTTTCCCATATATTTTGTGTGCTCCAGGAGTATGTCAATATAGTGACAAAGAAGTGACTCTACCCTTGAAATCTAAGAGAAGTTTTTAGTTGATAAGCTATCACTTTCTTTAATGAATTTAATCTTTTCTCCAAAGGATTGAATCACAGTATTGATATCCTTCTCTGGCTTTCCATCATCTTTTATGTAATTGATATCAATGGTATGTAGATCATGCTGTAATGACTAAGTAAATTTAGTTATTTCTTTGATCATTTTTGTGATTTCTAAATGTCCTTGTCTAGATAATAAATTTCTCCATTCAACATTTTTCTTACTTGTATATAATATATCTTCATCTAGTCCTGTCAAGTTATTTTCTAACAAAAACTTTGATATCCCATATTTTTGTACTTCATCGATCTAATTCATTACACTCATCCATTTTCCTTCCTCTTTTATCCACAAAGTATTCTTAGTCTTCAAATCTTCAATAGTAATTGTAGTCAGATCATATACAATCTTCAATTTATAAATGCATTATGTACCTTTGAGGATGATGTCACTGAACCAACTATCAAATACTTTGGTAATCATTTTGACCCTATATATCTGATATAGCATCTTTTGATTGATAGGAGATTTTAGATCAAAAGACATGTGCATTTGAAAAATTGGTTGAAGATATGGATTTTGAATGGCATCAATATATTCTACCATTGAATGCACAGTCTATTTTAACTCTCTTTTATCCTTTTCATCCTTCCAATTTCTTATAACTATCCTTTTAGTAGACACTTCTAGATGATGTAAATCACTAGCATGTGATGTAGCCCCAAGGTCAACCTTTTCAACTGTAAGATCTTGAACTGTAGGATCTTGAACTTCTTCATTTTTTTTTTGGCCACGCAATTTCTGCATTCTAGTTCCCTGTGTTTGGGTCAACATCTACCCTGGATGTCATTTTTTATTTTTTTGGATTTAGGGGCCTTCCCTGAACATTTTCTCACCATATATTCCAAGGGTATAGAAAATGGAACTATTTTCCTTTTATGACTGATTGAACTTTCCAGCCATTTAGGTGCAGAAGACGAGGCTTCTCTATCAGGATTTAATTGATCAGAAGGTGCAATTAAAATAATCATCTATTTGGTATAATCAAAAGGAATCCCTATTTGTTGATCTATACTAACCTCTTCTGCCATTGGTGAATCAGAGTCTTTATCACCTTTGACTTCTTCTAAATCCTCGTCAGAATTCAAATCCATAATCATTGTTTTAAAAATTTGATTCTTCTTCTTGCTTTGAGTCCTTGACTTGGTAACATGAGGAGGCAGGGTAGTTACAAGGGCATTCTCAAATTATTTGATGATAGGATCCCTTGCAATTTTTGACTTAGAAGTACCTACGTCACAAATATTAATAGGTTGGTTAGATGAGCTTACTGGGAATTGAAATGAAATTATTACTATTGATTGTTGGGAGACTATATTTTGAGCTTCTCCCATTTTTCACTCTCTCAGCCATTTTTCAATTCTCCTTGTCATTGGAAGAGTCCTGAATTCAATTCTATCTTTTTCTCTTTTTTCCCAGTCAATTTCTAAAATAGGTGATTATTTTATTTGCTTAAACTATGGACCAGTCAGCTATTCATTATCGTCAACAATTTCATAAATGTACAAGTTTAATATAAGGGTAACTATCTTCCCTAATGAAAACTTGAACCATAGTCTTATTTTGATTTCAAATTCATCTGAACAATCCTCCTAATAATCTTATAATTAGGGAATATGTGAAAACCCTACTCCAAAATCCAAATTATCCCTGATGAAACCTTTGTTGTCAAATTGAGATTTGGCTATGAAGGATTGAAAATTGAATTTCATAAAGTCCAATTCTAAATTCAGATCATCAGATGTTTTGCATGAATAATGTCCTAGTTCAATAGGAAAAGATATGCCAAATTTATTCTTCATTGGGAATTTTTTTATCTACATGTGTTAATTGTCTATAGACTTATATTAGCATAAATTGGTCAAGAACATACCTTGGTAACCTCAAGGGTTCACCATCGAAACCCCCAACTCTAATGTAAGTGGACCTCAAAAATTGAATGAAAAAACTACCATAAATGTTAATCAATTGCATAGCTTCTTTAGATAACCTTTTATTGATATTTTCTGACAGTTCAAAAGTCATTTTCCTAGTAAATACATCATTTATTCTCCTATAACCCTCATAACAATTATGCATTTTCAAATATGGGTAATAGTCATAATTTTTAGTGTCTTTGACCAGAGGTGCATGTGGTAACCCTACCCATTGTCTCTTAGAAACTAGGCAATAAAATAGATATGAAGACATATAAAATTCTCTATTTCCCAAATAATTACTTAAACGCTAATGCAAGCATTCAACTATAATTTCTGCTCAATCCAAAAATTGTTCTCCCTGTAAGATCACCTATATGAAGAAGTAGATCCAGTCTTCCCAATAATAAGCATGAGCATTACCTTTCAATTTATGTAATAATACCATGATATCCTATACTTATAAAATCATATGATTTCTTTTTAATGGCTTAGGTAATCTTGAACCTCCTTTTTGGAATTTTAAGAGCCAATTTATAGCAATCATGCTCTTGTAAATCACTTTCTTCATTAAAAAATAACCATAAGAAGAAGTAACACTAATGGCAGAGTATGGTTCCTTAGGAAGGATTCTCATCATATAAACTATGGTTTGTCTATTGATATGTAATAGGACATTACCATCTATAGGCCTGATGCACATGTTTTGAGATTCATATATATTCATGCATTTAAGGGCCAAATTAGCGCATTGTATAGCCATGGGAAAAGCCGTAGCTTCAACCAAGCCACTTTCTGCTATTTTCTACATCATAGTATTTGATAAATGATTTTAATCCCTTTCCTTAAAATCTTCCAAATCTTATTGAATTAGAGAGGTATCTCCAATTTTAGGGAAAGAACATATGAGACTAGGGCCATGCTCATAATCAAGACAAGTAGATTTCATGGCTATAGGTAAGAGAAAATAATGAAAAGAGAAAGTTTTGAATTTTAAACATAACTATAAACTCAAAAGTATCCTTCTTTCTAACCTAGTAGAGGAAACACCTTATAATAAGAGTGAAACTCGCCTTAAATTTATCTTAAAACATTAGAAATTCAAGCAGTTGAATATCTTATATCACGTGTATTGATCTCCTTTGTATCACCCAGAATGTTTTTATACTGAATTTGAATTATTTTCTCTCAATGTAGATATTAACTAGATCAAATGATTAAATCAAGATAATACATGCTAAACATGATTGATAAGACACGCATTCTAACATAAGCATTAATGGCAAGAATATTTTATGCATGATTTTGATGAGTAATGATTATCTGTAACTTCATGAAAATTCAAAAAAATTAGCTTTATAGTGAGTTTCAGATATATTTTCCTCTAAATCTCCCACCAATTTTAACTTAGATAAATCCTTAGGGCGAGATAAGAATATAGCCATTGAACCATTAAACCATTGAACTTTGAAAATTGTGGTTCAACTTCGGGGTTCATTGATATGAAATAAACCACATAGACCAACCAATAGTCACATGATCTTTCCAAAAACTTTAGACTTTGATAAAACCATTGAACTTTTTGGCCATTGAATCGTTGAACTTTTCAAACATTGAACCGTTGAACTTTTGAACTCTGATAAAGGGTTCAAGTTCAACAAAAAGTTTCAAAGACATATTTGAAATATAAAGGAACAGTGCATTTTGAGAAACATTGAACCATTGAACTTTTTAAAAATTATAGGCTTAAGTGATAGGTTCAAGTAGTGGGTTCAAGTGGTATATTAATTCAGACAAGGAAACTGAGTGAACACGACTCTTTACAAAACATCAAGTATTAAACTCTTAGAAACATTGAAATCTTGAAATTTTGAACCATTGAACTTTGGATAAGGTTTAATTTCAATCAAAAGGTTCAAAGATATACTTGAAAAACACAAAAGGACAAATAGTTCACTTTGAGAAACTTTAAACCATTCAACCATTAAACCATTGAACTTCTTGAACTCTAAGAAAGGTTCAAGTTTGAAGGTTCATTTCTTTTATAAATTTCACACACAAGAAATGATAGGTGAATGAACTTATTTTATGGTAGAATTCACGAATAATTTATTAAAGGTGACTCAAAAAATAACATCCCCTTCCCAACCCTTTTCTCAGGAAAAACATTAGTATAGTTGATCAATCAAGAGGAAGTCATAATTATCTAGAGGTCTAACCCCACCATATGTGACCCACAACTTGCGGTTGTTCCCATAGTGTAACTCAATTAGAAAGATCCCAAGGAACCCTCTCTAAGGCTGTAAATTGATGCTATAATAATTTTTGGCATGCCCAGTGGGACATAGTTCAAATAATATTGGTCAAAGTTTGATGTTGGTTTGATCAATTTACAATAGTTATAGCTTCTAAGAAATAACATCTAGTGAATCCTAAAGAAGATCCAACATTATAGTAGTAGAACAGTGACTACATTTCATGCCAAAGGTGACTACAAGATTAGCTTCTATTGGTATTCCCTTTGAATTTATTGAATTGCCTTTGAATATAGTAAAAATATTAATATTTACTAATACACACCCTTATAAAGGCAACTTTGTTCCCTAGTAAATTTGAAGGCCTATCCCTACAAGAAAATATTTATTAAAACCTTTCATATCAATGGTAGCCTTATATGTTTTATGGCTTTTAATGGCCAAAGTCCTCTGGACCTCCCTTAATAAGATCACTAGTAGTAGCTCTTTGAAGTGTCACTTATTTTACTAGAGACCAAACTACAACCCCTTTTTAGCACCTCATGGATGTATCTAATTTTTTCAATATTCATAATGTAAATGAGGATAATGTAGCAATTAGGTCATTAGACATCTCTTTCAAAGGTAAATCCCAAAATTAGTATAGAAGCCTTCTTCCTAATTCCATTGCCACATGGGATCAGTTAGGAGATGCATTGTGTAAGATATTTGAAGATAAAAGTGACCATTTATCACTTGTAGAGTAATTAACCACAATTTAAAGAGTCGCTTATGAAGTTATGCACGATTTCAACACAATATTCTAAAAGACTTGAGATAAAATCCTAATCTCTATTAGGACTACCCCTAAATTTTCATTTATATACTATTTGAAGGCCCTAAATAGTGACATTCAAGTAATGATCCAATCCATGGGAGTAAACACATTTTCAAATTCATATGAGGTGGTGAACAAAGTAGAAAAGCGTCTGGTGTAAGATGACAAGCTTACACCTAAACTACCAATGCCTTTGTTCCCTGAGATTATACCACCCCCTGTTTTTATTCTTCCCCTTATCATCATCCTCATCTACCTACAATTACTACTATACCCTCGCATAAGCAAGAAGAGTCTTTCACTAGTCAATCTATTAATTTCCAAGAACCAAAAAATATTAAGAGCTTAAGTTCATGTTCCAATCCTTGAGAAATGAACTAGTGAATGCTAAGAGGCATCAAGATTTTAATAGGCCTTACCAAGCCTCGTATCAACCTTAGTAAAAATATTATCAAGCAAATAGACTACCCTAAAAAGGAAGCTTCCAAGGTCAAGACCAAGTTCAAAATCAAGGACAAGGGTAGCCTAACTATGTTTGGCAAAATAACTATAATATAAATATTGCAAACACTTCCACCACTTTTGTCCCTGTCTAGAATAATTTTACTTAAGAAGATGAGGGTATTATGCCTTGGAGTCAGTATTTTAGGCAATCCATTTTCCCAAACACTAAATTCAACCAAGGTTTCAATGATCAATGGTAGTAGGCTACTAATTATGGGTATAATCAAGCTCTTCTGGCTTAGAACACAAAGGTACCCATGATGAAAAAACTAGAAGAGCCTCAACAAGGTCAATTCCCTGATCATGAAAAAATCTAGTTAGGTGATATAATGGTGGATTAAGAGAAAAAAGAGTGTTATACAATTAGTTAGTAGGGTACTTTTAGCCAAACATATGTTCCAATGGTAGTGAATACAAGGTTTAAAAGAAGTAACATGGATGGTAAATCAGAAGTACTCAAAGAGCCTCCTATCATTAATCCTTCAATATAAAATCCAAATGAACCTAATATTATTCCAGAAATTCTAATAGTTATAAGGAATCAAAATCAAGAGACATAACCAAAGGTTAGTGGTTCACTCATCAACATCACAGAATAAATGAAAAGGTCATGTGTGAATGTGCTAATGTGGGATATGCTTTCCTTGGTTAGGTAGACATCCTTCAAGAAAGATTATCAGAGATCAAATTTCTTTCGAAGGAACCAAGAAAAGAAAATGTGGTTCTCACAAATTTAGCCAAAGGACCTAGTGAAAAGATATCAATAAAGGTGGTCAAACCTCTTACCTTCTACATTTCATTAATCATTGTGGTCTCTTTAGTGCATAATTAATTGGTAGATAGTAGGGATAACACCTTAGTAATTATAAATTCCATAGCTAATTAGCTTGGTATAAAAAATGATCCCCAATCTAAGGGGGTTTTACAACTTGATGGTTCTTCTACTAAGCCATCTGACATAATCAAAAATCTCAACTTGACCCTACATTATTGTCCTAGTGTCTCAGTGGTTCAATATATATTTATCTTCAATTTGCTTTCTCATTTTTCCCTATGCTTATCCATCAAATACATAGTAAATATTGGAGGTTATTTAGCATAAGACTTGTCATACAATGAATTTATAATAATATAAGGAACCAAGATATCTATTAATGTTGAGCCCATTTCACAATTACACATAAATCCTTAGGGGCTAGATATCATAAACCTAGATTTCACCATTCTTGATGAGGATTAACATATGGTTGGTTAAGAATTAAACACTCACCCTAAGGAGATACTAGACATATTCTTGGATGAACTATGGAATGACAATCATTTGGTTGATCCCTTGAAAGGAGTTAAAGAGAGGGACATGGGTGTCTAATACTTACATAAAGAGAATCAGTCCATGCCATCCCTCATTCTCAAGAAGATCTCAGTGGTTTATATAAATTATTCGTTGATGGTTCAAGGAGTAAACATGGAGTGGGTGTAGGTGTAATGCTAGTATCCCACTCTAATGAAAATTATTTCTCTTCTTATAGCTTCTAATTTAGTTTCTCTTTAAATGCAATAGAGTATGAGGGTCTTATCCATGGCCTTTAATGGGATAGTAAGAGAGGGATAAAGATATTGTAACTTTATGGAGATAGTGAGTTGATAGTGCACTAGTTTAGAGGCTATAATGTCACCAAGAACCCTTTGGTGAATTCTTACAAACAAATAGTTTGGGACATAATTGAGTATTTTTAATACTTTAACATCGAAGTAGTGCAAAGGAGCCAAAATAGACGTGTTGATAGGTTAGAAGTTATGGGATCTCAATTTGATATCTCCAATGAGTTAAAAAAGACCAAGGTGTAGCCACATGTCAAAGTGGTAGTAAGAACATCTGTACTAGACAATGAAGCTCATTAGAAGGTATTTGAGAATGAGAAGAAAATTACCTATTTTTTACAATAGGAAATAGAGTTTTCCTTTATAAATTGAGAAAATTTTCAGCATCAGTTTGAGGAGAAAATTATTTATTTGATATTTAATAACCTTACTAAAGGGCTAGTCACCCTTGAAGGTCTCTTCCATGAAGGAGATCATATAAGAAAAGACAAGGAAGTCATGTCAACAAGTGAATAGAATTATTAAAGAGTCTTTATCTTTAAAGATAAGCTCCTAAAGCTTGGAAAGGTAAGCACTAAATATGAAAGGCATTATTTCAAATAACTTTGTAAAGAATATATAAACATCTTTTCTTGGGAATATAGTGGCCTAAGAGGATTTGATACCAAAATGACCCAACACACTATAGAACTAGAGTTTAATGCCAAGTCTATAAAATAGAATCAAAGTCTTATAAACCCCAAAATTAAAGATATTATGAGGAAATAATTGACCAAATTAATTAAATCCATGATCATATTTCCCATTAAGCACTCCTCATGGGTAGTTAATTTGGTTCCTATTAGGAAGAAGAGTGGGCAAATCACATTATGTGTTAACTTCAAGGATTTGAATAGGGTATCTCTGAAGTATCATTACCCCTTTCCATTCATGAAGAAACTACTTTAGGTAGTTGCTAGTTCAAAAAAAAAATCCCTTTTAGATGGGTATTGAAGTTACAACCAAGTGCAAGTAATAGAGGAAGATCAGTATAATACTACCTTCACCACCAAGTGGGGTACATATGCTTACCAAAAGATGCATTTAGGATTGTTAAATTTTGGTCCACTTCCCAAATAGCCATGGACATGGCTTTCTAAGGGTTTTAAAATAAAATGGTATTAATTTACTTGGATGACATCATATTTTTCTCCAAGAAGGCTAGTGAGCACATAGACCATCTAAGGTGGATCTTCTAAAGATGTAGAGAGTATGGGATCTCTTTAAATCCTAATAAATGTGTGTTTATTATTTATGAAGTAAAATGTTTTGATCACATTATTTCGAATGAAGGACCATCCATTAACCCAACAGAATGGTTTTTATCTTCACACTATCCCTTCCAAGCACAAGAAAGGAATCTATAGCTTCCTTGGGAAGATAAAATTTATGATAAGGTTTATACATAGTTTTGCAAACCTATTCAAACCCATCAATATCATGATAAACAAGATCCAAGTGTTTTCTTGGTAAAATGATGGTAAAGTAGATTTTGAGGCCATTAAAGAGGTAATTGCCCAAGCACCCTCACTTATAAATTATGGCTTATTAAATGATTTTATATTATACACCATTGCCAATTCTGATAATATATCAAATATGTTGATGTAAAATAATGGTGGACTTGAATAACTAATTACTTTTTTTAGTCAAGGTTAGAGGGGTATGAGGTGAGATACACTTTTATAGAAAGGCAAGTTCTTTCAGCTTTGAGAAGACTCAAAAATTTCAAGCCAATGCTTTGAACTATAAAGTTTTATCTTATGGTGCCTCATTTTAGAGTTAGGTACATCCTCCTTAACAAATAATTTAATGAGAAAAGAGTAGGATAGATTACCAAGGTCATGGTGTATGATGTGGAAATAAAAGTCATTTAGATGATATGAGTCAAAGGATTGTGCGAGCATATGGTGGATGAGCTTCAAGAAGACAAATAAGTTGTTTTGGTGACACAAGATAACTCATAAATAGATGGACCTATACTTCATAATAGTTGGCTCCAAGATATGACACATTTCTTGATGATAGATGAATGTCCACAAGGTTTGGATAGAGAAAAAAGAAGGTATTTCAAACTTAAATCCTTACCTTATGTATTAGTTGATGGTGTTATTTTAAGAAGGGACCTCAATGGGGTACTTATTAGGTGAATTGATGATAATAAAGTGAAAAAAATCTTGGAATAATTTCATGATGGATCTATAGGAGCCCATTTTGATCTAAGAACAATAACAAATATAATGAGGGCTAGTTATTACTATCACAACCTTTTTATGAATGCCTATACATGGTTCATGATATGTCAGAAGTGTGCTCTATTTATAGGCAAACAAATATTGGAATCTCTTCCACTCAAACCAATTTAGAATGAGAAACCCTTAAAGTAGTTGGTTTTGGACTTCATCGGAATAATAAATCCACATTAAATTATAGGACATAAATGGGTGCTCACTACAATTAACTATTTCACTAGGTGTATGGAAGTAATTAATTACTTTTAAATTAATCTAACTAAAAAATAATATTAGACTTATATAACAACTTAGTAACTAGGTTTGGTGATATAGTTACTATAATTTTAGATATAACTTTAGTATTTGTTGGTATGAAGACAAGTGAATGGGCATTCAAGCTAGGCATCTATCTCATCACATCCTCTAATTACTACCACAAGGTAATGGATTGGTAGAGTCCATAAATAAGAACACAATAAGGATTATGAAGAGGATAATGGAAGAGAATCAAAGAGTCTGGCATACAGATCTAAGGATAACTTTATTAGCTAATAAAGTGACCCCTAAAACTACCATTAACAATTATCCATATGTCCTTATATATGGAAGGGAAGACAAATTTCCATTTTCTCTTGAAATTCATAAATTAAAGTTAACCCATCATTTTTAGTTGATTGAGAGTGAGCCTATGAATGTGATGATGATAGAGCTCATGTAGCTTGAAGAAAATACAGACCTTGTAATTAAGACATTAGAGTCACATTAAGCTCAGGTCAAAAAATTCTTTGATAAGAGAGCCACAGTAAGGGACCTAAAGGAAGGGGATCTAGTCCTCAAATAAGGCTAAGCCACGATACCATACCAAGTTTGATAGCTTGTGGAGTGGTCATTATTTGATCCATAGATGTAAAAAACACAATGTTTTCTAACTTGCCCAACTGGATGGACAAGTATTATCCATCTCAATCAATGGAATTCATTTAAATACATTTTATTAAAAGATTTCTCACCTATATTATGATATTTTAACATATTATAGTAGTTTTTCATGCTTTCCTCTAAGTGATTTGAGAACATTTATTTTAGTTATGTGTTTGCCTTTCAATAATTGCCTTGGGCACAATTATCATTTTATTTCCTTTTGGTATTTGTTATTTCTAGAGGAAGTCTTCTATGAAGGGTCAAAATTGAGTTAGTTTCATGATATCTAAGATACAAATAAAATACATGAGATTCTAGATGCCCACTAGATCAATTTATAGCCACTCCTCATTGCATAGCAAGCATGTGATTCAAGGATGTCACCACCAATGTTGGCCAATTTAGGCCCACATATAAAAACCTTCTTGGGTAGATCAGTTATAGAATTATCAACATGGTTTTATCAATATGAATATATTTCCTAATGAATTAGATGATTAAAAAATGACTTGCACAAGTCTAGAGAGACTAGACCATCATGACACCTGTAAAAATTAACAACTTAGCTTGATTATGCATTTAATAAGTTTAATTAGAAGGCCTCTTAGAGACAAAATATCACATTGACATGATGTTTTTCATGCTAAGAAGGTCCCATAATTTTTTTTATCTTGATGAGTTATTTATCTCAAGATATAAGCTTCTAAAGTTAAATTTGTATAATGGGACGTGGGAAAGTTTAAGCCTCATGAAATAATTCTTTGGATTTAAAAGAGTGAATGTGGGGCTAACAAGTGTCTAAATAGTATAATATTAGATTAGATCTAATGGTTAGTGGAAATATAATGACATTAGTGGGCCTAGATATATCGATGGTGCATGATTCATCATGTAAAGATAGATCAATAGTGAGAAAGAAGTCAACAATTCAATAAATCTCAAAGATAAATGCATAATTGTCAAATGTCTCAATTGTGGTATACTATAAATAATATCAATGGTTCACATTTTATATGATATACCAAGGATACAATTGTGCACATTTAATCACAAAAAAATAGATCTAAATATGCACGTTTAATCATGAGGATGTAGATCGATGGTGAACAAAAGGCCAACAAGTCAGTGGATCCTAAGAATGAATTTGAGGCTACCACATGGTGAAAATGTAAGAGAAAATAAAAATGATAGCATATACTTAGTACAATTGTACAATCACTAAGTATATTAATCTAAAATTTGGATAATAGATTGATGGTCAATGTCAAAATTCAAAAGACAAAGATTTAATATAGAAAAAAATATGACCTAAGGTTGAACCAGGTCAAGTATTTAAAAGTATTCAATTGAAGCTTAGTTGAGACCTTTTTTGGAGTATCTAATGCGTGAAAAATCAATTTTATTATTTTTTCAATATCATTTCATGAATGGATATCCTCATATGTATTAGCTTCATAATTCCCATAAGTTTTAGAGGTAGAATAGATCTATTTAGACCTAACATACTTCAAGAATGATGTTATGTAGTCTATAATCTCTTCATGGATATTAACTATATGAAATCCAATAGATGGATTGTTTTTCAATTTAGAATAGACCTATGCTTAGGTTTGGAGTAGGGGAAGATGTGTAGGAGTGTCTTATCCTTCAAAAAAGCTATGGATTTGATAAAAATGTACCTGAAGCCACTAAAATTAGACTAAGGCATGGATCTATTAATTCCATGGATATGAGGAATTTGTCCTCATTATGAAATAAAGTGGAGGTGTAGAAGATCAAAGCAAAGGGATTTGTGGAATTAGGAGTATAATGGAGAATTTATTTCTTCTCAAATAATTTTAGTCCTAATTGGATCAAATATGGTTTAGACATCAATAAGGATGGAAACTCAATTAATTATCTTGGATGGTGTGTTCCCCCTTTCTTCCTTTTCTCCTATACCTCTTATTATATTCCATTTGTAGACTCTCTCACTTTTTGATAAGACACTATGTCTTAATTTTTTAAGAGTAGAGAATCTCTTTTAATAAGGCTAGACCCTATCAAAATTTGTATGAAAGATCTATTAAATTAATAAAGACTTTATTTACCTATCTTTCTCCTCTGAATTATGTGTCGCAAAGCTTGTGCATAATGGTATTGTGAAGGAGAATCTTCCATGCCTATTTTCATTTTTTATTTGTCATTTCTAGGTGTCTTCAAGTTAGTTATAAGTCTAAGTTAGTTTTATTTCTATCATTGATTAAAACTCTTAGTGAGTCTTAGAACTTCTCTTTGCTTTCATTCATTTCTTCCTGAACCTAGTTTATGAACACTTATGAAAATAACTAGTTTTGTGAGATTGTGTGAGCTAGCATTATCTTATGCTTCCCCAGTGTTTACTTTATGATTTCTCAAATTTTATTTAAATTTTGTGCATCACCTGATTAACTTTATGAGGATCCCTTTCCCCCTTCCTAACCCTTTTATTAGTACAAACATTAGTATAAGTGATCCATCAAGATAAATCCATCCTTCTCCAAAGTTCCAACCCCACAATAGGTAATACATAGCCTGGGTTTATTACCATAGTGTATCCCAATTGGATAGAACATTAATAACCCTCTCCAAGGGTGTAAATGATGCTAGAACAAGATCTATGGAGGGTGAGGTAGGATGCATAGAAGGCTGAATTATAGTTGTAACCATCTCAGGGACAAGTCATTTAGTTGGATCCTAAAATCTAGTAAAGCAATAGAAACTAGTAATAACATGAACCATAAGCATAATAATATGATTCTCTTCATAATATAGTGGTTTTTGAACAATATATACCTATAAAAAAGAGGGAAAATGATAAAATGAAGAATTATACAAGATGGAATGTGATAAGATATATGGAAATATTGAAGTAAAGAGGAATGATACTAGATAATTTTAGCATCTCAAGCCTGAAGAAGACCTCCTAAAAATGGATCATCTGAGGTATAATAATCATCATATTCATGTGTATGAAGATTAATGGTGTAGGTAGGGATGATTTTATCATCCAATGTGGTGTGATAAATGGAATGTAGAGTCTTACTTGAGACAATGGGTATATCATCACTAGGTAGTTGATGGGAATACAACTTGAGAGAAGGTTAAATATGAGAAATGAGATGAGGTGAGAGATCTAAGGTTTTTATTTTAAAAATTGTATCATTAGTCTACTCATCATCTATATCTAACAGGTTAGATGGTATATTTTTTATGAGTTTGGGGTGACCATTGTAACCTCATGTCAAGTTGACAGGAAAGTTAAACTATTGAGATTCAAGAAACAGAACATTTGTTTAGGGTTCAAGGGTTGGAATTTTGAATACACCATAGTATTATAATTGTTAAAAAAATTAATTTTTAGTGTCACCTTGAATCTTATAGATTTCACCATTGTAAAGGAATTTGACACATTTCCAAGCAAAAGAGGTAACTTCTCTCCTGTGATAAGTCAATGGCCTACCAATAAAAATGCTATAAGATAGAGGAAAGTTAAAGATCATTACCTTAATTTGAAAAATTATAGGTAGAATTGTAATAGGGAGCCACACACAACCTAAGTAAAACATTTTCCTTTAATCATAACCTTCACACGTGATGCATGTGGACTTAAGATTACATTAAAAATATTCAAGGGTTTTAATAAAATCAAGAGAGGTAACATAAGTACCTAAACCCTCATCAATAAAAACATAGTTGAATTGGATATCACCAATTTGGTCACTAATAAAAAAGGGAGGATCATTTGCATGAAGTATAATCTCATCGAGGATCATAGATGAAATAGTGAATTTGAGGGATAGAAATATATCAATTATTTCGTCAACATGTATGGACATCTCTTAACACTATTATAAAATGCTATATTTTGATCTAGATAATGTGGATTTGCATCTGCTAAAAGAGGATGAGGAATTTTCATTTTTAATAGCAGCTACATATGATGATTATGATGACACAGATAATTTTGATTATGTTTGAGAAATGGGATTTGATAGAGATTAGTAAGCTCTATGATAGGATCCCATTCATCATAACCCATAATGGGACTATTGGAAAAAGGTGCATACTATTAAAGGAGGTCCTCATAAGGAGGAGTCAAAGTGCATGTGAATTTATGTTTATTGGAAGTGGGAGGTTTAATTAGAGAATAAGTTTGTTGATTGTCTTGAGAAGATGGGGTAGTTGGTGCAGGTTTCAGTTGAGTTAAATTTGAATAGTGTTAGAAGAAGTTTGAGTATTATTAGTGATGGGTAAAGTGGTTAGAGGAGTGGTATTAATGGTATAACAAGTGTTATCCAATGGATGTGCTGTAATTAGTTCATTAAAAGATATAAGGCCTTTTTGCTCCAACTTTGTTAAGTGAGCTGGGGAATAATCTTGGATAACATGAAAAGTGTGAGATGTTTAAGGAGTGTGGATGGGATTATAATCATTTAAGGAAACTACCCTTTACATATTAGTCATGTTTACCACATTATCTTTAGGATTTGGGTCTATAAGTATATCATTGTTATTCATAGGAGTATTATTATCATTTTTGTCTTTGTGATTTGGAATGGGATATTTGTAGATAGCCAAATGAGCAGTATCCTAGTTCAAAGCTTGACTTTTAGTCTATGTCTCATGGGATTTGAAATAAATGTAATAGGTGTGTTGATGTTTCTAAATGATATAATCATGGTAGAAATCAAGACCAAGGAGATAATCCATATCCAAATTATGTAAATGCCTACAAGTTTTGTGAGAATGACCCAAACTAAAATGGAACCAACATAATTTATTTAGATCACAAAAGGATTTCATGGGATGAGTGGGATAATCTCTCATGGAAGAGACCTTGGTGAAGCTTTTGTAAATCTACTATAGATAAATATTTATGAGCATTGATGTGGCTTACTAAAGATAAATGAGGATTATGTATGTGGTTAAGAGTAGAATCTTGAATAGTATGAGTAGTATCATAAGACACAATGACACCATCATTAGTAGCATAATGATTTTTATTTTTTATTGGCATGCAATTACCCATGCTAGGTTAAGATGACTCAAATTTATGGATGAGGAAATCTTGACACTTGGCTTGGTCAGTGGCCTCTTATAAAGTACGTGGAGAGAGAGAGTCTAGAGATAATTTTATAACTTAGGATAAAGAGTATTAGTGAATATATGTAATAGGTTATCCTATTCCATATTGTTTTCACACATTTTGGATAAGGTATTCCACCTTTTGATGAAATATTGTGTGTTTTCTAGGTTATGTTGATTACAATTGATATGATGGGCCAAGGTAATTTTTGGAAGGTCATTAGTTTAAATCTCTTGTACTAGAGCATTAAATAAATTTTCCAAACTAGTGATGGAATGAGATTTGATTTGGTTATATTAATATAAAACATATCTAGTGAGAGTTTTTACTAATAGTTTGGTAGTGGAAAAAGTGTTTAACTTGACCCAATCTTTGTATATATTTCCAAATCTTTTTAAGTGTAGGGTAGGATCGGTTGACCCATTTTAACTAATAGTAGGAGTGATACCTCAAGTGTGTGTGTGTGTGTGTGTGTGTGTGTGTGTGTGTGTGTGTGTGTGTGTGTGTGTGTGTGTGTAATATTTTAGGTGTAAGGGGTTAATTTTGGAGGTGCTTGATTGATTTTTTAACAATAAGAGGTTGAGGTATGAGATTGCCATGGGAATCCCAAAGAGGAGGTAGGGGGACATTTTGGTTATGTTTTCCCCATGGAACCTATTGATAGTGATTTTGGAGATGGATAAGATTATTTTGATTTTTCATAATTTCATTGACATTATTAACTTGGAAAACATTTTTTGGGTTAAGAGTTCATAATAGAAGTTGATGGATTTGAGTGGTTTTATTTTCCATCTATGATGTAACTATATTGGTATTAGTGGCTTGGGTACAACTATGAATGATAGCATATGTGTTATTAGGATTTGGAGAGGAATTATTAGTAACTGAGGCACTAGTACCATGATTTTCTTGTGAAATAAAAGATGCACTAGTAGAGTGATGAGAAGAAGCATCACTAGAGGAATAATTACCATGGGTATCAAATGATGTACTAGTGGAAGCATTGAGAAGATCAGATCCTAAAATAATCCCACTAAATGTATAAATTTCCATGTTAGTAGAGATACTTCACATGGAGGTTGAAAAAATTAAGGAAGAATAAGTCATACTATGAGAAGGGATCAAAATATAAGGAAGAGTTTGAGAGGTAAAGAATATTTTATCCCCAAATAAACATGAGAATGTGGTGAAAGGTGAATAGGGATACTTAGTTTAACCACTTAACATAAGCTGGTAAATAGTAAAAGTATATTTAACTTGATGTTAATGAAATTTATTAATGAATAAAATTATTTCTAAAGTATATTAGAATTCAAGCTAATTTTATAAGGAGAAAAGAGGGTTGAGAGCTGAAGATGAATGAGGGCTCCCATATTTTATAGTAAAAGTGGTTACGTGCACATTACTTGTATCTAGGGTACAATCCACAAGCTACTAATCAAAAAACCTATTGGGTTTGGTAAAGCTCATCATATCTATTGAGTTCAACTTAGTATTGTCTTTAAAAATGAAGTTCATCATGAGAGAGAAAGATTAAGGAAGAATAAGATGATGCAAAGATGAAGGGGGGAAATTCAATAGCATTGAATAGATTGGTTGTGTATTATAATATATCATGTAGAAAATATTACAAATTCATACAAGTTAAATTTGTATTATAGATAGAGGATGAAAATAGTTGATAAAGATATAGAGTTGTATAGGTTGATTAGTTCTATAACTTGGCTAGTATGTAGAGATACATATTCATATATGTTGACTCTATATTATAAATTGGGAGATAAAGTAGGCTAAGAAGGATACACATTCATATAGGTTGATTGTGTATTGCTAACAGGGTAAAGATAATCTATAAGAGACTGTATCGAATAAAATGAAAATGTGCTAAACCATGTAAAAATGTTTGCAATATAAGTTATTCAAGAGGTGAAATCAAACATGCAAATAATTAGATCAATGTGAGAGATCCAATTGGGGCACTCAACACAAAACTTGCACCAATGTTGGCTAGTGCAAGTTTTCACAATACAACATTGAATGATCAAAGAACAAGCAATCAACTAAAAATTAAATGCTAGGTGGTCACCCTGAGTGTTATTAGATTTATTATAAAATATTTTTTTAAGTGTGATAAAAGAGTTGGTTAAAATATGGAACTAAAAATTTATATATATATATATACGTGTGTGTGTGTGTGTGTGTGTGTGTGGTTTCAGGATGTTTAGGCTAAAATCATGTGTGTTGGCAATGGTAATAGCTTGGTATTAGGGAATACCCCCTAAATTCATAATCCTACAACAATAAGGGTATTGGGTGCTTTGTCAATATATACCATTAACAATGTATTTATACTTGTATAGAAAACCAAGTTTATTTCCCCTTCAGACTCTAGTTATGTTAAGGTCATCAATACATACCTATAAGTAATTCAAGTCCCTGAAACTCAAATAAGTTTGTGAGGCCTAAAGCCATCCTTAGGCCTCAAGACCCCACCTCCATTTTGTAGAATATACAACCGCCAGAGTATTTTTAAGGAAATAATAATGTGTATGAGTATATTTTATACCCTGAAGAGGATGTTTCACACCATGTAATACAGATAAAATTCAAATTTAATCTTAACATACCTCTCGAGATCCACTACCTTAATCTCTTAGGTTAAGTTGGCATTTCCAATGCTCATATATTATATGGTAAGAAGACTCAAACCTAGTTATATTATATTTATTTAGGGACCTTATACACTAAATATCCATGAAGTAAATAATGGGATTCAAGACCTTAACTCTATGAACAATTATTGAGACTGTTAAGCCACCTGAAATGCTTCCAAAGAGATTAAAGGCCACCAATTTTCATTCATATCTCATCATATATTATACATGGTACCAAGAGACATTTATGATATTTTAAGGCATCTATGTGATAGATATCCATGGGAAAAGGTTTTGTATTGAAGGCGTCTACTCTATGAACCATCGTTAAGATGGTAGACCTCCAAACCCTCTCTAAACCTTGATTAAGGCCCCACTATGGATTTGTTCACTCAAATTCCTCCAAATGAGGTATTTGGGATATGAAATAGTCTTACTGGCCTCCCTAGGTCAATTAATTGCCCAAATGGTCTAATATTTGGCACATGTAAGGTGTGTAATGTATGGATAAAAAAAAAGAGCTACTCCAAGCCTATATTCAATAAATTGGAAGAAATATACACATATTATGTGTTTTTAATGAGGGAGAGGGATATAGAGGTCTTAAAATGTTACATAGTGGCCACTTACAGAGGCATCCATGTCTAATAGTCATTTTTAAACCTAACTAGGTACCTAGGTAAAGGACTATGTATACATAAACAAGAGGTAATTAGCTTAACCATGCCAAAATAGATGATATAATGTCCATAATAGATTAATTACATACCATAAAGGGTGTTAAAGTACTTCATATCTCTATTTTGGAGACAAAACTTAGAAATTGTCCCTTAAGGCCTCTTGGTCTAATACCTCTCTCAAAGCATGACTAATTAAAGACTAGAAAAAAGGAAAAAATGGGATTATATAACACATCAAGCCATCATGGAGATTTTTTTCTAGGATTTTAAGTTGTGTGAACAATAGTGATTTAGAAAGGAGAAGTCAAAGTTAGTTACTTTGGCACAAAAATGTGTTGTGGGTACACAAACTACATAATTCTTAGTAGAGGAATAACTTAATGAGATCATAACTATACAAAATAGTTATATATGGATCTAATCACTTATGGAGAGTTGATGTGACTTTTATAAAAGGTAATAGTGTAGTTGGTTCATAGGTTAGGGTCCTAACCTTTTTGAACCATTGTTAAGAACCCAAACCCCCTTTAACCTCCCTAAAACATTAATAGTGACATGATGGAGAATACCTTGGACAAAACACATCCAAATTCATTGGGATGGCATGGTAAACACTTGGAGATCATAGTACACTCTTAGGAGATTCCATTCATTGTACTGGTTTGTACAGATAATTATATGGAACACCTTGAAATATTATTTTGTAAAATTTTAAGGATAAATCCAAGGTGAAAAACTTAATCAAAGGTTGAAAATAATTGAATAATGTATTAAAAGGTATATTTTACCCTCTTAAATAATGAAACACTCACAATTATACCTAAAGGTACACATACAAGTTTATTCTAAATGGGAAATCTAGATATGCTAAAATGAGGGGACTTAATCACCTAAATAAGATAGAGTTGTAGGTGTGATTTGCTTATAAAGCATAATTATTAGTTTATCATGTTGGTGTAAAATTTAAATAGGTTCACTCTATCATCTTGAAGGTTTCATTCAATCCTCATAATGATCGAAGTAGTGAGTACTCAAAAAACTAGGGTAATTATCTAAAAGGCCTACTTAATCAATAGAGGAAGATGTTCATGGCTATAGAGGGATAATATGGAGTAAATTCATGGTCATGAAACTTATATAACTTCCTCATTAGGTGAAATGACCCATTTCCTATCTACTATTAACGATGTGATAGATTTCCAACTAATATTGGCATGCAAGAAAGATGTGGCTACTAAATGCTTCATGGAAGGGGGATAATTGAACCAATTTAATGATTTATAACTATCATGAGGAGAGGAAATTGACCAATATTTTCATGCACATGTTATTCATGTGGTCAACCTTTGTTAATTATAACTTTAATGCCATAAAAGTCTCATTCAAGGCCGCTCGTCACCAAGGTAATGCATGTATAAGTGTGGAGGTTACTTATAACAACTAATTAAAGGGATTGTTCTCATTAATTACCTATTAATTATATTTACATGACACATTATCTCTAATTCTTGTTCATTCTTATATAAATTTAGGGTCTTAGGTGATTATATCCATCCCTTAGCAAGTTATGATCAAACTCTATCCAAATTGTATCTTACAAACCTATTTAAATCAATAAAAAAACTATATTTAGGTTGATTTTCTAGAATTAGAGTGTATATGTTTATTATTTGAAGAAGTGTGAAGTTCCATTCTCCTCTATAGGTCTTTTCCTTTACCTAGTTGTTATAATACTATGTTATGCATGTCATGTGATGTTCCAAAGTGTTGGTCTATATTTGAAAAGTAATCTTGTTTATAGTATCTTGAATAAGCCTCTTATACATAGACTTCAAGTTAAAGACATATATCATATCATTCATATGAAATAATTATGCTTAGGAGCTCATTAAAAAGGTTTTTTCAATCATTAGTCTTTGATTGGTTCATGAAGTGCTGATTGATGATCAATTAGAAGAGATAGATCAATATTAATTTAGTACCTCATTAGGTTAGGTTATTTTTATGCATTTCTCTATCTATTTTCACCCCAAAAAATTAGTAGGTCTTAGGAGGTGAGATTAAATTGATGCACTAGGGGATCTAACCCCATAAACTAGAGGTTTGGTCCTCCTGTGGGTCACCCATATCCTTTGGACTAATTCCATGTTACCCTAAAATTATATAAATCTAAACCATCTTCTCCTAAGGGTGTAGGTTGGAGTGTTAACCATTATAAAATGTTAGGTGGGACCAAGATTCAAGTTATTTTTAACATGCACTTGTATAATTAGATGGAATTAGAGAGATTAAAGCACTTTAGTGGTAGATTTATAGTCATGTTTCATGCCAAAAGTGGTCATAAGGTCTTCATCAAAAGGTAAGGAAGTTGAGTTTATAAAGTTATCTTCAGAGTTTTAGAGGAACAATAGATAACCTAGTTCTAATATTAATTCTACATCCCCTAATTATCCTAATTATTCTCAAAAAAACACTTCTACAAACCCTAAACCTCTAATGGCTAGGCCTAAACATCAAGCATTTGTGCCCTTCAATGGTGGCAATATTTTAAATTTGAACTAATTTGATGACAAACTTGCTACATCCCTCAAGATCCTTTCATATTTAAACATATTGTAGACATAGACAAACTGTGCTCAGTTCACAATGTGACCCAAAAAAATGTGGAAATTAGGTTATTATACAGTATCTTAAATGGTAAGGCACTTCAATGATTTAGGGGTTTATCATGTACTTTTATAAATGCTTTGGATGATTTTAAAGAATAACTTTGCAAACATTTTGAGGATAGGAGTGACCATATGGCTTTACTATATCAACTCAACATAATTAAAATGGCTCCCTAGGAGTTTATGGTAGAGTTAAAGTATAGGTTTCAAAAGACTTGAGATAGGATCCCAATTGTAGTCAAGCTGATTTAACTTATCACGAGAACATTGGAGTTTTATTCCTAATTTAGTTAAAGGTCTAGAATAGTAAAATAGTAAATAATATTAAAATAATTTAACCACTAATTTTTATAATTTTTTTTTATTTTTATCCTTTCTATAAACAACAATAAATATGGAAAAAATAATACTTATGTTAAAATGAATTGAAACGATTGTTGTAGGGTCTGATATTGACTATGTAGGACTAGGACAATGTCATGAATCAAGATCTAGCTTTAATTTTGTGAAAGGATAGGAGTGTCAAAATAGGACACCCTAGGGTTTGGCACTATTATCCTCTTATGTTGATGTTGTCTAAACTACTTCCAGAGACATGAGTTCTTTAGGTTTTATTCGTTATCCCTATGTGAGCCTACCTATGAAATCTTGATTGTTGAAAGTATATGAAACTCCTTTTAGTGTTTATTTAATATTAAAAACCTAAAATTCATTAGTCTTTGATAAAACTTGAGAAATAAAGGGGGTTAGTGTATGTAAGATGCATTGAACATGTATCTACACCCCTTGTGTGGGTACTTTGCCTACATACTAATACTCAAAAGAGGGATCATGCCATATGTAGCTCTCTCACTTGATGTGCTTTGTACAATAGTGTTATGTGGATACAAAATAATAAATTGGGTGTGGTTGAGGTGGTTAGGGACTGGTGTTAGGATTTGGATATGATTTTAGATGTATTAGATGGTTGTATGTAGAAAATAGGTAAATTAGTCTTAGTAGTTTTGCTTTTATTCTTATTTTCTTTGTAATATTTACCAACCCCTTCTAAATAAACTTTGAATGGGATTTTATAGATTTCTATTGGTCATGGGTCAAATGCATTCATTCTAGGTTGAAAGGATGAAGGATAAGAAATAGAAAGAAATGACTATTGGAGATAATAATGTAATTAGATAGGAGCACCAAAATAAGGCACCCTATAGTCTAATGTTATAGTCCAAGTTGGGTGCTCCTATCCTATAGGTGTAGGACCTAGGGGGATGGAATTATCATTGGAAATTTATCTTGGCTGAGCTATAATCATGTTTCAAAAGTCTACGGATGATAGGGAATAAGAAAAAGGATGTCTAGAAGGGTTATGAGAGCATGCAAGAGAGACCTATGGGTTGGGTGTCACAAGAAACACCCAAGCTACCAATTTTGACATTTTATATGACTACATTTCCCCCTTTATTTTAGTGATGTATAAAAGTTAAATACTAAGATAAAATAAAATTAGAAAGCATACATAAACTTACTTACAAGGGTGAAGCTCATGAATCTATGTGATGTTGGGTGTTCATAGAGAGAGCACATTGTGAAGTGTAAATCTTTAAGAGTAAACAAAGACAAGATCAGTTCTTACTAGATACACTATATCTAAAATAATAATGTACAAAAGTTGGGTAAAATAGAGAGGAAGATAATGAATACACCTCACTAAGTATGTTAACCAATACAATACCTATTATGATGTTGAGTGATGTTGGGTATGTGATAAATGATGTTGTAATAAAGTTAATATCATGAATAGATTTAAGTTCTTAATTCCTTTAGAGTGGCTCAAGAATCCAAAGGTTGTCCCTTTTTCTCCATCATCACCTACTAAGTGAATCTATGTGATCATATGTGTGTTAATAAATGTTTGGATTATGTGTCCAATCCCTCTAAGTAGGTGGCTCAAGAATACAGAAGCTAACTTGTCCTTTAGCTCCATCATTACCCTATTAAGTGAGGATATGAACTGATACTAGTATGAATGTGTGTCATATGATATGTCTCTTAAATCCCATGAATGTTATATAATCTGATAATGTGACATGGATAGCTAAATGTGTGCTAGAAACTAGGCCACTCTTGGCCACTCAAAAAAGGTAGAGATTAGGATTGTATAAAATCCACTCTAAAACTAAGCAATATGATTATTTGGAATCCACTTGGAAATAATTCTAACCACCTAAATATGGAATAAGGTACACAACTATTGATAATTCCTAGGTAATGCCATAAATTATAAAGAAGAAAATGTAAATGTGTAGTGCACTTTCACCCCAATCATTGGTGTCTATAACATGGATTTTGATATGGAAGTTATACCAATTATCGTATCTAAAAATAGAAGTGACAACCATCATGATACACATGATTCCCTTATATTTAGATTCTTTGAGAAAAATTGTACTAAGACTACTAATTTTTTATTGAATTATTACTTACAAAATTGTAACTAATCTTACCTTTCTATATATTTCTAGAAAGCATGATTTTTTTATTATTTGGATAGGAGCACCAAAATATGTCACCTTTATATTTGGCACTTTAGTCCAAAATTGCTACTCTTTCCCTATGTTGATTTTGAATACTATTCTATAATTGTCACTATCTATCTAATCTATTCTACCTAGTTTGAAGTCCAAATACTATTCTTGGTGCTCTAAAATCTATTTTTTAACCTATTAGAGTCTTTAATCTCTCTAGAAAAACTCCTTTTTATTTATCTCTTTTCTAAGGGTAGGAATAAAGACTCTATAATGACTATCATTAGAATAAAGAACTCTAAAAGTGTGTTATGCTACAAAAATACATGATATAGCAATGATAATCGACAAGATATCCCAAAATATAACATGGTTTATAATTGAGATTATTATATCAAGAGGGGTATGCCAAGATAGATGTAACAATGTAATAATATGTGCAATTTAGTGAACTAGAACTAGAAGTTTTGTTAGTTGTTAGGAAGGATGGAACATGATGTCCATCATGGCATCCAAGATAACAAGAATATGTATGATGTGGATCATGGCATGACAAACAATTGAGAAATAATAAAGCAACAAGAACACAAGGAAACAAAAATAAAACATATAATAATGGCCAAGGGTCCAAAACAATAAGGGACAAGGGCACACGTCACTCAAACTAGAAAGTAATCATACAAGGCATGTTTAAATGCCACATACACATACAATTGAAATAATAAATATTGGCACAAGGTCCACAAGCACATAGAAGAGTAAAAGAAAAGTACATTTGCAAATGTCTTAAGGCACATACAGGAGACAAAATAGGAACTAAGAAATGCAATCACATCTAGCTATGCAAAACAAGAAAGGAAAGCATGTAAATATTTGAAATAAAATCACATATAACTAATCAAAATAAGAAGTGAAATTATGCAAGACATATAGTATAAGAGTAGGTATATTCTAAGTAATACAAAAGTTCTATATACTAGTGAGTGTTGATAGAGTAATCTATGTAAGCTAGTAAATAATGTACATCAACATGATAACTAGAGTGTGTGGTGTAGAAATGACATAACCTGGATCGTGTAGTCATGTAGAAGATGCCCCAAATGGGTAGACATATCGATATGTGTCTCAAATGTATGAATTAGGATTCCCCCTACATGGTTAGAGTGAAGCAATCATGGATCTAGAAGTCACTCAACACTCTCAAAGAAGATCAAGTGAAGCATGGTAATTGAGAAAAATTGACAAAAAATAGCATATCATTATTAAGCATGGGATATACTGAGAGGGGGAGGAGTGAATCAGTATATCATATATCTTATAAAACTTTCTTTTAACCAAATTCCACTTAATCAAACAGTCAAGATATGCAACAAAACTCAAATAATAAACACCACACAAGATAGAGAGAGACACCAAATATAACATGGAAAACCAATGTGGGAAAAACCACAGAGAACAATCTCAAGTATATGAATGAGCACCAACCCAAACAATATTCACAAGCCAAGCTTTCAGGAGAACCAACCCATGAACTATTTGTGAGCACCAACCCACAGGATCACCACACCCCTTTGCCAAGCACCAACCCAACTACTATTCATGAGCACCAATCCCTTTGATGAGCACCAACCTAGCAACAATTCATGAGCACCAACCCATAGGAGCACCAACCCCTTTTTGTATATGACACACCTATCTCTCAATGTTGCTATCTCAACAAATGATAGTTAATTACAACATCTCTTTCCTCTCTCTCACCTTTGCTCTTCTAAGCTAGATATAACAAATACAAATCATATTCATCTCTCACAATTGCTCTTCTAAGCTAGATAATGCAATATAAAATCAACCTCTATCTCTCATATTTACAAATGGCTTCTCAAGCCTTTATTTATAGCTTTCCAAATGACCTTTGGCCTTCCCCCTTTGTGACCCTTCAATCCTCATGGAAAATGGTGCCAAACTTGTATGACCCTTCATGTTAAAGCCTTTGAAAAGTCATGTGGTGACCCTTCATGACGAAAAAATTCATTCCCACTATTGTCCTTATCTTTGGTGACTTTTTGTATTCGTCAAAGTGTCCCTTCATGAGAAATTGCGCCCTTCCTCTTTTGTTTTCACTTGGTGACTCTTGGAATTCCCCAAGATGACTCTTCATGGGAAAATGTGTCCCATCCTTCGTTTGTCTTTACCCCATGGCTCTTTGACTTCTCTATGGGCCCTTATTTTGTCTCATATGCAACCAAAAATATATTCATTTATATTAAACAAATATTAATTCATATTAGCCAAGATATATTTATTACAAACAACATTAAATGCAATGGGGCCTTTATCACCAATAATGCTAGACCTTTGACATCAATGACAATATTTTCAACAATCTCCTCCTTTGTCATTGATGGCATCCTCAATCTTGAAACTACCACAACCTATCACCTATACATATTATCATCTAAAAACATACAGTAACTCCCCCTTACTGTAACAACCTGTATCTGTTCTCTATACCTACTTTTTACACCTATATTTGTACCTATTATTCTCCCCCTTTAACATCAATAGCAAAGGGCCTACCTAGATATAACACTTAGCTCCCCCTCAACTAATGTTGAACATCAATGGAAAGAAGTAATAGAAATTATTCTCAACTCCTCTTGTAGATCTTTGAATGTATCCTTTGATCGTGCCTTTGAGAAGATATTTGATAATACATACACATTATTACCTATCTTTTGAGCATCTGCAATCAAATCATTTGAATCTTTTCTTCTAATCTCACAACCTTCTTTATGAAACTTTAGTGTATATCCTTGATCACATATTTGACTAACACTCAACAGATTATGCTTAAGACCTTTTACATATAAAACATTCTTAGTCTTAGTTCTACCATAATCTAAACTCAAAGTACCTTTTCCAGCTATCTTGGCAATGGTTTTATCTCTAAATATTATTCTACCACCATTGATCTTTTTTAGAGATATGAATTTACTTTTATCTCCTATCATATGCCTTGAACATCCACTATCAATTAAACATGGTAGATCTTTACCTCTTACATGCAGGGCTGTCTAAATCATCATAGAATCTTGATGTTGTTTCTTCTGCCATGAACATGTCTGAACCTTCTCCCTAATGAATGGAGCTTTGAGACTCTGATACTTCTTCTTAATGAATGGAGCTTTGAAGCTTTGATCCTTTTGACTGACTCAAACATGCATCTACAATATTGAGCTACGTGTCCGAAGTTGTTGCACTTGTAGTATACTATGGTCTCTTCATCAAAGCTTGATAGAGGAGCAAAAGAGTTGTGGCTTCTACTTGACTCTACTTGACTTTCCTTCTCCTTATTTATAAAATTGTTAGCTCTTTTTCTACATTCTAATTTCTTGTGACCATATTCATTATAATAAAAACAATAGCCATAAAAATAAGACCTGTTTATATATCTCTGACCTGATTGTCTTTTGTAGCTTTGTTCCCTCTAGTCTTCTCTATTTTAAATTTCCATTGTATTCTTCACTTCTCCCCTTTTTATTTACTCTTTTGTAAGAGATTTAGCATAGCTCTTTTTCTTTTCAAATCTGATCCCTATCTTATCTAGATTTTCTTTTTGACTTTCCAATATCTTATTCAGGATGTTAGTGCTATCTTCAAATTTTGAATCACTGACTGCTTTCTTAATATCTTCTTTTAAAGAGGCAATTTCAATAAAATACCTTTGACATTATTTTCTTGCTATTTCCAACTATGTTGTGAGGTATTCTTCATTCTTCTTGGCTTCTTCAAAGTGTGCTTGTAGATCTTTAATCATTTCCTTTGACTCTTGTTCATTTTTCTCAATCTGGCACATTAATCTTTGATTCTTCTTCTGAATAACTTCTAACTCTTCAAGGGCAAAAATGAGTTCTCCTTCCATATTCACTTCAGCTTTCTCTTCTTCTTCTTCTTGATCATCTTCATGTATGGTCATGAATAGAATCTCTTCTTCTTCTAAATCGCTGACTCCACTATCTTTGCCTAAGCTAGGATCCTTAAAATATAGGCTTTTCTTCTCGAATCCCTTCTTAGATTTTCCTTTGAAATTATTCTTATATGTAGGCTTTTCTTCTTCATCATCATTAACCTTATCTAGGTATCTAGCTAAAAAATGTCCAATCTTTCCACAATTAAAACATTTAAAAAGTAATTTTCCTTGATATTTATCTATTCCTCTTTTCGGCTTGAAAATGAAAAGTGCTCCATTGTCATCTTCATCACTGGAACTATCACTTGATTCTTGAATCTTAGCTTTCTCTTTCTCTGATGTCTTCAAAGTCACTTCTCTCTTTAAGGGTTTATCCTATTCTATCCACATCTCATATGCCATGATTATACCATGAAGCTCATCCATCTTTAGCTTGGCTAAATTCTTCATCTCCTCAATAGTCAAAACCATTACATCATATCTCATTGGTAGAGATCTCAAAACCTTTTGCACCATCAGACTCATCCAACATTTTTCTTAGACCTTGAATCTAATTTACTATCTGATCAACTTGCAAGAGATAACTTGTTGTATCTTCTTCTTCTTCCATTTTCAAACTTTCAAACTACCTTCTAAAATTCTGAAGCTTAGCTTGTTAAACCTTTCCATCACCATTGTAAATATTCTTAAGTTTTGCCCAGATTTCATGAGAAGATATACATTACATAACTTTAACAAATTTAGATTCACATAAACCACATAAAATAGCATTTAAAGCTTTATCATTACATTCACTTGCCTTCTTATTTGTTGGAGTAATTGCAAATGTTTGTGGCTCTTCATATTGCTCCACCACTACTTTCCATATGTTGAATCCAAGGGCCATCAAATAAACCTTCATTTTCATGCTCAAAAAATCATAATTTGTCCCATCAAATAAAGGTGCCTTATTTGTATAAAATCCTTCTTGTGACTTAGCCATCATGCTTTCTCAATTTACCTTCAAGCTGTACAAATTTTCAAAAAGGAACCTACTCTGATACCAATTTTTAAGCATGAGATATACTGAGAGGGGGGGTGAATCAGTATATCATATATCTTATAAAACTTTACTTTAACCAAATTACACTTAATCAAACATTCAAGATATGCAATAAAACTCAAACAATAAACACCACACAAGATAAAGAGAGACACCAAATATAACGTGGAAACCCAATGTGGGAAAAACCACAAAGAAAAATCTCAAGTATATGAATGAGCACCAACACAAACAATATTCACAAGCCAAGTTTGTAGGAGCACCAACCCCTTTACTGAGAACCAACCCAACAACTATTCATGAGCACCAACCCACAGGCACACCAAACCCCTTTGCCAAGCACCAACCCAGCTATTATTCGTGATCACCAACCCACAGGAGCACCAACCCCTTTATCAAGCACCAACCTATCAACAATTCATGAGCACCAACCCCTTTGTTGAGCATCAACCCATTAACAATTCACGAGTACCAACCCATAGGAGCACCAACCCCTTTGTTTATACCACACACCTATCTCTCAATGTTTTTATCTCAAAAAATGATAGTTCATTACAACATATCTTTCCTCTCTCTCACCTTTGCTCTTCTAAGCTAGATATAACAAATACAAATCATATTCATCTCTCATAATTGCTCTTCTAAGCTAGATAATACACCATCAAATCAATGTCTATCTCTCATATTTATAAATGGCTTCTCAAGCCTTTATTTATAGCTTTCCAAATGACCTTTGGCCTTCCCCCTTTGTGACCCTTCAATCCTCATGGAAAATGGCACCAAACTTGTATGACCCTTCATATTCAAGCCTTTGAAAAGTCATGTGGTGACCCTCCATGACCAAAAATGTCCTTCCCACTTTTGTCCTTATCTTTGGTGACTTTTCATATTCCTCAAAGTGTCCCTTCATGAGAAATTGTGCCCTTCCTCTTTTGTCTTCACTTGGTGACTCTTGGAATTCCCCAAGATGACTCTTCATGGGAAAGTGCATCCCATCCTTCTTTTGTCTTTACCCCATAGCTCTTCGACTTCTTCATGGGCCCTTCTTTTGTCTCATATGCAACAAAAAATATATTTGTTAATACTAAATAAATATTAACTCATATTAGCCAGGATATATTTATTACAAACAACATTAAATGCAATGGGGACTTTATCACCAATAATGATAGACCTTTTACATCAATGATAATATTTCCAACAAGAATAGTAAAATCTAAGTCTATCATGGTAGTATAAATTTAAATCATGGATGATGCATACAATTGAATTTTTTTTGAATATTTAAAAGTTTTTTTATTTTAGAATATTTGAATGTTTTTGATATTTTACAAATTTTATATTTTTTTTCATGTTTTGACATATTTGATTGTTTTTGTATTTTTGATATGAGTTATGTACAATCAATCATAAGGAGAATATGTATAAATAATTGAAAAGAAGCTAAATACAATTAAGCAAAAATAAAATATGTACAATTAAGGCTGAGAAGAGATGATACTAACCAATGAGTCTCATGGGATACTCCCTATCATGGTATCCTTTATTAAGAAGAAAGATCACGCATGATCATGAAACATGATGTAAGGGCTAAGGCTAGGGATATAAAATCTATATATATTGTAAATAATTTGAAATCTCTATAGTTAAAGATGACTATAGGGTCCCCCTATAAAAATGAGAAGTGGATGTAACTATAGGGATCTTAGTGACCCATATGGTTGTAGGAGAAGCTCTTTAAACATGTGCTTTATGTGTAGATGCATGAGATCTCAATGATACTACCCTAGGTGTGAACACTATGGATGGAAGCTATCTGGAATTTTAAAACTATCATTACTCTAAATAATCCCTCTATGAAAGTGCCCAAACTCTATATGCTGGTGAGGAAGGCCTCGACTATGTCTAAATGTAAATTAGAGGAAGAAATATAATTGGTGGAAGAGATAAAATTGGTGGAGAAGATGAGACTAGTGAATACAAATTATAAGATGGCTCTAAAGTGGGGAGTGATAACTCATATGAAACTCCACTAATTATAATAACCTAATTAGCATGAATGAATTTTATGCATCTATGAACTGTGGAATGTACTGCATCAAGTATTTCAGTCCATGGTCGACTAAGTAACATATCAAAAACTCCTACATTGGGAAGTATAGTGAAAGGTGTGGCCATGTGTCTTGGACCAATCTATAATGGAAGTATAATCTCAGCCAATGAAATCTATATGTTCCCACCAAATCTATTGATAACTATGTTTATTGGGGTAATATCTTGCTCTAAATATCCCAAATTATATAGTAATGTTATATTGCACATGTTCATGCTAGATCCATTATCTATGAGAACACTACGAATGGGATGATTATGAATGTAATATATTCTAAAGAGTACATGATAATCCTAATCATCCTCAACTATCACTTACTATAAGAAGGATATCAAAGCTCTTGCTATAACTTTGGGATTGTACACACCAATCATGTTATTCAAATGATGTGACTCAATTAATGCACTATATGTATATGGTGGGGGATGTGCATGATATGCATGGTGAATCCTTGATGTGTCCCCTATCTCCTATTTAAAATGTTTTCGAAAAGGATCTGAGAAAATTTTTAGAGTCTTATCTTATGTTTGCTTTTCCTATGGAGGCCCAACTAGAGTTCCTAGATCAATAATATTACCATCTATCAAGTCCAATATATTATGTTTCAAACTGATGCATCTAGTGAATACTTGATGTGTCCATTGTATCCTATTTAGAATTTTGTGGGAAAGGATTTGAGAAAATTTTTAGAGCCTTGTCTTATGTTTGGTTTGCCTATGGAGGCTCAACTAGAGTGCTAAGATCAATTAGATTGCCATCTATCAAGTACTATAACTTGTGTTTCAAATTTATGCATTATATGTTGTGTGGCCTAGTGCCCTATGGAAGTCATAAAATTCATTTTGATCATATACCCATGGAAGATGCTTTATTAGATCAACTTCCTAGATAGGAGGGAGAGATATAATATTACATTCCAAAATGTGATATAAAACTTTAACTGGAGAAACTGGTAGATTGATAAAAGTTCACCAAGGAGGTGCTAATAAAACCACTCATTGAGGGGGATATAAAGCCTCATTGATGGTAGGTTGATTATAACTTTTATTATAATTTACTTTGAATTTTTATAGGAATTTTTATATTACTCTTGTTTGTTGTCTCTTATATACTTGTGTACTTTAGTTTGCCCATTAAAATTAATTTGACTTCCCTTTCCTTTCGTGTATGACATAACTCAATGAAGTGACAAAACCTTTTGAACAATATTGATTTATGAAAAACTGGTATAAGACTCTATTTGAATAGATCTTGTAACTCTTAATTAGCCATAGGGATAGTCACCTTAGCCAAGATAGTCTTATATTGAAGAACATAATTTATGAGATGGTCATTTGACCTTTGTTTTTGTTGTGCAACTTGGGCATAGGAAACCTTATCACCAATTTTAATTATAAAATGAGCTAGAAACATGGAGGTTAAAGATTGAATGCATTGAATGACTAATATGATAGACTATAGAATGATTGTAAAGCATCGTCATTTAGACTGGGTAGAAATAGATTGGTTAGTAACTAGTCATTTTGCACATAGACCAAGAATGCTATGTGAAAATATCTCATGTGTGTCTCTATATCAAAATTTGTATCATATAGAGTGAGCTTAGGTTGAACAAAACATGTTAGCAAGGGTGTAGAAGCAATATGACCTACCTATGGTGTATCAAGTAAAGTAAAAAAATGTAAGGCCTATCTAGGTCTAGGGGTACCTTGTTCAAGATGAAACACCTTGGGTTGAAGATATTTTATCTCTTGCACAAGCGTATCCAAATATGGAAACAAAGATGTACTAATCATGACTAGTGGTGCCTCATAGGAAGGTTGGGCTATTATAGGGGGTTGTTGAGACATAGTTACCCCCATAGTGTCATTTACAACTAGATGATCTATGGTTTGAGAAGATTGACTATTATTTTATTTTTTTTACTCTTCTTGTAGTATTTTAAGCATATCATATTTCATTTTTGGTTTTTTATTTAAAATTTCTTAAAGTTCCCTTTTACTAGTTTCATCAAAACCAATATATTAGACCATTGTTAAAATAGAAAAATAGATTAAAAATTGATATATTTTTTTATAATAATTTGTAATAAGCAAATTATTATGAAAGGAAAGTACTGAATATACAAAATGTAAAATCCTAAAAATTACAAACTGGAAAATACATAGAAAGGATATGAATCTCATAATTATGTAAGGTGATACCTCAAAAAGCAATGGGACCTAGTTTATGAAAATACATTTTTAAAAAGTGATATTTTAAAAATTACTAAGGAATTTTAAAAATTAATGTGAATTTTTTTATTTCAATATGCAAGAAAAAAATCAAATAAATATTGTTAGAATTCTTGATTCAAAGGGACCTAGTATATGCAACTAGGGTTTGAAAAAAATAATTTTTTGAAATTTACTATGGAATTTTAAAAATCACAATGATTTTATGATATAAATATGTAGGTAAAAAATCATAAAATTATTGGAAAAATCAGAAACGAATTTACCTTACATTTTCTAAGTTTTTTATGTGCAAAAAAAGTATGTTGGGTTCACCAAATGATTTAACTATTTTGGATATATTCTAATTTTATTTCTATTTTATCTAAGTGTCTAGAATAGTAAATCATTAAATAATATTGAAATAATTTGATCATTTATTTGTATAATTTATTTACATTTTGAACCTTTTTATAAATAATAATAAATATGGATAAAATAATACTTAGCTTAAAACAAATTGAGATGGCTATTGAAGGATCTAGTATTGACTGTGCAGGACTAGACAATGTTGTAAATTAGGATCTATCTTTTATTTTGTTAAAGGATAAGAGTGACAATATAGGACACCTTAGGGTCTATCATTGTTTTTATTTTATCCTACTATTATCCAAACTACTCATAGAGACCTAAGTTTTCTAGGTTTTATTCCTTGTCGCTATGTGATCCTACCTTTGAAATCTTGATTGCTAAAAGTTTACGAAACTCCTTATAGAGCTGATTTAATATTCAAACCCTAGACTCCATCATGCTTTGATAAAACATTAGAAATAAATGGGTTTAGTGTATTTAATATGTACTGAATGTGTATCCACACCCATTGTGTGGGCACATTGCCTACATAAAAATACTCCAAAGAGGGATCAAGCCATATTTAGCTATCCCACTTGATGTGATTTATGAAATAAGTATTATGCAAATGAAAAAATGATAAAATTGGTGTGATTGAGGTGTCTAGGGATTGGTGTGAGGATTTGGATATGCTTGTAGCTATATTTAATGACTATATGTAAATAATAGAGAAATTTGCCTTAGTGGTTTTTCTTGTATTCTAGCTTTCTTTATAATATTTGCCAACCCCTTATAAATGAAATTTTAATGGGATTTTATAGAGATATATTGGTCATGGGTTGAATGTATTCATGCTAGGCCAACAAGATGAAGGATAGGCACCAAAAAAAAATTACCTTTGGAGCTAAAAGTGAAATTGGATAGGAGCACTAAAATAGGACACCCTAGGGTCTAGAGCTATAGTCCAAGTTAGACATTCCTATCCTATAAGTGAAGGACCTAGTGGAACTAAATTAACATGGGAAATATAGCCTACATAAGCAAGAATTAGGTTTTATAAGTCTATAGATTATCAAGAATAATCAAAAAGGTGTTTAAAAGGGTCATGAGAGTATGCAAGAGGGACCTATGGGTTGGGTATCATAAGCCACACTCAATGTACTAATTTTCACATTTTATATGACTACACAAGCCCACTCCCAATTATGCCTTCTTGTAATACTTAATAACCCTCAATTGATGTGGAATTCATGATATAGTCCATGGGAGGGAACTCTCTACTAGATGCCTATGAGTGACCATAAGGGAATAAAATTGTCTAATCCAAGTAAATAAGCTCACCCAAGACTCCTCATGTCTTTGTTCTTAGAGATTTAGCCTCCTATATTTACCATTTATCCCTTACTACTACCAACTAACCATGGTCATAAAAATTTCAATCAAGTAGATATACTATGCAAGATTGAAGGGCTACTCAAGACATAAACAATAAGATAATAGGCTTGGTGAGGTAGTAACTTCCACCCCATAGACCCTACCAAGCACCTTATCAATCCCCTATCAGCCCTATTAATATAATAGACCTTCATATCATCGTAATCCAAAATGTTAAGGGTATATCACTCAAGCAAGGTCTTAAAGTAACTACAACCCCAATTATCCTCGCACCTCTAGATCCTTAGTTCCAAATAAAAAAAAAACTATTCTTGTTATCACATAGGATTGTACCTATCTTGGTCTTATAGCTTGTTGTGTAATTTCCTAATGATACAATGAAAAAAACTCTAAATTTTTGGGACCTTCAAAATTTGAAGTCAATCTCTAGATAAGGCTAACCTCCTTTCTCTAAATTTGATCCAACTGATAAAATACCAGTGTCATGGAAAACATTCTCTTTAGTGATTTCAATCTTAACTAATTTTTTGACTAGGAAAAGTGTTGAAATTTAAAAAAAATTAAAATGGTGATTGCACAAAATATTTTATTAGATTATAATGCTTAATTGTTAAACATAATAGAGTAAAAAATTATATTGAATTTGTTTAAGAACAAACTTATACAAATGAGAAATAAGAGGCAATATTTAGCTATTTTTCACAAAAGGGAAAAAGCTTCTTTATTTTATCCAACAATATTTATAGAAGGGTAAAAAATATCAAAAATGAATTTATTTTGACTTAAATAAAAGACAAAGCTTCCATAATTACATAAATAACTTGTTTAGACAAAAATATATCAAAAATAAGAAAGGTAAATCTTTAATTTATTTTGTTCCAAAGTATATAAATTGTATTAAATATATTCCAAAATGCAAAAAAATATAACTAATAGAAAAAATATAGATTGGGCCATGGGGTCTACCCATTTTTATATAAAAATATCTCATATATGAGATTTACTTATCCAAATTTGAATGTCCAGTAGGAAAATCATGAAGATATGGAACCCTCATGCAAAAGATGTGAGTTCTTCTATTTATAGCATTTTGGATTTTTGAAATGGTTAAAAAGTTACATGAAATGGTTTGGTATGATCCTTTAGGTTGAATAGAATATCATGGCATGATATGTCATGGAGGATCTTCATGCAATGTTTCTTCATCTTTAGTTAGCTATAAGAAAAAGATATTCATGCAAAAAGAGGCACCCAAAATAGAACTTTGAGTCCAAAAATAAAAGATAACTCCAAGTCATTTTTCATGTGAAACACTAACTTGAAAAATGCAAGTGAGAATTTTACAACTTTAAGTCTTTCCACTTATCAAAATAAAACTTCAAATATTCACTTTATGATTTTACACTTTTAACAATTCATGCTTGTCAAAATAAAAAGTGTAATTTGCACTTTCACACTATCAAAATACAAAGTCTAAAAATATGTTTTCTCTTTCTCAAAATAGTTAAAAAAAATATAGTTGGATGTCTATAATTATAACTTATAATGTTTTTGAAATGAAATTACAAATGCCATTTCAAATAATGAAAATATTTAAATGGAGAAAAGATCAATCAATGCCAAGAACTTTCTTATCATTCTTAGTCTATAGTTTTTTAGTATATGCATCAAAGGCCTTGAAAATTTATTTCATTCATTTTGAATCTATCCCATAGGAGTAGATGTGAGAGGATACATAATCTTCTTGTACATTGAATAATTCTTTCTTGAAAGTCCTTATTCCCTACATTTTTGTTCTCATCTAATCAATTTCTCTTTCATCCCTGACAAAGTGATGGATAGAACTTAAAGTGAAGATTATGTCATTTGAAAATTTCTTCTCAACTATTATTTTGAAGTTATTCTAGACTTCTTCAACTTGAAGGAGATTTTTCATATCTACTATTTGGAATGACATTATGTTCATCATTCCATCAATGTCGTATAACACATGAACCACTTTATCATGAGCTTGCTTAGTTTGGTGAGTAGCCTCTATTAATACTCTAATCCAAAATTGAATAGCCCTATGGGGTTCCTCATGCTCAGTTTCTTCATTCAATATTGTTTCATCAATGAGAACATGTGTATCAAGTGAACCTATAGTTGTCAATTTAGGGTAACACAAATTTAAAGTCTGAATCTCTCCTTTATACTTATTTACCTATTATTTTAGTATATTCCTCTTATCCCTGATTATTTCATAATTTTACATCATTACTATAATGATTTTTTTACCTTTAGTAATTAATTAGTTTGACTATTTTTATATATCACTTCCCATATGAGCCATCTCTCAAATTGAATTAAAAAAATCTTGGTCTTGAAACTAACTAATTGGCTACACTACCTATAGTTGATAAAATTATCTAATGGGCTATGTAAATTATTTAAATACATCTATAAGCTACTCCACTTACTTCTTGATTTCATCCTTGGTTGCCTTATTATGATGTTAGGGTGTGGAGCTAAAAGCTTCAACTGTTAAAGACATGAGGAAGGTTGCTGAAGAACCAGAAGCATTGGCATCAGTAGCATGACTGACGTCGATCAGATGTAGTGTATAAGGCAACTGGCGATGGTAGGGAGTCAGCCGACGTCGGCAGCACTAGGCAAGCAGGGACTGGCGTCAATCGCCTGTGTGTTCTAGAACTACTATTGACGAACAGTCAGTTAAGTGAAGTGAGTGTTTGCATGTCAAATGACTAATTATAGTCATGAGCTGCATGTCTAATTATTGTAGTTAGATTTCTATTTTTGTAACCATGGGATTCTATTTAAATACCCATGAGGCATGTATTGTAATTATCAAGCAGGCAAGTCAAAGCATTGAAGCAAGCAAGGTCAAGGAGATCTATAGGTGTAAGGTCAAAGAGATCAGCTGAAGCATTCAAGGAGGGATAATAACTTAGGCTATAGAGTTGTGTTGAGAAAGAGAGAGAGGGAAAAAGGTCTTGAGGTGTGGCAAGCCTTTGAGGTGGATGAAGAAGTGGCATCTTCCTTATTTTATTTTCTTCTAGTAATATTTAATACAAGAGTGTGTATTGTCTCTCAAATTCTTTGTTGTCTCAAGTTTCTAGTTACTTAATCATTCTGGTATAATTTCATGTTTAATTGCTTATAAGTAACTAATCAATTGTGCTTCCATTGGATAAGGGGTCGCTAACAGTTGGTATCAAAGCTACGGTTTGCAGGGAGTAGGTTATTGTTTTTGATTACAAGTCATTCACAGGGTTTCTAATTGAGTGGGAGTTTAGCAATGGCAGAAGAAAGTAAGTTACAAATGGATAAGTTTAACGGCAAGAATTATCAACATTGGAGGATGCAGATAGAGGATTATCTGTATCAGAAGGATTTGTACTTACCATTGGGTGGGGTTGCATGCAAGCCCACAGATATGAAGGATGAAGAATGGAATGTTCTTGATCGAAAGGCTCTTGGTTCCATAAGGTTGAGCCTTGCATCATCTGTGATTTCCAGCTTATCACAGTGCAAGACAACGGAAGAGTTAAAAAATCCTTGGCAAATTTATACGAAAAGCCCTCGGCTTTTAATAAGGTATATCTTATGAAGCAGCTATTTACTTTGAAAATGTAAGAAGGTGGATAGGTACATACTCATCTCAGTGATTTCCATGGTTTGGTAAACCAATTAGCTTCAGTCAATATTGTTTTTGATGATGAGGTAAAGGCTCTCTTGATTTTATGTTCTTTGCCTGAAAGTTGGGACAATTTAGTTATGGCAGTAAGTAATTATGCATCTGCTTCTAAAATCTTAAAAGTTGATGATGTTGTGAGTGTGATCTTGAATGAATAAATATGTAAGAGAAGCACAGGTGAATCATTAGGAAATGCTCTAAGTGCAAAAAGCAGGGGAAGGCAAAGGGAGAAGGTTGAGTAAGGGAAATCAAGGTCAGGAAGGAGATCCAAATCCAAAGGTATTACCTGCTGGTTTTGTGGAAAGAAAGGACATACAAAGAAGGAGTGTTGGTTGAGAGATAAAGAGAATCAACATGCATGTATTGAAGAAGCAAAGGATGCAAATATTATGGTACAGGATGCTCTCATACTTTCTTTGGATAGTCAGGTAGGATCATGGATTTTAGATTCTGGTTCATCTTTTCATGCATCCCCAAACAGATATTTGTTTCATGAGTATGAACAGGGAGACTTTGGAGTGCTTTATTTAGGGGATGGTACGCCTTGTCAAATAGTTGGCAAAGGGAAAGTGTAGATGAGATTGCAGATTGATAACACATGGGTGTTGAAGGAGGTTATGCATGTCTCGATTCTGAAGCAGAGTTTGATTTCTATTGGAAAGTTGGGTGATGAGGGATGCACAATAACCCTCATAGTGGATTCTTGGAAGGTTACCAAGGGCGCACTTGTTCTAGCAAGAGGTAAGAAAGTAGATACTCTTTATCTATCTACTTGTATTGCTGATTCTACTTTTGGTTTATCTACTTCAGCTGTAGATTCAAAGATGTGGCTTAATAGGCTTGGTCACATGAATAATAAGGGAATGGACATTCTTTATTCAAAAGGTACGTGTTCAAATTCGAAAATCATAGATAGAGTTCATTGCAATAAAAGGAAATTTGATGCTTTTTATAAGAACAAAGAAGCCTTGGTGTTTATGGAGAAGATGAAGGATAGAGATCAGTCACAGGGGCTGAATAATTCTGAGCAGGGCAGTATGGATATAGGTTTGATCTAAGATGAGCTCACGTATGAAGATTTCATCACTTATAGGAACACACAAACACTGATGTTGATCACTTGGGACCGATGTCGGTCAGCTAGATACTGACATCGATCATGTGCAGACTAGCAGGGTCAGTAGAGCCGGGTAGGAGAAGTCTGATGTTGGTCATCAGGACTGATGTCAGTAGGGGGGACACTGGCGTTGGCCATGGAAATGATGTTGGTAGTTAGGGTTAGTGCAGGGAACCGACATCGATCGGGAGCAGACTGGGAGATGGCTGAGATCGGTCACTAGAACGGATGATGGGTGGACAGTTAGCTATCAAAGAGTCTCAAACACCCATATGGAGGTCAAAAAGGGTAAGTGAACCTCATATTCATTGTTCACCTTCTTTATATTGCTTACTGATAGTCAAGAACTAAGAAGATGGAAGAAGCAATGCAGGTAGAATCTAGAAACAGTGGGAGCTTGGCATAGATGAGGAGTGTGAGTCCTTGGAGAAGAACCAAATAGGTATTTGTTGGTAGAGTTGTCAGCTAGAAGAAAGCACTAGATAGAGGGATGGATTCCCATATTAGAGAAGAGAGTGAATGGATACATGAGATGAAAGGCCAAGGTATATGGTCTTGAGGAAGCTGCAGGATAGTGGTACAGGTTTTGACAGGTGGATGACTAAGCATGGCTACAGTCAATGTCAGTGTAACCATTGTATTTTATCTTTACCAGGCTAGATAATATTAGCTACATTATCCTGTTACTGTATTGTGTTACTTGTTGCAGGGTTTCATATACAGGGAGTTTTCTGAGCTAAGGGTAGAGTTGGTTCAGAAGTATGTCATGAAGAATTTGGGAGCAGTAAAATTCTTTCGGCATAAGTGACAGGTATAGCATCACAGGTTTGTATGGTGGTTGGTCTTCAAGAGTGAATTTGAAGAGGGATACAGAGCCAAGGGAACAAAATAGATGGTGTACAGGTATAGGTACAGTAGCAGCTATTTATCTCCAAGTGGGAGATTATTAGGGTGTGGAGCTAAAAGCTTCAACTATTGCAGACATGAGGAAGGTTGCTAAAGAACCAGAAGCATTGGTGTCAGTAGCATGATCAACATTAGTCAGATGGAGTGCAGAAGGAAACTGGTCATGGTAGGGAGTCGGCCGACTTCGGCAACACCAGGGAAGTAGGGACCAACGTCGATCGCCTGTGTGTTCGAGAACTGTTGTTGATGAACAATTAGTTAAGTGAAGCGAGTGTTTGCATGTCAAATGACTAATTATAGTCATGAGCTACGTGTCTACTTATTGTAGTTAGATTTATATTTTTGTAACCATGGGATTATATTTAAAGACCCATGAGGCATGTATTGTAATTATCAAGCAGGCAAGTCAAAGCATTGAAGCAAGCAAGGTCAAGGAGATCTATAGGTGTAAGGTCAAGGAGATTAGCTGAAGCATTCAAGGAGGGATAATAACTTTGTCTATAGAGTTTTTGTGTTGAGAAAGAGAGAGAGGGAAGAAGGTCTTGAGGTGTGGCAAGCCTTTGAGGTGGAGGAAGAAGTGGCATCTTCCTTATTGTATTTTCTTCTAGTAATATTTAATACAAGAGTGTGTATTGTCTCTCAAATTCTTTGCTATCTCAAGTTTCTAGTTACTTAACCATTCTGGTATAATTCCATGTTTAATTGCTTATAAGTAAGTAATCAATTGTGCTTCCATTGGATAAGGGGTCCCTAACATATGATATATTCTCTAAAAGAGAGAGTTGATGTCAATTTGTATATCATGTTTGAGTCCTCTCATCTACCATCCAAGGAGGATCTGATAAATCTAATAGTCTCCCACCATAATATTTTCTTTTGACTTGTCTAGTGAAGGAACTATTATTTCAACATACCTTTCTCCCTTATCAACATTGAATATCTTGGAGAGGGTCCTCAGAGCTAGTTTGAACTTATTATTGACCTTTAAGAGACCAAAGTCCAATGTGTTAGGGTCTATCATCTATTTTCTATTCTTTCTTACTGATTGGGCTAGCCAATTTGAATTATGCCCTTGCTATTTTTATACTTACATTAAATAATTAGTAGTTGATGTAGCTGAACTAGATAATACTATGACCATAGAAGATTTTTGAGCTAAATGTTTCCATTTGTTGCTCAGGAGGTGATTTTGAAGGTTCACTTTTATCAGAAGACTATAAATCAATATTTGCATCAACTACATGTGCTACTCTAATTTCAACTGATAGAGATATATAAGTAATTGGAGTGAATGAAGTGGAGGTAATGGGAACAACTATGTCTATTGGGGGAGTGAAAGGTGAAATAGAAACATAAGCTATGAATTTAGGGATAGGTAGAAGGGTGTAAACTAGAGCATTGAATTTATCAATCAAACAGGTAGGACCACTTAGGATTGATCATGAAAGGCAAGAGAATGTAAATGAAATTATAATAGTACTCACCTTAGGAATTAGGGTGGCTTATGAGACTAAAGCTAGGATTACTGAGTCCACAGTTAAGTACTATTGGGTACTGCTATAAATTAATGACTATGAAATGGAAAAGATTATGAGTGGAATAGAAAGAGGGGATGAAACAAAAGGGGAAGATTAAATGGGAGAAATGAAAGATAGAGTGGAATCCTAAGATTTCACTGATGGGGAAACTTAAGTGTCTACTTGAATCATTTTAATTGTTTGTTCTTGGCTTACTATGGTGGGTATTGTAGATGGAATGATAGGGGAGGTAGAAACTACATGTGCAAGGGAAGGAGAAATAGGAGGTGTAGGTGTTTAAACTTATTAACAACATAAGTAGGAGAAGGGGAAAATGGAAATGGTAGACAAAGATATATAATCCATTGTTATATAACCTTATGTGACTACTGTTATGTATTTAGATGAAATATCAATTAGTTTTTTCACAACTTCTTCCTCTTTACTTGATTCTCTCTTCTTTAACTTGGTTTGCTTTTTCTTTTTATTCTTATTTTCATTATCTTATGATGATTCTCTTGGACCTTCTATAGATTGAGTGATCCCTTTTGATTTAAGCTTTAGAAACTTTTGTTTGACCTTAATGATTTCTCTTGTGACATGTACTCCCTTAATCTTCAAACAATTGATAGTTCTATTAATTACATGGTTTTTTATAATAAAAAGAGGAAGAGATTATAGAGTTGACCACTTTACTAGTGGTAAGGGTCATGTGATAACTTGTGTGTAATAAATTGAGTCCACTCTAGATTCATCATCTATGAGATCATATAGAACTCATGCAAAATCATAACCCTTAATTTATTGAAGAGACATTCTATAATAATCTCTCATTCTGACAACTTCTTCATATCCACAATCTTCTAGATAATCCTCATAGTATGGAATGAACATATGTTACAAGTGTCAATGCACTATAAATATTTCCATACACATCAAAAAATGGTCTAAAAACTAAAGTTTTCAATGTCATTTGGCCTATCTCAACCTCAACACACTTGGCCTTGATGAGGGATTGACATGTGTATCAACCAATAGAAATTGGAAAATGTATCCCTATCCTATGCCTCTGAAAAAGAAGATTATGTGTCTCCATGGGTTTCCCAACCAACTCCATTAGTGTCCATTTATCAGTCACATACAGGGGAAGAGTGTAAGGAAAACCACTGAATCCAATAGTCATGGTGTAAGAAAAGGCGGGGAACTATATGAAGTAAGAACACCATTTACTAATTTCATGTATTGCCTCCTTTGAGAACCTTGTTCTCCCATGTTCCTTATCAAGCATGATAATGATGTTTTATATGAAATCATCATTCACTCCTCTAAAGTGATGTCTATTAGCTTGTAGGGTGAGATCAAGGTAGTAGTTGTATACTCAATTTATCTCTTCATTAACTATGTTGAGGTTTGGGAACAACCTTCCCGTTGATAATATGTATACAATATAGGTCATATATAACGTGTCAATTGTTTACACCTCCATCAATTGTTGGTGAAATAAATTACTTATTATATGGGCACAATGAATGTTTTTTTTATAGATGGTTCAGATATACTAGTACATATACTCTTGATAACACTTATAATTAGTATTGCTACTAACCCTATGCAATAGTAGGATAATGTCCCCTATTTCATCAATAAAATTAGTTATATACATGGTTTTTGATAACCTAGTGGAGGAATGATTAGCATAATTGAGCCATTATTTGTTGATTATCTTCTGACATCCATCTTGATTATCTTAAAAAATTGTGTGGATGTCTATGGATTTATATCCAAGTAACATTAAAATTCAAGAATTAAAAATACTAAGCTAATAAAATTAGGGTCTAGATTTAGAATCTTTTCCCCTTTCTCATTATAGACCTCTCTTCTATTAGGATCATAGTGCTGGGACATTGTGAGGACCAACTCAAGGCTTTGAATTAAAAATGGGAAGGTTGTATCTAGTAGAAGGCTAGAGTCATAAATACTCTATATGTATTCATTCTTGAATTTTGCACCTATCTTAGCCCACAAATCTCCTAGGTCAATATGACCTAAGTATGTATTTATTATCTTTACAACATTAGAATCTAGGATGGGAGTCACTTTAGGTCCCTTGTATTTGAAATTCATTTTTTTAGGAGGCATTTAAAATACAACTATTACTTGTGAGAAACCAACTATGAAAGCTGACAAATCTATAGGTGTTTGGATCAGTTTAAATATTTGATGGAACTAGGAGGTGCTTGCAACTAGTGAAAGTTCCATGGAGGTATAGGATGTTGGAATCAAATCATATTTTTGTGGAGATGGGAGGTGTCTTGTCAATTCCACTTTTTTCAAAGATGAAAATCTCATAGTGGTGAAAGGTGCATTGATCAAGGGTAAACCTTGTGGGGTTTTAGAGTGTTTGAAATAGGTCCCAAGTCTGCAAGATGTTGGAATATTTTGATGGTTTGAAAATTTTATTATTTTAGGACTATTCCTTTAGATCAATAAAGCCCTATATTTTGACTATGAAAATAGGAGGGGAAAACTCCAAGCCTTAATGGCGATCACTTTGTGAAAAAACATCATAATAAAATTCTTGAAATAAGACTATAGAAACCTTAATCCTATGAAAACAAGTTTTGGTCTAAACAATAATACACCAATGCTTAACCATAGAAAACCTTAAAATGATTTTTTTTAAAGAAATCATGATAACTCTATGAAAAAATATTTGGCAAACCTTCTCTAAAAAATGGAAAGAAAAATCTTGAAAATGTTTCAAAAAACAAAAAACATGGTGAGAATTTCAAGGGGAATACTATGTATGATGTAGCTTAGGAGTTAAAAACTTGGATAGGTAATTTTTTGAATGTGGATTTAGATATTATGGCATGGCATAGGTGGTTAGAGCTCCAAAAATTATACCTACCATTTAAACAAGTATTAAGAAATCCCTAAGTTATTTAGTTTTGTATGAAAAAACATCTACATTAAATGTCGTAATGGCAATTGGTGGTAGAGCTAGGATAATCTTGGAATAGGTCCTATGTCTACAGGAGGTAACTATCTTGGCCTAATGGAAGGTATAACTTAGGGGGCACTTTATATGTTTTATAATTTTATAAAGTTTATTCAAGATTCTACACTCCATGGAAGGGTGCTTGGTGGAAGTTGGAACACATGAAGCACTTTGCACATTTATAACTATGCAAAGTGTTCATGGGATTCCACATTCCATATAAGGGTATAGTAAAAGTAGTATGTAGAAGACAAGACCCAATATGCACTTTTTACATTGTCAAAGGTGCAAATTGCTTTATGCATTCTACATTTTGTAGGAGGTTGTAATGGTTTGGTTGGATCAAGATCCCATTGTATACTGTACACATTTACAAAGATTCAAAGTTCATGTTGAGTTCCATATTCCACTATCTTGGGTGCTTGGTGGGACATGGATCCTGCCATACATTTTATACATTTATAAACATGTAAAGTGTAAGGCAAGTTTTTATTTCTATTGATCTTAGGTGTGGCTCTTCATTGGATCATGAAACCTTAGATAAATTTGCACAAGTGAAAATTGCATTCAAAGTTATAAATTATATAGTTCAAAGGGGAATGATAAGTCTATGGTGGTTTTCAAGGTTTTTCCGAAAACATAAATGGTGTCTCCCTTAGGATATTAGATGTAATGTTATTTTTGAGACAAAATATCAACAATTCTCAAGAAGGTAAATGGCCTAAACAATGGGGAAAATCACATGATATGCCAATAAATTCAAGTGGATATATTTGTCAAGCTTCTTTCATGATATAGAATCAAGATCCTCCAACACATGATAGTCAACCTCCTAAACAACACAAGGGTATTATATGTAACATGGAGACATTCCCTTGATAACTAAAACTAAGATGCCAAATTAATAAGGAACAAGTGGAAGTAAGGAATGATTTGAGACCACTTTTATGAACATTTAAGTAGAACATTCCTTTGAGCAAGTTGTGGTTAATCATATTATAAGTGTAACTAAAGTAGATAGTCCAATTGTTACCCATAAAATGACTAAAAGAAGGGTAGTTGGTGATGATTTAGGACTTGGAAGAGAAGCCCCTTCACCATATCAAACACCTCTAGATTATATTGGTTAAGGTTCAAATCCTAAGTTACCACCAACTCAATGAGTATAATATTGAAGAGGGAAATTTCATATAGGTCCAATCATACCTCAATTCACACAAACTCCAAGTAGTATCATTACTTCCAAGCTGTAGACAAAGGATACCAACTCTCATATTAGCATTTTGAATCAAATGAAAAATTCCCATGTCACTATCCCCACATGGCATACCTTGATAATTCTAGGATAAAAGGATCTCATTCAAGAATAGCTAACCAAACTCCATATCTTGGTCAATTAGGTAGAAAAGGTGGGTGAAATCCTAACTAATACCATTCAGCCTCATGAGTCTTAATCAACCAAGGTAATCAAACCCCCTCCCTTTTATCTATCTATTATTATAGGTAATTACCTAGTGCACAAATTTATGATATACAATGGGTTTATCACTTATGTCATTCCTATAATAGATAATTTTGTGCTAAAGTATGAACCTAGTGTTAAAGGGCTCTTACAACCAGATGGGTCTCCAACTAAGAATATTTGTGTCCTTAAGGATCTAAAAATTATCTTATTTGATTGTCCTAATTAGATTATATCTAAAGATGTGGTAGTAGTTGACATTCTTCCTTACTTTTCCTTATTTTTATTGAGATATTTCACTAGCAAGATAGGGGGCTATCTCTAGGTTCCATTTATAGCCTTACAAGCCTAACTTGTCTAATGTCAATTCCACTATCATAGATGAGGATGAATACCCCAAATGATAAGGATTCAATTTAACCACGTGAAGGTTTATTATATTTTCTACTTGAAGAATGGGTGAAATATGACCATGACTATGGTACATATAGGAGAATTGAAGAGGTAGGTCTGGGTGTATATTGTATGCATGAAGAGAGGGTTTTAATACCATCTCTCACTAGCCTAAGCCAAGATCATGAAGGAGTATGTAATTTATTATTTTATGGATCTAGATCCAAGAATGGATGTGGGGCAAGTATCATGCTTATCTCTCATTAAAAAAAATGTAATTTTCTACCTTAAGGTTTCAATTCAATTACATTTGTAACATAATAGGTATGAAGTCCTCACTATGGGTTTCAATGAGTAAGAAAGAGAGGCATCAAACTCCTACAAGCCATGGGAGATAGTGAGTTAGTAGTGAATCAAGTGAGAGGAAGAATATAGTCAAGAATCCACTCTTGAAAGCATACACACATAGGTTTTAGGACTCATGGAAGACTTTGATGCCTTTAGCATTCACTCCATCCCAAAAGAATCAAAAACATGAGGACCAATTGGTATCCATGGGAGCATAATTTTATATTTCAAGTGGGGTCAGAGACATCAAGGAGTAGTATCAAATCAAGGTAGTATATAGACCTTTAGTCCCAGATAATGAGGTGAGATGGTAGGTGTTTTAAAATGATAAGATAATATCATATTTCCTATAACAAAATGAAAAATTTTGTTCAAGGAACTAAGGTAGATTTCAATATCAATATGGGGACCATATTATCTAATTGAGTAAAAAAAAGTTATCTAAGGTATAGGTAACCTTATAAAATATTTTCAATGAATATGATATGCTAAAGAAAGACAAGGTTAACTTATTCACAAAGTAAGAACACTATGAGAAGGTCATCATTTTCAAGTATAGGCTATGTGAACTAGGAAAAGTGAACACAAAATAGGATAATATAAAATTCATAGATTTATTTCAATAATTTATAGACATACTTTATTGGTAGTATCATGACTTTGAGTGTTTTGACCCCATGTTCACTCAACATACCATAGAGTTAGAGGGAAGTGCTAAGCCTAGAAATAAAAACAAAGACTGGTGAACCACAAGATTGATGTCCTTATGAAGAAATAATTGACCAAGATCATTGAATATAACATCATCTTCCCCATAAAACACTCTTCATTGGTAGATAATCATGTGCCTCTAAGGAATAAGAATGGAGAGAAAAGGTTAAATGTAGACTTTAAGGATCTCATTAAGGTGTCATTGAGAGAACACTACCCCTTCTCATCCATGGATCATATTCTTCAAAAGGTGGTATGTTCACAAAGTTTCTAATTTCTTGATGGATACACAAGGTACAATATATTCTTAGTGAAGGAGGAGGATGAATAGAAGACCACTTTCATAACCAAGTGGGTAACTTATGCTTATAAAAAGATGTCTTTTGGACTGTCTAATGTAGGAGCCACCTTCCAAAGGGCAATGGATGTAGCTTTCCAAGGGAATATCAATGAGATGGTGATCATATAACTTGATGGCATTATATTATTATCCAAGGATCCCAAGGATAATTTGATAGATTTGAGGCTAGTGTTTGATATGTGTAGGTAGTATGTAGTCTCCTTGGACCCCAAAAAGTGTGTTTTTCTAGTCTATGAGAGAAGAATGTATGCAATTAGAAACACATCATGTCTATAAATAAATCCTCACTTGAATAAGATATATCATACCTACACTTTTGATTAGGGATACACTTTTTAAGAGGGAACATGACTAATATGGGGATCTTCTAGACCCAATTAGGGGATTAATTATCACATCACATCATGCTAAGAAGGGTTCCACAGCCTGTAGTCTAACACAATCACACAACAACCCTAATAGAGTCCTAAGGTTTAAATAATTTCACTTATTCTTATAACAAGAAATCAAATCTAATCTAGTGCACACCAAAGCTTGTGGCACAAAGTCAGATTTAGAAACAATAAAAAAACATGTATAGGTAAGTTTAATTAAAGTAAGTATGAATAACACCTTAATACATTAAATATTAAAGATAGTATTATTCAAGCCAATAGTTATGATACTTATATATACTAAAAGAGAGGAGAATAACGTTAGAATATACTTACCTAGGTGTTAACCTATTAAGACTCAATCTTTCCCTTGGCCAAAGGGGATTCATAAGAGGTTTTTGTGGTTTACAAGGATCATTAAGAAAATCCAAATCATCCAAGACTTATCCATAAAACTATATTCTTCAAAAATGAAACCTAAGCTAATTGTCCTCAAGTAGAATTATGGAAAATCATATCATGAAGAATCATGAGCTAATAATAACTCATGATTTCATATATGAATAATGATCAAAATTATCTTATATATATAGGAGGATCTTGCCCTGAATCTTTCTAAAAATTTTAGTTGTACATGGTCAAACTAGTTGACCAAGTGTGTTTTGGGGGACAATTGACTAGGTTTGAGTTAGGTCATCCAAAAGGCTAAAAAGATCATATAGTGATAAATACCCCTAAACCGTATTGGGTCGACCCAATTGACATAGTATAGCTAACTATCCAAAAGGGTGTTAAGGTAATAGGAGGAATGGAAAGATTAAAAGACTAAAAGAGTATCCAAAGGAGGAGAAATAACTTAGCGAATGGTTTCAAGAGCTGGTTGGATTGGTAATATGTAGTATAAAGGGATAATAATCCTAAAAATCACCAAAGGTCTTCCCACCCATTTCTTGATATACCCCTTAGGGCTTGTACTCAGAGATTGAGTCTCAATAGGTTCCTGGAAGATGTAAAGCATTAATACTTGATAAAAATTTGAAATTATTATGTGTATACATAGACTTATAAGTCATGTTATGTGAAAATAAGGCCTCTCTATAGACCCTGAGAGGATAAGTTCAATCCTTGCCTTGTCACTTCCCAAACATAAGAAAGGATTTTAGATTTTTTAAGGAAAAATCAACTTTATCAATAAGTTCATATCTAGATTTATATAATTGGTAAGGCTTTTAACACACATGCTCAAGAAACACAAATTTTTCATGGACTAAAGAATTGAAAAGAATATTTGAAGCTATCAAGAAGGAAATTACCCAATCTCCCACCCTCCTCAACCCTAATTTTTTAAGGGACTTCTTATATTCATTCTTTACCAATGACACTATTTTTGCCATGCTTATGCAGTAAACAATGAGGGCCTCGAGAAAAACTTAGCCTTTTTTAGCCAAGAAATATATGGGTATTAACAAAGGTATATTTTTGTTTAATAACGTGTACTTGAATCGTGATAGGTCTCAATAATTTCAGACACATGGTGTCTAATAAAAAAATCATTATCATGGTGGTTCAACCTAACATCAAAGACTTAATCTTGAATAGAGGCTTAAGTAAAAATAGATCTGGTTGGGTGACCAAATACATGGAATATGAAATATAAGTCAAGGTAACCAAGTTAGTTAACGTAATGGATTATTTTAAAATCTTTAAATATATGTGAATTAAGATAATAAATTGATATTAGCAATGCCAAGTAGTCAATAAGAAGTTGTACCTACATATCCTTTCAGTTGGACTCAGGATATGGTGAGATTCCTCCAAATAGGAGAATTTAATATAAGAATAAATAGGATAATAAATAGATACCTAAAAATACAATCCATTCCTTATTAATTAATTGATGTGGTACTCTTCAAAATGACCTTCATGGAATACTCTTGAGGTGTGTAGAAACTAGTCATATTGGCAAGCTCCTAGACTAGTTTCATGATGGGCCTATAAGATGACACTTTATATCCAGGAACAAAATATAAAGGATCATAAGATTAGGATTTGTTTTTCCATCTTTAGTGAAGGACTCTCATTTTTGGGTTAGGAGGTGCCAAAAATGTGTTATGTTCATAGGCAGGCAAAGACTAGCTACCTTTTCTCTCAATCCTATTCAAGTTGAGCAACCCTTCATGGAATGGGGCCTAGAATTTGTATGAATGATACATACACAATATATTATAGGACATAAGTGGGTTTTAAATAATACTAATTACTTTACTGGGTGGGTGGAGGAAGTTTCACCTAAAGAATCAAATGAGAACTCAGTTTTGGAGTTCTATGAGAATCTAGTGACCAGATTTGGGGTCTCCTCCACCATCATATCAAAAAATACACTATCCTTCAATAGTGAAAGGTTGACTGAGTGGGATATTAAAAATTTAATCTACCTTAGATCTTAATCTAATTACTATCCATAGGGTAATTTACATGTAGATTCCACTAACAATAATCTAATTAGGATCATAAAGATAACCATGGAGGAAAATCAAAGGGAGTGGCATACCAAGATAAGGAAAAACTTATTGGAATATAATATTAATATGAAGAAGGATACTATCCATTCACCATATCTCCTTATCTATGTCAAAGAGGAAAGTCTACCCATATCACTTAAGATAACATCCTTGGAACTTGCATGCCAAATTGAACTCATGAAAAATGATGTAATGGAGGTGAGAATGAATAAATTGATGGAAATAAAAGAGATAAGGGATGATGATATGCATGAAATGTGGTTTAATAAAGATTAATTCAAGAGATCATTTGAAAATATATATTTTTAAAAGACCTTCTAATAAGGTGATATTATACTCAATTAGGATGAAGATCGTGCCAAGCCAGGTACGCATTCAAAGTTTGATAGTCTTTATATTGGACCATATGTTGTTACTAGATACAAATAGAATAATGCCTTCCATTTTTCCAAGTTGAGTGATGAATAGATACCTATCCATATCAATGGGTTGTTATTGAAGTATTTTATTGGGAATCACAAAATCATCTTTGTAAATAGTCATTTATGTTTCATTGTTCTAGGTGTTTTAGCACATGCCTTGTTATTTACTTGTTTGGTTGTGTTTTTGTTGTTTTATATTATGTTTCATTGTTTTTTTTTTTGTCTTTTTTTTTTTTTGGTATATTTTTATATTCATTGAGGTTTGTAAGGTATTGATCATGAGGTGTTAGTTCAGCTGAAGAGTCTTCACCTAGGCATGAGTGACATGTAAGAGATCCTAGGTTATCTTAATGAGTAGGTAGCTTAAACCTTTAGAGTCACCAATAATTTTGAAATTTTTTCCCTTTATCCCAAAAATGAATCAACCTATGTCTTGGGAATTGAAGCTCACATGTGGTCACCCTTCTCATACCTCTTGAATTGTTAGGGCACATCCAAAAAGGAGGATCAATAGTTATCATATCAAGGCAATAGGTTCAAGTCTTGTGTCACGTCAAGGAACACCATGGTGGTAATATACTCACACTACTTGAGATTTTTCAAGTTCTCTCCTTATGTTAGTTATGTGTGGTACTCTATAACAAGACTTGGAATGGTCCTAATAATTTGAATTTATTGATATGGAAGATGACCAAATGTTGTAGCTTATACCTTGTCATGAACACATCTAATACAATGATATCCTATAAAAATGGTAATACCATAGGGGTTAAAGATGTTATAAAAATATGTAATAACCTTTTTTATCTCCTTATTATGTTTTAAGGTCCTTTGATTGATATTAAGGTCACCTTCTTTTGGATATTCACTTGAGATCACAATTATTACCTTAAAAGGGGGTGTTTGACCATAAGATGATACTATTTCAACCAAAAAACAACACGAAAATCATAAATAACACCCTAAAAGGCCTCCTTGAACTCCATAATTCCATAATCAAACCATTTCATATGCTAACAATGTCTTTTCACAAGTCAAAGGGTTTTATTTACCACCAAAGGGTACTAGCTATGGGAAACAATGAATCTTAAAATTACCCACCCATAAATCATGGTTTTAAATGAATTTTTACCCATATTTTCCATCCTCCTACCCACTATTAATGATTTAAAGTCTAAAAACATGAGAAAATATAAAAAACTAGTGTTTTATAAGTGTTTTCAAGCAAGTACAGATCCGTATAGTATGGATATGGTTAGAGAGAGTTAGGGACATATATAAGAGAGTAATAATAAACATAAATTGATATAATCTAGGTTTTTTGAGCCAATAATAGCTAAAAACTAATATATTTATTCCACTGAGCTTTTGGCAGCCTTAGACAACTAGTCATGTTCCTGCTCAGTACAAATAAGAGTGAAAAGAAGGTGATTTTAGATATTAGCTAGAGTAAGGGATTATAATGGCCTTCTAATCTTGGGTATTGGTTTTTATATTCATCCCATGTGATTTATGAAAAAACATTAAGAACTTAAGGTGGTTATATTAGCCTTCTACATCCACATAAGTCAAGAATGGAATGGTTTTTAGTGTACTTTGGCATGCTTGATGAATCCAATGATAATGCATGTATTATACAAGTCATTAGGGTCATTATATTTAATTATCCAATACTTTATCACATTTTTGAACCTATGGGATCAAGAAACACGCATGTTATCACAAGATTTAGAATAAAGACAATGTTTCCTTAACAAGGAAGAGCCACCAATATAGATATCTACTAATGGACAATAGTTTGAGGTTTGATGATGGTTTCTTGAATTTTTTTCATATATTATTTCATCATTAGCTCAAGTGGAGAGGTTATATGTACTTTTAACTCTCTAAATATGTTTCCTTTAGATGATTATGATTGTGTAGTTAGTATTTAGTGTAGATAGGAGCTATGTTTTTAGTGATAATGGCTATTGTATATCATCAATATAACATAGAGGCAATAAAAGTGTTATATTCATATAGAATAATCTATTATAATAGGAAAAAGGATTAATTGTTTCCCTCATATGTAATAAACCATCAACTATCTTCCCAATACCTTCATACACTTGTTTACTAGAGTTTAAGGTTCATTAGCAAAAGTTAAGGTTTTCATAAAATCCTAGGTTTCAATTTCTCATTTTGTATGCTTGATTGATGAACTTGAAATGTTTTCCTCTTTTAATTATTTGATTATTGGTTCTTAGGTTATCCATAAGCCATCATGAGTTTGAATAAAAATCCATATTAAATTCTCAAGGAACATCTACTATTTGATGATCTCATCAAGCAAACCCACCTCATATTAGGCTCTGAGTTCCAAGTGAGGACTCTATAAGGTACTATAACCAATACATATAGGTTCAAGATTTTAAACCCAATTATAAAAAATGGAGAATATATCAAATGATCCATTAATATATTAAGATCCATTGAGACTATGAGATAAGGGGCCTATTTAGGTGTAAGTCCTATTGAGAGAGCATCATGGCCATCTATAAAAAGCCAAATCAGAACTAGTCTTCAAAGGGTTTCAAAAACATCATATGCAACTAAGTTTGAAAATGAAAAGAATGGTCATAGACTATGAATATGGTTATCCTAAAAAAGTGTAATTTGGATTCAAGAAAATCCACTCAGATGTTAAGTATGACATGGAAACACTCATTTCACATAGGGACCTTCTTAAATACCCTTAACAGTCAGCATACGTAGACCACTACCTATAATACTATTGACAGTCTATCTCCAACCTTTAATATAAGATGTATTATGCCATGGAGGAGAGAACTCAAACTAATATGGTGGTCAGATCATATAGATCATATTTTCAGGGATAAATGTTTGAAGATATGACCAAGAAAAATGGCTTAAGCATGTATAGTGAGATAGGTTTTCTTGGTTAGTATAGAGTGCATGAATGGAAATTCCAAGAATCATGTAAAATGGACTCCCAGGGTGATGATGACATATGTATCCCTTAGGATCTCATATGATGGTGATACCAATTAAGGTGATTATTTGGTCTAAGTTAGACATTTAAAACACACAAACTTCAATGAATGACTATATGAATGGGCTTTAATGTCAAATTTAAGGAGGCTACATCCTAGAGGCTATGTTTAGGTATAAGAACATGCTATCTAATTCCCAAATCCATTAACACTAAATAATGAGAATAAATAATACTTAATCTTAGGTCTCTAATGTAGCTGATTCAAACATTCATTTTGGTCAATGACAATCATGGTAGATCTAATAGAGAGAGATAAAGATGAAATTTAGGTTAGTTGAAGACAAGTGGAGAAGGTGGATATTGGATTCAAAAGTATGCTATGGTGATGTTAAGGCTGTAAATTCCTACTTATAATTAATTCAAGGCCTTGAGACTCAGATAGGTCTGGAAGGCCTAAACCCATCCTTAGGCCTCAAGACCCCACCTCCACATTATATCATATAACCCCCCCCCCCCAATGTATGTTTAAGGAAATTAAAATGTGTGTGAGGATATTTCATACCATGAGGAGGATAGTTTATACCAAGGAATACAAGGAAAATTCAAATTTAGTCTTAACACCTCTCTCAAGCTCAACTTCCTTGAGTTGTTAAGTCAAGTTGCCATTTTCAATACTCATGTACTACATGGAAGGAAGACTCAAAGAAAAATGATCTTATGGTAATTTTAGTACTCGAAATGTACTCAAGATCCATGGTTAAATATTGAGATTTAGGAGGCCAACTATATGAACAATCGTTAAGACTGTTAACCCACCTAAAATGCTTACAAAGAGTTTGAAAGCCACCAACTTTCACTCATATCTCAACATAAATTCTTCATGGGACCAAGATATATACAAGATATTTTGAGGGGTATATGGGATAGATATACATGGAAAAAGGTTTTATATTGGAGGCATATTCTCTATGAACCATCATTAAGATGGTACACCTCCAAACCCCTCTCTAAACCCTGATTAAGACCTAATGAGGGATTTCCACTCTCTAATGACTCTAAATGAGGTTTTTGGGATATTAAATAGTCTTATTAGTCTCTCCAAGTCACATAAGCACCAAAATTGTTTATTATTTGGCATGTGCAAAGTGTAAAGTGTATGGATTAGGAAAAAAAGAGATACTACAAGCCTATATGGAAGAAATTGGAAGAATTATCCACATCCTATGTGTTTATAATGAGGGAGAGGGATCTTGAGGTCATAAAATTTACATAGGGGCCACCTAAATGGGCTTCCATATCTGATAGTCATTTACAAACATGACTAGTTGCCTAGGGAAAAGACTATGTGCGCAGAAAGAAAAGGTAAATAGTTTACCCACTCCAACATAGATGATATAAGGGACCTAAAGAATAAAATTTAAACTAAAAAGGGTTTCTAAGTACCTCATAACTTTAGTTTAGAGAAAAAATAAAAAATTATACGTTTAGGTCTATTGGTATAACACCTCTCTCAAAGCATAACTAATTGAATACTAGAAAAAAGGAAAAAAATGCATTATTTAAATCCTCAAACCATAATGGATATGTTTCTCTAGGATTTTAATGTGTGTGATAGATAGTGGTTTTCATAAGATAGGTCAGAGTTGGTCACTTTGGCCTAAAAATGCCTTGTGGGTACATAGAATGCATAATTCTCACCAAAAGAGCAAGTTGATGAGCACAGAATTATATGAAATATTTTCATGAGGATATTATCACTTTTAGAGATTTTAGGGGCCATTTTTTAAGGTAAATAGTATAATTGTTTCATAGGTTAGGGTCCTAACCTTTATGAACCATTTCTAGGAACCCAAACCCTCATAAACCTCCTTAAAACCCTAATAATGATCTAATGGAGAATAAATTGGATAAAACATATAAAAATTCATTTTGATGTCCTATTGAAAACTTGTATCTCATATTAATCTCTCATTATATTCCATCTATGGAACTAGTTTGTATGGATAGTTGTATGGACCTTCCAAAAATACTATTTTGGCAAAGTTTAAGGATAAATCTAAAGTCAAAAACTTATTGAAAGGTTTAAAATAATTTAATAAGGTATTATTATCTATATTAAAACCTATAAAATCATGAAACACTCAAAATCATTCCTATAAACACTCATACAGGTCTATCCCAAATATGGTGTATAGATGTGTTAAGAAGAGGTGACCTAATCACATAAATAAGGTATAGTTATAGGTGTGAGTTGATTATAAATCCTAAGTATTGGTATATTATTATGGTTGAATATTTAAAAAGTATCACTCTATCATCTAGAAGGTTTTATTCAATCATCATAGCCATCTAAGTAGTGAACAGTTAAGAAACTAGGTTACTTGTCTAAATGGCCTACTTAATTAGCAAAAGAAGATGCCCATGGGCATAAAGGGATAACATGTATTAAATTCATGGTAATAAAAATTATATAAATATTTAATTATTTGATTAGATCCATTTACTATCCACCATGAAGGTTTTGATAGTTTTCCATGTCATATTGGCATGCATGAAGGAGGTGGCTACTAAATGCTTAATAGAGGGGTCTTAATTGAACCAATTAGATGATTTATAACTATCATGAGGAGATTAAATTGAAAAATATTTGAATTTTAATGATATTAATGGAGTAAACATTGGACAAATATATAATTCAATTCCCCATAAGGCTAATTTAAGGCCATTCATCACCAAGGGAATGTATGAAGAAGTGTGGAAGCTGATTATAACAACCAACTAAAAGGATTATGGTCATTCATTACCTCTTCATGATCTTTACATTCCAAATAATCTTTTATTATTCTTCATTCTTATATATTTTTAGTCTCTTAAGCCATTATATTTATCCCTTAACTAGGTATGATGAAACTCTACCCAAATTGTATCTTGCAAAACTCTTTAAATCAATAAAGGAGTATTTTATGGTTTCTTTACTATCATTAGTGTGTGTGTGTGTGTGTGTGTGTGTGTGTGTGTGTGTGTGTGTGTGTGTGTGTGTGTGTGTGTGTGTGTGTGTGTGTGTGTGTGTGTGTGTGTGTGTGTGTGTGTGTGTGTGTGTGTTTATTTTTAAAAGTGTGAATTTTAGTTCTCCTTTTTATTTCTTGTCCTTCACATATTTTATATAATTATATCCTATGTCAATCATGTGATGTGTCAAAGTGTTGGTATTTATGTTTGAAGAGTAATAATTTTGATAGTGTCTTGAATAGGCCTCTTATCCATTACCTTCAAGATGTAGACATATACCATATCCTTCCCATGAAATAATTATGTTTATGATCTCATTATAATTATTATTTCGTTAATTAGGATTTACTTCGTTCATGATGTGTTTATTGATGATTAGTTCGAGTGGATAGATCAATATTGGTTCATCACCTCATTATGTTTGTTTGATTTTTTTTATTTATCTTACTTTTCACCCAAAATAATTAGTAGGTATTAGGAAGTGAGCTCAAATTAATGAACCATGGGATATAACCCCATAAACTATAGGGTTATTCCTCCTATTGGTCACCTAGAGCTTTATACTAATCATATGTTACCCAAACTTGGAGAGGTCTAAATCATCTCCTCCTAAGGGTACAATTCAGAGTGTTATCATGAAGTTAATAACACATCACTTTGTCAATATTATAACCCCACAAATGATTATATGGTTATTTTTTCTAGAATCAATTTTCAACCTTGGAGAGGGTTCTTTAGGATTTCTCTAATTGATCAAAACTATGGGAACAACCCCAGGTTGTGGGTCACCTATGGTGTGGTTGGATCTCCAGAGAAGGTTGACTTCCTTATAATAAATCACCTAAACTAATTTTGTCATAGGTAAAAGGATTATAAATGGTAAACAGGATCCTAATAATTATAAAAGGTGATTCACTAAATAAAAAATGGGAAACTCACATAATCTTGAACCCACACTAGATTTGTAGAATATAATGCTAACTCACACAACCTCACAATATATCTTAGTGCATAAGTGTTTCATGGACTAGGTTTAGGAATAGAATTAATCTAGACCTAAAATATCTTGAAAACACCTTAAAGGAATTCATAAATGAGGAAAATGGATGAGAAAGACTACCCTTCAGAATGGCATCATGCATAACTCACTCAACATAGATTCAAGGCAAGAGATAGGTGAAGAATGCATTTTATTGCATCAAGAGATTATTCTTATAAATGCTTGATAGGGTTTAGCCTTATCAAGATGACCATATTTTTTAGTATCTTAAAGAGTCCCCTAATATTCCCAAAAATGAGCATCCTTTTAAAAAATGAAAAAGAATGGGTAATATAGATAAATGGATAAGAGAGGAGAGGGGTAACATGTGTAAATAACTCAATCAATGAGCTATCACAACCTTTCTTGAAATATCAATCACATTTTGATCTAATTAGGAATAATATTTCATCAACAAATTAGCCTTAATTTTCTCCAATAGTCTTCAAACTCTTCTCATTAGCTGAGAAATGCATTATAAGATAAGAATATATTTTGAAAATGGTTGGTCATGATCTTATCAAGAAAGGAAGATATTTAAAGCCTTTAAAAAAGAATTAATTCTCCACCTAAATTCTCTAATCCCCAAAATTTATCCTTGAACTTATATGTCACATTAAAATTTCTTTCCTTATGATTATAAACTCCTCATTTCCATGGACTTGACAGATCCATGCTTAATTCTATTATTATTAGTTTCAAGTACATATTTGTTAAAGCTATGACTATGCCAATAGATGAGATGTTTCTCCATTATCACATATCAGCGCCTATCCCAAAATCTAAGCATAGGCCTTTATTATAGATTGAAAACCTATCCAATTTATTAGTTTTCATATATTCATTATATTGATGGATAACTTATATACTACATAGATTCTTTCATGAACCATACTAGGTCTAAAAAAACCTATTTTACCTCTGAAACTTTGTGGAAGCCAAGTAATTATTATACATGATGTAAAAAAACCAAGTGTACATGCTCCAAATCCTCAAAAAGAGGTCTTAACTGAGCTTCAATGGCATCCTTTGAAATATTTACCTTGGTTTGAAATTAGGTCACATTTGCTTTCCATTGAAATCCCTTAGCTTTCAACTTTTAATATTAGCCATTGATCTTGAGATGAGCTTCTCAAAATTGTGCCATATATTAGCTCCTCATTGGTCCACAAGATATGTTGACTCTCTGACCTTATGCATACCATTTATCTTCCTTTGTATGTATTGAATTCATATCATTTATTTACATAGTAATTACCATGGTCATGACACTTAGAAACTACATATTTGTCTTTGAGATTCACTAGCTTGTTGACTTCTCACTCATCAATGATCTACCTTTGTATGATGGATCATGCACCATCAATCTTATTCAACCCACTAGCCTTATAAATCACCATGCACCATTATATATCTTTTTATATACCTAAGATCTTGACACTTATCATTGATGCATTCAATCTTGGGTCTATTGACCTTTTGACTTGATGTTCATCATTGATCTATGAATGCATGATTGAATGCATGCCCTTGGATGACTAAGACCCATTGAATCTTTAGATCACTAATCATCATTATATATTTACTATAGATTCCATTATATTGTCACTTTTTATCCTAAGAGGATTCATAAGAATACTTATAAAATGCATAATAAATCTAACCATTCCATATTTTCAAGACATTTGATATCATCTGACTCTTCAAAGCTTAATTTTGCCATATTTTTATCATTTATGGGTTAGTAAATCTACTCATTTTCTCTATCTAGGTAAAATATTGGTATTTAGGCCAAAATTGACCAACATCATTAGTGACTCATAGGGAAGAATGCCTGCTATGCTTGGGAACCTAGACTAGTTGCCTTATCTAATCCATTGGGCATGGAGTCACAAGTATTTACTTTTAGATTACATGAAATGATGCAAGGCTTCCTCTCTAGATAACTTCCTCTTGAATAAATAGGAATAGAAATTAAAAGAAAAAGAAAAAAATTCCCAAGGCACTTTGGAAAAGGAAACACACAACATGAAAAGAATGTGCACAAGGCACCTAGAGGCAAAAAAGAAAAATATTCTAATATGTATAGGGATATAACTTAAAATTATCTTCTTCTTAGATCAAATGGAAAATATTTATAATCACTCACTTGTGGTATACTAGGATATAAAATACCTTGATTTTGAGAGGTCATAATAGGTGAGTTAGGATTCCTGATTGCTGACTCTTTTGGTGTGCTCTTAGGAGGATGAAATGGGAGAAACATGTCCCCAATGTAGACATATTGGTCCATTTATTAAAGGCTTATTTAAAAATATAATATAGGAGCACCTTCAACCTCCTCATCTGATGTATCCTTTTAACTTGAAGGCTGACTATTTAGGCTTAGGTAAAAAAAACTCTAAGTCATCCCAAAAGGTAGATTACTCTTATTCATCTAGGATAATGCCAACTTCAACACCATCCTTCCTTTTCTTACTTTGAAAGGATCCATATGGTAGCTCAACAACCTATCTAATGTCCAAAATTTCATGTTCTTATGGTTTTAGATCTAACTAGTCTCCATTATTCAAGACACCAATATTTCCTTCAATAAATAATTCACATTGATATTGGTCATCTTTTATAGCCTTATCTACAAATTCATTTTCATACTCTGAATGAGGTATAGGCTAGTTTACAACCTTTATTTGGTCCACGAAGTCATGGTATAACTATTTCCATACTTTATCCTAATCTTCCTTTTTATCTATTTATTCCTCATCTTCATCCTTACCTGTACCAAATGGGAGTTTTTGGAACAAATCAAGACCCCCTTTACTCTTAGGTACATCATGAATAAACCTCCCTTCAAATATCAAGGCATTAGTACCACCTTAAATCTCTAATTCATTAGTTTCAAATCCATGACACAATAGCTAGTCCAAATCTAATTTATCCTCCTATGAATGGATTGGGATGCCTATCATGATCTCCTCATCATAGACACTTGTTTTTCCTTACCTAGGTTCACTTATGATTATAAGTTCCTCATCTATTCTTTTCAAAATAGGATCTTTTTCCAAGAGGGAGATGGTGGGAGGGTAAAGAGCTTCACCTTACTTATAGCTTTGGAGAGTATCCTTCTATCTTGGAACTTTGAAGGCTCTCTTTGGTGGCTTTTGGGGGAGGGAGATAGACTCATGGAAATTTTGTATGAAAATATTGAGCTTCGCTAATAACCCATTTTCTTGAACCAGTTCCTAGACTACATCAACTATCACTTCCTCTCTCTTCTTTATGCCCTCTTTGATTGATTTTCATGAGTGGAAATCATAAGACTTGGCCACCTTCTCTTTTTATAAAATGGGTGTGGGAGATGTTGGTTTCAAAATAGAGGGTATGACATAGTCATGGTCATTGTCATATGAGAAGATCCAAAACAGGATGGCTTTATGCTCTACAACTAAATGGCCCTTAAAGATTGGCCTGACTCTTGTTAGAGAAAAGCTTTGGTAAGCTAAGCTAAGGGAATAGGTTTGATCATGAATAGGAGTATGAGAGGGTATTTGGGGTCTAGGGTTGGTTTTTCTCTATCTTAAGAACAATTGATAGTCATTTTCCCTCTTGGATTATTCTTTCCTAACCAAGCATTCTTCTTGAAACCTCAACTCCTGCTCTTGAACATAAGCCTAGTGTTGAAGATTTTGTTGTTGCCTATAGTACTCTTCTTACTTATCAACCTCTCTTAACTATTTTTCAAGATCAAGCCATATATCCTTAAGGATATTTTATAGTTGGTTAGAGAGAGGCAAATTTTGAGAAGGCAGATATATTGAATATTCAGGGCCACCTAGGGTAAATTCATGAACATTTATAAATTGATATGAAGGATAAGGAATTAGATAACATGAATTTTGATCAAATGGAAGATGATAAATACCAAATAATGGCAATTAGGCACCTGGGCTACTTATACTATCTGATGTTCACAGTGGAGTCACCACTAGTGTTTGCAAATGTGCCTCCAAAAGATGACAACACTAAAACACAACACCAAGAACCTTTCAATGAGATGAGGACTATAGTAAAGTCCCATTGGGCATGGAAGAAACTATTGTAGCATCAATTTGTATCTTTGGAGAGGGTTATTCATGCTCTCTCTAATTGATCTATATTATGGGAAAAACATCAGGATATGGGTCACCTATGGTGGGGTTAGACCTTTGGAGAAGGTTGACTTCCTTCTGATGAATCACTTAAATAAATTTTTTCATAGGGAAAAGGTTTAGAAAGGGGAAAAGAGAGATAATAAGGCTAAAATGTGATGCACCAAATAAAAAATGGGAAAATCCTATAAGCTTAAACCCATAATAGATCTATATAAGACAATGTCAGCTCACACAACCTCATAATCTAGCTTAGTGAATAATTGTTTCATGGGCTAGGTTTAGGTAAAGCACTAATCTATATCTATAATAGCTTGAAAACACATTAAAGGAGGTCATAAAGGAGGAAAATGGATGAGGAAGATTCTACTTCATAATGGCATCATGCACAAGTCAATCAACATAGATGCAAGGCAAGATATAGGGGAAAAAAGTATTTTATTGCATCAAAAGATAGTTCTTACAAATTATTGATAGGGTTTAGCCTTATCAAGATGAGCATATTTTTAAATATCTTAGAAAGTCCCCTAATACTATCAAAAATGAACATCGCTTTATAAAATGAGAAAGAATGGGTAATATGGAGAGAGGGAGAAGAAATAAGAGGGGGTGCATGCATACAAAAATCAATAAATGAGTTACCACCACCTTTATTGAAATCTCCATTCTATTTTGATCCAATTATGACTAATCCTTCATTGAAAAATTAACCTTTATTTTTTCCAGTAGTCTTCAAACTGTTCTCATTGGTCTATAAATGAACCAAAAGATAAGAATCTATTTTGAGGATGATGGGTCATGATATTATCAAGAAAATAAGATATTCAAAGGATTTTAAAAAGAATTAATTCTCTCCCTATACTATCCAATCCCCAAAAATGCTCCTTTAACTTCTATACCACCTTCCACTTCCTTTCATTATGAGGAAAAAGTCCTTGTATCATTATTTCATTGAATTGATAGAGACATGTTTAGGTCTACTTTTAATGTCTATAGGTACCTATTTGTCAAATCTATGACTATTTCTATAAATGAGAAATTTCTCCATAATCACATATCTGACCCTATCCCAAAATTTTACCATAGGGCTTTACTATAGAGTGAAAACCAATCTAATTTATTAGTATTCATATAGTCATTATATCAATGGATATATTACAACTCCATATCTTCTTTCTTGAGCCATACTAGGTATAAATAGGCCAATTCTATGTCTAAAACTTTTTGGAAACAAAGGACTTATTTTACACTATGTAATAAAACCAAGTCTACATGCTCTAGATCCTCCAATAGAAGTATTGACTGAGATTCAATGGTTTCCTTTGAAATATTTGCCTTGATTCAACCTTAGGTTGCATTTACTCTTCATTAAAATCCCTTATCATTAAACTTTTAATATTAGCCATTGATCTTGATCTAAGCTTCTCAAAATTATGCCATTTGTTAGCTCTTCATTGGTTCTCAAGATATGTTGATTCTTTGACCTTATGTGCACTATCGATATTCCTTTACATGGCTTGAAAACCTACTATTGATTTATCCAATAGTTACCATGGTTGTGACAATTGAAAAATATGCATTTGTCTAAGATTCATTGACCTATTAACCTCTTGCTCACCATTGATCTTCCTTTGCATGATAGATCATGTAACATCGATCTACTTGGACCCACTAGCTTTGTTAGTCATTATGCATCATTAGATCTTTGTTTAAGTACTCAAGATTCTTACACTTGTCATTGATACATTAAATCTTGTGTCCACTAACCTTTTGATTTGATGCTCACCATTTATCTATGTATTCATGATTGAATGTGCATTGATGGATCCTTGGGACCCATTGATTCGTTAAGTCATTGCTCACCATTAGCTATTGAATAGATATTCCATGATCTTGACACTTATCAGATGTTCATTCATCCTTTTAACATTTAAATTAAAAAAATTATTTCATGGATCCCCAAATTTGACATTTGTGCACATGTCCCACTCTACAACTTCAAATTTAAAGACCTATATCTTGAGATAACAAGCTCATTAAGATGAAAAAAATTTAAATCATGATTTAGACATGAATAAATTTATTTCCATGAGATAATTTGGCCTAAGATGCTTTCTAATCATACTTATAAAATGCACAATCAATCTAACCAATCCATTTATTCATGATGTTTGAGATAATTTGGATCTTTAAATCTTGTTTTTTTCCATATTTTGATCATTTATGGATAAATAACTCTACTCAACTTATTTATATAGTCAAAATATTGGTGTAAGGGACAAAATTTGATAACATCTTTAGCATCTCATAGAGAAGTATTCCTACTATGCTTGAGAACCCAGACTAGTTTCCTTATTTGAGCCATTGGGCATGGAGTCACAAGTCTTTGCTCTTAGCTGACATGAAATGATGTAAGGATACCCCTCTAAATAACTTCATCTTGAATAAATGTGAATAAAAATAAACAAAGCACCCAAGTTACTTTGGAAAAGGAAACATACAATAGGAAAAGAACATACACAAGGTACTTAGAGGAAAATAATACATCTATTCTAATAAGTATAAGGTTGTAACATAAAATTATCTTCCTCCCAAATTAAATGGAAAACATTTATCATAACTCAATTGTGGTATACTAGGATGGAAAACACCTTGATTTTAAGATCTCATGATAGGTGAGCTAAGATGCCTGATTGATGACTCTTTGAACATGCTCTCAAGAGGATGAAATGAGACAAACATGTCTCCAATGTAGACATATTGTTCCATTCCTTAAAGGCTTTCTCTAAAGTGGACTATAGGATCACATGTAACCTCCTCATCTAATGGATACTTTGAACATGAAGGTTGATTGTCTAGGTTTAGATAAAATAGATCTATGTTATCCCAAAAGGTAGCTTCCTCTTAGTCATCCAAGATAATTCCAACTTCAAAACTATCCTTGATTTGCTTACTTTGAATGGAGCCATATGGTATCTCATCAACCCATCTAAGGTTCAAAATGTCATGTTATTATGGCCCTAGATATGACTATTCTCCTTCATTATTAAAGACATTAGTAATGACTTAAATGGATAATTCATCTTGAGACTTGTCAGTTTCTATAGCCTAATCTATAGGTTCATTTTCATGCTCTGGAGAAGGAATAGGATAGTTTAGAACCTGTATTTAGTGCATGAAGTCAAGGTATAGCTATTGTGATACTTCATCCTAATCCTATTTTTTATATTTCTTCCTCATTTTAATCCTTACCCATACCAAATGGAAGTTCCTAAAATAAATCAAGAAACCCTTTACTCTTAGTTGTATCCTAAATACACCTCCCTTCAAATATGAAGGCATTAGTACTACTTCTAATCTCCAATTATTTAGTTTCAAATCCATGGCATAACATCTGGTCCAAACTTGATTTCACCTCTTTTGAATGGAGTGGGATACCTATCATGATCTCTTCATCATATGCACTTGTGTTATCTTCTTTAGGTTCACCTATGATCACAATCTCCTCCTCTATTCTTTACAAAATAGACTCTTTATCCAAGATGGAGATAGTGGGAGGGTGAAGAAGTTTACCTTACTTGAAACTTAGGAGAGTATCTTTAAAACTAGGCACTTTGAAGGATCTCTTTGGTGGATCTTGGGGGAGGGAGATAGAGTCATTAAAATTTTGTATATAAAACTCATTGAGCTAAGCTAACAACTCTTTTTCTTGAACTAGTTCTTGGACTACCTTAGCTAGCACTTCCCCTCTCTTATTTATGCCCTCCTTGATTTATTTCCTAAGGGGAAATCATAAGGCTTGGCCACATTCTCCTTTTATTTAATGAGTATGTGAGAGGGTACTTTCACAAGAGAGGGTATGACACACTCAAGGTGATTATCATAGGAGAAGATCTAAGATTGGATGGCTTCACGTTGATCAGTTAAATGGATCTTAAACATTGGAATTACTCTTGATATAGATGATCTTTGACAAGGTGGGTTAATGGGTTGGGTTTGAGCATGAACATGAGTAGGAGAGGGTAGTTGGGGTCTAGGGTTGGGTTCTCTCTATCTCAAGAATAATTGATAGTCATTTCCCTCCTAGCTTTGTCTTTCCTAAGAAAACTTTCTTCCTAATACCTCAAATATTGCTCCTAAACATAAACATGGTGTTCAAGATTCTATTTTTGCCTCTAGTACTCTTCTTTCTTATCAACATCCATTAATTTTTTTCAAGATTGAACCATATCTCCCTAAGGCTCTTTTCTAGTTGGCTAGAGAGAGGAAAATTATGACAAGGTTGACACATTAAACCTTGAGGGCCGTGAAGCCATAAACATTGATAACTTGATATGAAGGATAAGGAATGAAATAACATGTATTTTGATCAAATAGAGGATGATACATACCAAATAATGGTGATTAGGCACTTGGGCTACTTATACCAACTGATGTTCATAGTGGAGTCACCACTACAGTTTGAAAATATGCCTTTGGGTGAGATATAGAATGTAGTAAAGTCATAACAAGCAATCTATAAACTATTATAGATTAAATTTTTACCCTTTGAGAGGGTTATTTAGGATCTATCCAATTGAGATACACTATGGGAACAAACCCAATCTATGGGTCACCTATGGTGGGGTTGGACCTTCAAAAATGGTTGAGTTCCTTCTAATGAATCACCTCAAATAATTTTAACATAGGGAAAAGGGTTATAAAAGTTAAAAGGGCTCATAAGAAGGCTAAAATGTGATTCAAAAAATAAAAAATGGCAAAATCCCATAAGTTTAAACCTGCACTAGATTTGCATAAGACAATGTTAGCTCACACAACCTCACAAAATAACTCATTGCATAAGTGTTTCATGGACTAGGTTTAGGAAAAACACTAATATAAACTTGAAATATCTTGAAAACACCCTAAAGGAGGTTATAAAGGAGGACAATGGATGAGAAATATTCTCCTTCAAAATGCCATCATGCAAAACTCACTCAACATAGATCCAAGGTAAGAGATAGGTAAATAAAGTATTTTACTGCATCAAGATATAGTTCTTATAAATTATTGACATGGTTTAAACTTATCAAGATGAGAATATTATTAAATATCTTAGAAAGTCCCCTGATACTACCAAAAATGAGGATTTTAAAAAAAAATGAGAAATAATGGCTAATATAAAGAAAGGGAGAAGAGAGGAGAGGGGAAGCATGCATACATAAATCAATCAATGAGATATCACCACCTTTCTCAAAATCTCCCTTGCATTCTGATTTAGTCTCCATTTTCTCCAATAGTCTTCAAACTCTTCTCATTGGTTGAGAAATACACTCGAAGATAAGAATATATTTTGAAGATGATGGGTCATGATTTTATCAAGAAAGGAATATCTTTAAAGGATTTGAAAACTAATTAATTTTCCACCTACAATCTCTAATCCCCAAAACTAATTGAACTTCTACACCAACTTCCACTTGCTTTCATTATGAGGATAAAGTTCTCATATCCATGGACTTGACAGAGCCATACCTAGGTCTTCTTTTAGTGGCTACAGATACTTATTTGTTGAATCTATGACTCTATTGATAGATGAGATGTTTTTCCATAATAACATATCTACCCATATCCTAAAATTTGAGATTAGGATTTTACTTTAGATTGAAAACTAACCAATTTTATTGGTTTTCATATAGTCATTATATCAATGGATAGCTTATAGACTACATAGATTATTTCCTAAACCATTCTAGGTCTAAAGAGACCTATTATACTTCTAAAACATTATGGAAGATAAGGACTTATTATTCATGATGCATGAAAACTAAGTCAACATGCTCTGGGTCCTCCAATATAGGTCTCAACTGAGCTTAAATAACATCCTTGAAATATTTTTCCTAATTCCACCTTAGGTTAGATTTTATCTCCATTAAAATCCCTTAATTTTTTACTTTTAATATTGGGCATTGATCTTGATTTTATCTTCTCAAAATTGTGTCATATATCATCTCTTCATTGATCTTAAGGATATGCCAAATCTTTAACCTTATGTGCACCATCAATCTTCCTTTGCATGGCTCAAATACCTAACATTGATTTACCCAATAGTTACCATGGTCATGATACTTGATAATTGTACATTTGTCTTTGAGATTTCTAACTTGTTAACCTCTCATTCACTTTTGATCTGCCTTTGCATGATGGATCTTACACCATCGATCTAATTGGACCCACTAGCTTTATCAGTCACTATGCACCATTAGATATCTATTCAAGTACCTAAGATCTTTACACTTGTCATTGATGCATTCAATCTTGTGTATACTAAACTTTTGAATTGATTCTCATTGTTGATCTATTAATACATGATAAAACATGCACCATTTGATCCTTAATACCCACGGACTTGTTAGATAACTACTCACTATTCGATCTTGACTTGAGATTATATGATTTTGACACTTTTCATATACACATTCATCCTTACAATATTTTAATTCAAATGGATATTTAACAAATTCCAAAATATGACATTTTGTGTGCCCATCCCACTTTTCAAGTTTAACTTTAAAGACTTATATATTGAGATAGTAATCTAATCAAGATATGAAATTTAGAAAGCATGATTTAGGCATGAATAAATTCATATCAATGTGATGTTTTAGACTTAGAGGTTTTCTTAGCATTACAATAAAATGCACAATTGAGATGACCAGTCCATTTATTCATGACATTTGAGATAGTTTGGCTCTTTAAAGATTGTTTTTTCCATATTTTGATCATTTATGGGTCAAAAACACTGCTCAGCTTATCTATCTATGTAGAAGCTTGGTATGTGGGCCAAAATTGGCTAATAGTTACATTACTCTATGGGAAACTTAGATTCTATAATAACCTACTATCACTAGGCAACCTTCACTAGTGGTAACACCTCTTATGTCTTGTGTGCATTCTTCTTCTCTAGATGTAAAATACCTCATGTATGAGATCCAAGATCTACAAGGCAAGGTGTGACATATTTAATAGGGTACCTATTGACCAAATTTGATTTTTAGTCATACAAGGCCAACCCCTACATATTGAAACTTTTTCAAAGGTTCTTATATGTATAAAATGGTCTCATGTGAGTTTAAACACCTCACCCATCCCCTACTCTAGTCTTGGTCTAAGCCTAGCTTCCTTATACATCTCTTGTCAACTAAAGTCAATTCTAGTCAACTCTGGTCAAACATAGTTAAAGGCTAAAATTATCTTTAAAATGAGATAATATTGTCATTTAAATGCTCTAAGGTGATCCTAAGTCATAAATTTTCCCTTTACTATGTTTTATATGCCAAAATTGACTTTTTTTCACATTTTTGGCTCATTAAATGACTTATACATATTGCTTATGGAAGAAAATTTACCACCAAGAAAGTTTTCAATGTGGATAAGGTTAGAATATATTAGTAAGTATTAAGATGGTAGTAAAAATGTAGTTTAAGGGAAATATAATTATTGTAATATAATGTTTTATGGACTCAAATATGATCATAAACACATTGAATTATTTCAATGATGTCTATAGGTCTGAACCTAAAAGTATCGTCTTCTCCACTCAAGTTACAAATGAGACCTTGCCAATGCATGGAGATGATCCATAACGTTACCAATCAGTTTACATCTTTCAATGAACCTATAAGGAGGATAAAACACTATTTGACTTCCCAAACTCATACCCTATCCATATATAGGGCAAGATCAACACTTATAGCTGAGCATAAGGACAAGGTTGCAATAAAGGTGTCTAAGTGGAGTTTTTGACTAGTCAAGTTGAAGGAAAGAAATAGTTAATCAGTAAACCTAAAGTGAATATTCTCTATATCTAACACATGATCTTAATGAGCTCATGGTGACCTACATGCAATCTCAAAAGGGGAAAAATTGTCTCAGTCAACTTCGACAAATTAAATAATGAGATATTATTGATGTTTTAGTGATGTTCTAGGGGAATTAATGTGAGTATAAGTGAAAGAGACACTTAGTTATATAAATATGAGTCTATTATGATTATATAATATAAAAAAAAATCCCAAACACTAATATTAATCTATAGGCAAGAATTTAGGCAAGGTTATCTTAGCCATAGTCTTGATTAGATCATGCTTAGTCTTAATTAGGAAAATGCGTTTAAGGTAAATAGAAGGGATAAATGATTCTCATATTTAATTAAAGACATTTTAAAATCAAATATAAACTCATTTATGGATAATAATCAAGCCTATAGGTAGGTGTCTCAGTCATATAAGCAATAAACATAGTTATGAGACTAAAAGATGTGAAGTGAGAACATAAGAGTTAAAATTAGTCTCAAATGGGCACCATTTTAAACCATGATCGTAAGGATATCATGATGTCCTTATCCTCATAGTATTATATCAATCAAATAAATATCCTCCAATTTCACCAACACTATCAACACTCAATACCCCTACATAGTCTGCCTATGTAAAGTCTGCTTGGGAAATTTAGAATTTTGGATGGTCAAATCATGTAGTTAAAAACTAAAAATTGGTAAAACTTATCCTTGGGTGTTAAATAATATCCTAAAATTGTTAATTTGTTAATGAAAATATGTAAAATTCCCTTATTTTGTCTCAGATATTGCAAACTTTTTCCCTTGCATAAGCAACATTTTCTTGATAAATGAAGATCAAAACATGGTCCAAAAGCCATGGAAAAAATATAGGAAGGTCTAAAGAGATGTATTAAATATATATCATCATGATAAATAAATATATAAGGTTTGAGGTCAAATAGGTTAATTAATGCAACAAGGTTTGCAGGTAGGGTAATTAGGCAAGTTACAAGCCTAACCCAAAATGAGAAACCACTTTTAGTTATAGCATTTGTAAATCATTATAATGATTTATATCATGTCAAAGTGGGTATAAATAAGGTTTTTTAAAAATTATAAGGTATGGGGATCCATTAGGGGGTCAGGTTGAGCCTATGTTGTAGGTAAGGGCTACTAGACCTAGTATGAGGCCTAATACATATAAGTAATCATATCACTTCTTGGAATAAATGGACATTGAAAACATATGGGATATGTTACTTGGGATATAATAGAGGTGATTTACCCTTAATATTTTATATAAATGCAACACGAATCCATTTATTGGCTTAAAGTGCACACAAGCCTATGCATATTGCTAAAGGAGCTCGAGTGGCCAACTTAGAATGCTTAGAACTCCCATGATACTTTGCATGAAGATATAATGTTTTTTCTAATATTGCATAGGCTACGTAAGATTCCATAAATGTAATTATTTTATGACTTCAATGCGAAAAATTTAAGAATAAAGACTACGACCTGAAATGCCTAAAAACCTTCAAAAAACCCCAACTAGGACCTGATTGGGAAGATAAGGCAAATGGAGCATCCAAATGGAGTGTAAAGGATAGATAAATGATTTAAAGTTTTATAGGACTCTCCAAGGCCATGTTAAATGTGATTTATGTATACCTTACCTATACAAATGGTGTATAACACAGATTTCTTGAAATATTTATTTGTTTTGTAGGTATGGAGAAGCTTCAAAGGATGTAGCCACTTTTAGGAGAGATATTGGGACTTATTATAAGTCTTAATGTACATATATTGATATATATAATAACTTAAGTGTGCATATCATCTCCTTCATTTTAGCTAGTCACAGTAAATAAGTAGTGAACACTTAGTGAAAATGATGAAACTCCAATTGGGAAGCCTTTTAAGGCTTGATTAATGAACTTGATGAGATGGTCACTCGTGAACAGTGTCATTCCTCCTTTTTTATGGATTAGATTATATAATTGGAAGCATTTTTTATACCAAGTGTGAGGGGTACATGGGAAGGAGTCATTTGTAACTTTTTGGGATGATTGCTCATGGCTAGGGGAATGTGAATGATTAGAGACCACTCCAATGCATGTGAAGGATTGTGAGTAACCCTTCCTCTTTATAAAAATTATAATACCTGATCTTATTTAGTGGTGAGCTATTTTAGTGAAGGTAAATCATGAGGGAAGTTTCATATGCATGAGAGAGAGGATTTACACCAAATATAGAGGAATTAGATGATTTTAAAGGAAATTTCTCCTTGATTTTCTTACATGACCTATTTGATTATTGATTTAATGAGATTTTAACTCATTCTCATTACTTGAAAAGTGTCTCAGTGACTCTGGAATTTCACCTTCTCTCTCTTCTATCACAATTGTTATATATTCTAGGCTTGTTATTTATTGTACACATCTCTACACCCAAGTATGGTAAATCCTTGCTTAATTTTTCCATTAAACTCATAAGATATTTTTACCTCATTCATGACTTTATCAAGGGCATATTATGGTTTTTGGTCTTGTATAATTTTTTTTTCATACCTTGACATGTTATCCTTCTTAGTGCCTTCTGTAGTGTGAAAGATCTCTTTTGCAGGTCAACAAGAATTGTCTAATGTGGATTTTAGGTATATTGATTACCTTATTCATTAGTATTTTGAGAAGACCTATTATCTAATCCCTCCTATACTAAGATATCTAAAATACTCCATGCTTGAAACATTAATGTAGAGGAGGAACATTTAATTGGATGAAGTGTATGTGTAGGAATCTCTTTGGTTTCAACTAGATTGTAAGTGGTGTGAGTATACCATCTATTTTATATATCACCTCCCCTAGATTAGACTTGTTTTCAGTTATTTATCTCCCTTTTCACCCCTAAATTTAGTAGTAGGTTCAATCTTAAGTGGTACATCAAGGGAACTAGCCCTAATCTAGAGACTCACCTCAAATTTGGGTTACCCATAACCCTGAGGTGTTTCAATTATGCCACTTGAATGAGGAGAGACTTATCATCTCCTCAATGGGTGAAAGTTTAAGTGACAATAGTTTTTGTCATGACCGATGGGACTGAATAATCCATTCCTTGAGAGCTTTTGGTTCTCTCATAAATATATCAACCTTTGGAGGAAATTACACTAAGCACTAGTGGTTACTCCAAGCATAAATCTACTAGTTAAGTAGTCTAGGTACTCTAATTGAGGTTTTTTCCTTGTTATATACACTTCTCATGAATGATTCTTGGATAATTCTGATGTTGACTTTATCTAAAAAATATTTGGTTAGACATATCCATCTTTACCTATTCCCTATCAATATGATCAAGTCTTTTGTCATTTTTTTCAATCTTAATATGATCATATTCATCACTACTATGATTTGCATTAGTATTGTAATTAGTCCTCCCAAGCTTATGTTCCACCTAGTTCCTCTCTAATTTAATACATTTCAAGTTTTAAGAGGACTTCTATTATCTATAAAAATTGTGTGTTAGACCTTGTTACTAGAAATGGTTGTGTTCAAGTAATCCCTAATGATTGTGTCAAAAGTATGAGGGATGATTTAGAACTAGTCAAGAGAGAATAGATGTCCATTGAGAAAGATAATTGGATACGTATTATAGTTGAAATGCTTGATGTTTGCAGTCTAATTTTACACATAAAGGAGAGGTTAAAATATCATAAACTAGATTAGTCTTGGTAGTTCCAATCCACCCCACATAAGCCTTCAAGTGTGTCAACTATACCCATTCAAAATGCTAATCCAATCATCCTTCAAAATTTCCCAAGTCTTTCATGTATTCCCCAATGTTTCCCTTCTTGGAATTCAATCCAAGTGAGAACTCAAAGGAATGAAGACACCATTGTTGAGCAAGCTAATCCATCATATATCCAGATTGGAGAATATTTTGAGAAAGGAAGATTTAGGTTTGAGACCCATCTTGGTAAGGAGATTGAGTTAGAAAACAAACATTTCACATAATCCATCATGGCAGTAGAAAGTGAGGCTCCCAAGCCTACCTCCTCAATTTGGAGACAAGATTATAAGCCAAAAGAAATCCCAAATTTCCTAAGCCTATTATTTACCTCTCCATTTTCATCTCAACCCCATGAAGAACCCTCTAAGCCTAGCTTCCCAAGGTAGAAAAAAGTAATGGAAAATTTTGGAAAGAAGGATAAAGAATTATAAGTGGAAAAGTTGGAAGTGAAAATAAAATTTAACCTATTCAATTCCCTCCCACCCTTCCTTAATAAGCCTTTTTACCTTCATCTCAATTTCTTTCTACTTCCTTTCCTAATGAAGATCCTATTTCCCCCAATAAAAGCTATTCCAAGAAGACATTGCCAAAATAATTGAGGAGTCATAACTCCAAATGTATAATCTCTCATCTGTGTAAGGAAATCGTGAACCAAATGAAGTCAATGAAGCTAATATGGATTAATTGATTGAGGAGAAGTTATATTCTAATGGTGAGGAATACATTGCTTTTTGGAAGTGTTCATAGGCTAAAATTCCTAGTTTTGAGATGCCTAGTATTGGTACCAATAGGAGGGAGAAGGAGATGGAGATCTCAGATTGGATTCATGATAAGGGAGAGTTTAATCCTTATGAAGGAACATCAGATTGTGATGATGGGGAAGAGGGTCTTACTTTTAATGAATTAGAAGTTTTGGAGGAAATTCTTTTGGATTCCAAAGAAGAAAAAGAAGTTACTTTTGTTGTTCCCTTTCATGATGTTAATCAAAAAGAGGATGATGAATTATGGTAGATATTTGAAGATATTTACATTGATGTTGAAGGTTTCATGATGCATAAAATTAATTTGGAGTGGAATATAAGATATGGTAAGAAAGATGATATGTTTCAATAAGAAGACATGTGGCACACATGTATGTAAATATTTAAATAATATGAATATATTTAGAAGACAAGACTCCTAAGAACACAAACCCAAGGTGTTGAGGATCATGTATGTGTTAAGAGGTATCATCATCAATAGGCTCTAAACCATGATGGAGTAATCCATGATGACTATGAATATTATGAAGAAGGTTTGAAGATTGATTTTATAACCACATGTGAAATTGATTCTAAAAACATAAAGAATAAGTTTTATTAAGAAACATTCATAAAATTACATGATACAATACTTATTTAAGGGTTTGAATAAGTTATAATAGTATAAAAGAATAATGAAGCCTTTCCAGAGGACAAAGACATTCAAGAGGCTATTCTATTCATGGGAATGTGAATCTACCATGAGGAGATAAAGGTTAAGTAGTATTAGGTATATTTACAAGGTAAATAAGGTTTCATTTACCTTTGATACTTGTTTTAGATGACTCCATCACAAGACATGCCAAACCAAGGAGCAAGAAAGGAGCATGAGCCATCTAACACTACATACAAAAGAAAGCATGCTTAACACCCTCTTTCATATCATGAAGAATGATATTTAGTATACTTTCCTTTTGATCTAGGAAGGTAGGTATGTTTTTCTGAATTTACATAATTAGTTTGTGTTTTGATGTGTCTCGTGTTCCCTAAGTGCTTAATAGCATAAGTGTGCCTTTGCTTTGTGTGTTTCCTTGGTCTTGGTTTATGTTGTCTTTATTGTGTGTGTTTTTATGTCAATTAGGTATATTTTTAGTTATGTCAATGTTTTATATTTACTTTTTATAGTTATTTTGACTCCCTTTACCCAATGGATGGGACAAGGCTACTAGTCCTTAACATATACAAGCATGTTAACACTAGGAATTACCAAAAGTGTTAACCAAATTTGAATTTTATTAAAATTAATTCATCCCCTACATATTTTTCAAAGGTTCATATATGTCTAAAATGGTCTCATGTGTGTTTAAACACCTCACCCATCCCTGCTCTAGCCTTGGTCTAAGTCTAACTTCCTTGTACTTGCATAGTCAACCAAAGTCAACTCTAGTTAACTCTATTAAACTATATTAAAACATTTTAAAAGTCTAAAATTATATTTAAAATGTATTAATATGGTCATTTAAATGTTCTCAAATGCTCCTATGTCATAAATTTTCCCTTTGCTATGGTTTATATGCCAAAAGTACCTTTTTGTCACTTTTTGGCTCAATAAATGACTTGTATGGATTGGTTATGGAATAAAATTTGTCACAAAGAAATTTTTAAATGTTTATAAGGTCATAATATGCTATTAAGTAGTCATATGTTAGTTAATAATTATTTTTATGCATGAAAATAGGGAAAACTCCTCCAAAACAATCCCTTAATGGTACTTGTATAGACTTGGGAAGTTCATCTTCATCTTAAAACATGGGAATGTGACTCTTAAAATACCTAAGTCCTTTAACACACTTTTTTTTCTTTAAAAAGGTCATAAAATTAAATTTTAGCTTTTTTTCATTCTTTCTTTCCTTTCCAAGCTAAGAAAAGTCAATTTCAAATGCTTGATACAATATGTATATATGGGGTTAGGAGGAATTATTTTAGGGATTAAGAGGGGTATTATTCTAATTAAAATTAATGTAAATAATTATAAGTTTAATGTCTCCTCATTTATTAACCATTTCTAAGAATCTACACATCTTTTTATGGTCTCGCATTCATGAGGGGTCCCTGTGTGAACTAGTCTTTGAATATTTTGTTTTAGATTGATGATTTTGATTATTTCATATGTTTCTCAATGAATATCAATAGGTTTTCCATTTTTGACTTGTATTTTTAAGTCTAAAGTATTTAAGAATCATATTCTAGTCTTGTTCTTGGTTATAGATCATACTCACTGCTATGCACTAGAAAAATACTCACCTACAGGTCCCTTGATGATGTAATCATTGGAAGTGAGAGTGATTGACATATTTATAGTCATATAATATTAATATGTGGTGTATTTCCATATTATATGAAATAATTCAAGGTCCATATGCATATATAATATCTAATTATTCATGTTCAATTTACTGTTGGTGTGCCAAATATCTACCTATAGCTGATTTAACAAGGGTTAAAGAGCTATTTTATAGCACTTGTAAAGTAACGGAGCTTATCTTAAGAAACCTGATAGTTTATAAGGGATAATATTATGTATTTGAGGTTATAAGATGAATAAAATAAGGTGAAGAGTCCTTCTCAAAGTCAAGACTATGTTTAAGACCATTTTCCCCAAAATGGTTGAACATTGCACCAGACACTTTTGTGAAGTCTAAATAAAGGTGAGGAACTTAGTGTTGAAAAACATTAGTGTATTCATTTAGTATAATTTACTATATTAAATTACCTTGAACCGTTTTAGGGAAATATGAATAGTGGAAGATGATGTTTTAGGGCCTTAAATATGTTCATAAACACATTGAGTAATTTCAATGATGTCTACAAGTTTGAACCTAAAAGTGTCTTCTTCTCCACTCAAGTTGCAAATGAGACCTTACCAATGCATGGAGATTATTAATAACATTCCCAATGAGATTACATCTTCCAATTAACCTGAGTATGGAACACTATTTGAATCCCCAAGATCATACCCTATTCATACATAGGAAAAAATCAACACCTATAATTGAGCATAAGGACAAGGTTTCAAAAAAGGTGTCTAAGAGGAGTTTTTGACTAGTCAAGTTGAAGGAAAGTACTAGTTTACCAAAAAACCAAAAGTGAAGATTATCTATATCTAACACATGATATAAATGAGCTCATGGTGGCCTACAAGTAGGCTCAAAAGGGGAAAAATGTCTCAGTCAACTGAGACAAAGTAAATAATGAAATATTTTTGATGTTTTCATGATGTTCTAGGGGTATTCATGTGAGTATAAGTTCAAGAGACACTTGATGATATCAAGGGGAATATATGAGGATTATCTAATAGAAAAACTAAGCCCAACCACTAAAAGTAATTTATAGGTAGAAATTTAAAAAAGGTTGTCTCAGCCATAGTAATGATTAGATCATACTCACTCTTGAATAGGAAAATGAGTTTAAGGTAAATAAAAGGGATAAATGATTCCCATATTTAATTAAATATAGTTTGTCATAAAATCTAAACTCATTTAAGGCTAATAATGACTCCTATAGGTAGGTGTCTTAGTCATAGGAGGAAGAAACACAGTCATGAGACTAAAGGATGTAAATTTAGAACATGGGAGTTAAAGTGGGTCTCAAATGGGAAATTTTTTTTCACCATAATAATAATGATATAATTATTTCATTTTAACCATATTATTATATCTAGCAAACAAAGAGCCTCCAATTTCACAAAACATAGTCAACATTCACTACTCCTACATAGTCTGCCTATGAAATGTTTGCTTAGGAAATTTGTAGTTTTGGATGGTCAAATCATGAATTAAGAAACTAAACATTGGTATAAATTATTCTTGATAGTTCAATAATATATTAAAATTATTAATTTTTTAATTCAAATAGGGTAAGTGCCACTTATTTTGTCTCAGAAAGGGGGCACCTTTTCCCTTGCATAAACATTATTTTATTCATAAATGAAGATCAAAAAATGGACAAAAATCCATGGAAACATTATAGTAAGGTTTTAAATGCCATATTAAATCCATAATATCATGATAAATTAATATATAATTTTTGAGGTTAAACATGATAATCCATGCAATAAGGTTTGTAAGCAGGGCAATTAGGCAAGGTCCAAGCCTAACAGCAAATGAGAAATCACTTTTAGGTATAGAATTTGTCAAGAGTTATAATGATTTATATAATTTACATGGGGGTATAAATTAGGTATTTTAACCATTATAATTCAAGACAATCCATTAGGGGGTCAAGTTGAGCCTAAGTTGTAGGTAAGGTCTACTAGACCTATTATGAGGCTTAATACCTAGAAGTAGCCCTATCACTTATTAGATTAAATGAAAATTGAGACCATGTGGGATGTTTTTATTGGGATATACCATAGGTTATTTAACCTTTATATTTTAGATAAATTCACCAATAATCCATTTCTTGGCTTAAAGTGCACACAGACCTATGTAGAATGATAAAGGAGCTTGAGTGGCCAACTTAGAATACTTGGAACTCACATGATAATTTTCATGGAGATATAAAGTGTTTATAAATGTTAAATAGTGTCCTTAATATTACTTTAGTGGAATTATCTTATGAATTAAACATGTATCCTTTATGAACAAAGGCTAAGACCTAAAATGACTAGAAACCCTCACAAAACCTCAACTAGGACCTGATTGGGAAGATAAGGCAAATAGAGCATCCAAATGGAGTTTAAATGGCAAGGAAATGATTTGAATATATGTGACTGAGGTGTAATTTTCCTATAGAAATAGTGTATAATAGGGATTTTCTTGATAGATCTATGTCTTTTGTAGGTATAAAGAAGCTTCAAAAAATGGAACCATTTTTATGAGAGAGATTATAACTTGTTATCAGTCATAATATATATATATATATACAAACACACACATATATATATATACACATACATACATACATATATATATATATATATGTATGTATATATATATATAGATATGTATATATATATATATATATATATATATATATGTATATATATATGTATACATATATGTATACATATATATACATATATATATATACATATATATATATATATATATGTATATATATGTATATATATATATATATATGTATATATATATATGTGTATATATATATATATGTATATATATATATATATGTATATATATGTATACATATATATATATATATACATATATATATGTGTGTATATATGTATATATATATATATGTATATATATGTATATATATATATATGTATATATATGTATATATATATATATATGTATATATATATATATATATATATATATATATATATATATATATTGATACATATAATCTCATAAGTGTGCATATCATCTCCTTCATTTTAGCCAGTCACAATGAACAAATAGTGAACACTTAGTAAAAATTATGAAACTATAATTGGGAATCTTTTTAAGGATTGATTCATGAAACTGATGATACGAGAAATCTTGATAGTTGTCATTAATCCTTGTGCATGGATTATATTGTAAAATTGGAAGAATTTTTTGTGTCAAGTGTGAGTGGTACAAGGGAAGGAGTAATTTTTAACTATTTGGGATGATTGCTCATGGTTAGGGAAATGTGAATGATTAAATACTAGTCTAATGTATGTGAAGTATTGTTAGTAACCCCTCCCCCTTATATCAATCATTAGACTTGATATTATTTAGTGTTTAGGTAGTTTACTGAAGGCAAATATTTAGGGTAGTTTCATATGCATGAGAGAGAACATCTATGCCACATATGGTTGAGTTAGATGAGTTTGAGGGACATTTTTCCTTATTTATCTTATAGGACATGTGACATTCCAAATTTCATGCTATTATAAATCATTATCTTTTATTTATAAGTGTCTTAGTGACTCTTGAACTTCACCTTCTCTCTCTTCTATCATAATTGATATATACACTAGCCTTTTTGGCTATTATAGACATCTCTCCACTTGAGTATGGTGAAGCCCTACTCAATTTTTTCATTAAAATAATATTTTTTTTGGTTTTTACCTCATTCATGAGTTCATCAAGTTCATATTATGGTTTTTGGTCTTGTACATGTGTATTTTTCTTACCTTGACATGTTATCCTTCTTAGTGCCTTGTATAGTTTGAAATCTCTCTTTTGTAGGTCAACAAAAAGTGTTTAATGTGAACTGAAGGTATAATGAGTAGGTTATTCATTTTTTTTCTATACGACCTATTGTCTATGTCGTCCTATCCTAAGCTCTCTTTAAGACCCCATGCTTGAAACATTAATGTAGAAAAGGATCATTTAATTGGATGAAGTGTATGTGTGGGATTCTCTTTGGTTTTAACTGAATTGTAAGTGGTGTGCATAGACCATTTATTTGGTGTATCACCTCCCCTAGATTAGATTTGTTTTCAGTTATCTCTCTCCTTCTTCACCCCCAAATTTAGTATTAGGTTCAATCTTATGCAGTACATCAAGGGAACTAACCCTAATCTAGAGACTCACCTCAAATTTGGGTCACCTATAGCCCTAAGGTTTTTCTATTGTACCATTTTAATAAGGAGAGACTTATCATCTCCTTAAGGGGTGCAAGCTCAAGGAAAAATAGTACCATTAGACCACATCATGCCTTATTTTATCATGTTATTTTGCATACACCTTTAACACAACATATAGTGACAACTCCTTTTCCATATGTATTCATGACACCTAAGATTACTTTTTATCATGGTAAGGGTGACCTAGAGAACTATCGACAATATTTCCATGAAATAGGTTTTGACTATGTATCCAATGATTGAGTCATATATAAGTTTTTCTATCATAGTTTAAATGACTACATATTATAGTGGTTCTATGATATTCCTAATCAGTCCATCATAAAATTCAATCCATTGAAAGATATGTTTCTGGCACACTTTTCAATCAACAATAGTGATAAAGTTTCCTATTCTCAAGTTTCTCAACTCAAACAAAAATATAAAGAACTGATTACTAAATATGTCTTTAAATATACAACTATATTAGCAAAGATCACTAGCCCCATGGAAAATATAAAATTCAATGAAATATTTAAATAGAGTTTATTAATAACATTACATGAAGCTATTTTATTAAATAAGTTTCCTTAATTCCCATATCTATGCCATATAGTTAAGGAATAGGAAGTCAAGGTTCTATCTATGTGAAAATTAAAATACAAAACTAGATCAAATTCAACTAAAAAGAGTTATAATAATCCCCCATATAAGGTGAGGCCCACTAGAAATAAGAGAGATCAAAATATAGTAGTTAATGAATCTTCAGAGCCACCTCATCACATGGTTTTATTATATCCTCCAAGGAGACTTTTCAAAAATCCTCCTAAATCACCAACACATCTTATTCAATAACTCTTAGACTACAATATCATATCTCTTCCTCCCATCAAAGAGGTTGATATGGCCAAGCCTCTTTTAAAGAGTTATTATTATAATTAATTTTGTGATTATCATAGGTCATCATGACATAATACAAATAGATGAATTTGTCTATGACATAAGATACAAGATTTAACCAATTCCAATATCATTGATGTCAACACTCCTATAGAAGTACATAGGCCACAACCAATTTAAGTGAAAGAATTAAAAATATTTTCATATCCATTTTAAAAACATATAGCTAATGAGATTATAGGCACTTTATGTGTTCACTATAATTATCAGGCACATCCATCATTAGCATCATATCATATGCATATGACAAAAACACACCCTCTCAATAATATCATTGGTGTGATTCATATTATATTTCCATCTAGACCTCTCATCACTTTCTCAGATTAGGAGGTAGTTGATGATTACATAGATTTATATTCACTTTTTTTACAATCCTACATTGATCATCATCCTATTTAGAGTGTCATCATTAACAATGGGTTAAGCATTAACATGTGTACTATAACACTTATACATAACTTGGGTTATTTTGAGAAAGAGATTTATCAAATAGATATAGTTATTCATGAATTCAGGGTCAATATTAAAAGATCCATTAGGGAGATAATACTACCATTATAGGTTGGGCCTACACACATGGCTACTAAATTCATAGTTTTACTTAGTATAGTCATATTTGATATGTTATTGGGTAGGCCTTAGATATAACAAATTTAAGATATCCCATCTACCATACAAAGATGTCTCAAATATATACATTCCAATATATTGGTTATAGCTAAGGGCCTTCCATATGAGTATCCTTTACCTATTACAGAACTAGTTATACAATACACACTAGTTACCATTATACACAAAGAGTTTATTATCATACCTCTAACATCAGTTGAGACACTAGTGTAGGTGAGGTCTAATCCTATAAAATTATCACATTCACATACTCTCTCATAGATAATTATATTAGAGAGACACCTACATTATAGATATGTTGTGGATTATAGATAGCCTATCTCTAACCCATTACCACATAGATTAGTGTGACAACATAGATCATCCAATCTAGTTATAATTTACACAACCAGATGGTTTCCTAATATGACCATAGTTCATAGGCCAATTTAATCAATTCCATAGATTCTTAGTCCCATTCTACAAACCATCTCAACTATAGATCGGTTATTAAATATGCTTTTTTGATCTTAGATACTCATCACATAACATGCATGATTACTCTTCCTCTTTTTGATCTATGACACATTGATTTTTGACTCTCTTATGAGACTCATCAATTATTAGTATCTCTCCTCTTGTACATAGTTTCTCTTACCTTGCTCCTTGTATATGGTTTCATTTTCATGATTGCTTTTACGTAGCTTATATTCAAAAAATAGAAAAATAATAAAATATGTTAAAGATACAAAAACATTCAAATATTTCTCAAAAAATACAAATTTTAGATTGTATGCATTTTCATGTTTGAAATCCTTATATTTTATAGGTAATACATACATTATTTATGATAATGTAGACAATTTTTGTTGGAAATATTCTCATTGATGTCAAAGGTCTAGCATTATTGGTGATAAAGGCCCCATTGCATTTAATGTGTTTGTAATAGATATATCTTGGCTAATTTGAGTTAATATTTATTTAATATTAATGAATATACTTTTGGTTTCATGTGAGACAAAAGAGGGGCCCATGGAGAAGTAAAAGAGCCATGAGATAAAGACAAAAGAAGAATGGGATGCATTTTACCATGAAGAGTCATCTTGGGGAATTCCAAGAGTCACCAAGTGAAGACAAAAGAAGAAGGGCAAAAGTTCTCATGAAGGGACACTTTAAGGAATACAAAAAGTCACCAAGATAAGGACAAAAGTGGGAAGGACGTTGTTGATCATGAAGGGTAACCACATGACTTTTCAAAGGCTTGAATATGAAGGTTCATACAAGTTTGGTTCCATTTTCCATGAGGAATGGTCACAAAGGGGGAAGGCCAAATGTCATTTGGAAAGCTATAAATAAAGGCTTGAGAAGACATTTGTAATATGGAAGAGAGAGGTTTTGATATTATAATATCTATCTTATAAGAGCAATTGTGAGAGATGAATATGATTTGTATTTGTTATATCTAGCTTATAAGAGCAAAGGTGAGAGAGAGGAAAGAGATGTTGTATTGAACTATCATTTTTTGAGATAGCAACATTGAGAGATAGGTGTGTGGTATACACAAAGGGGTTGGTGATCCTATAGGTTGGTGATCCCATAGGTTGGTGCTCATGAATTGTTGCTAGGTTGGTGCTCATCAAAGTGTTTAGTGCTCCAGTGGGCTGGTGCTCATGAATAGTAACTGGGTTGGTGCTTGGTAGAGGGGTGTGGTGCTCCTGTGGGTTGGTGGTCACGAATAGTTGTTGGGTTGGTACTCATCAAAGGGGTGTCATGCTTTTGCAAGCTTGTCTTGTGCATATTTTTTGGGTTGGTGCTCATTCATAAACTTGAGATTATTCTCCATGGTTTTTGCCACATTGGGTTTCCATGTTTTATCTAGTGTCTCTCTCTATCTTGTGTGGTGTTTATTGTTTGAGTTTTATTGAATATCTTGAATGTTTGATTAAGTGGAATTTGGTTAAAGGAAAGTCTTATAAGATATATGATATATTGATTTCACCCCCATCTCAGTATATCTTGTGCTTAACAATTGGTATCAGAGCAGGTTCCTTTAGAAGGGGTTTAACAGCTTGAAGGTAGATCAAAGAAAATCATAAGATGGCCAAGAAAATAAAGAAGCAGAATCAAGAATTGAAATCTATGGTTGAGGATCTTGAGGAAAATTTGTGTATCTTGGATTCAAAGTTGGCTATAGAAGTAAAATAAAATAAGATATTTATTCAGGATCTTAAGAATCAGTTAGAGGTTGTAAATTCAATTTTAACATCAAAAGAAGAAGAGTGTAATCAATTGAAGGATGAGTTAGGTTATTTAAAGGATAATCATGAGAAGCTTATAATCAAGGTTGAGAAAGATCATTAAATATTGGTCCAAGGAAAGAATGATGCAGGTTTTGAAGGCAAATCAAAGAAGTTGATCAAGCAACCAAATGCTTTTAAGTTTTCAAATTCTTTTCATGGCCACTATTTTATTTGTCATCATGTTGGTCATAGGGGAAGAGATTATATGAGGAGAAGAAATCAATCAAAGGGAGATCTCAGTCACATTCAAGAAAAAGGTATGAGAAATATTGTTTGCTTTTGTTGTCATGAGGTTAGACATATTGCTAAATTATGTCAAAATAAAGTAAAGAGATATTAAAAGTATTTCAAAGGTTACAGAGCCCCTAAAAGATATGACAAGAGACAAATTAAGGTTTGGAGACCTAAAATAGTAAAGGTTGATCAGGTTGAGTTTAAGAGTGATAATGAATTACTTGCTATAGTAGATAAAGAATTAGATAGGAAGGATTGTGTAGAATCTCTTGTTACAGTTGAGCATGAGCTTTGTCAAGATAAGATAGTTTCAAAAGTTGATGAGATGAAAAACATCATAAATGATAAGGTTAGTAGGTCAAAAAGGTTAGACATGATTAAATGGATTCTAAAATAAAAACACAAGAAGATCAAGGAAGAAACAAAGGAGATGTGGGAATCTCCTGAGATTTGTTTCTAGGACCCTTTTGTGTGGGGTGTCTCTTTTAGGCTTTAAGGAGACACTTTTAAGAAAAATAGAAGCATGGTGGATGCTATTGGGTCTTGGATATGTTGCATGATAAGAAGGTGAGTTGGCAGATTAATTTTTATATCTCTTGAGTGAATAGTTTTTTGAAGAAAATTTTTGCACTGGTTTAAGGTTTGAGGCTATTATAATGATTCTTGCATATGCAGTGTTTAAAAGTTTTAAAGTGATTAAAATGATTATGATCACAAGAAATTAGAATGTTGAAAAAGATATAACAGTTTTAGAAAGAAGGAAAATGATACTCATGCAGATTCATCGAGAAGAAGGTTCAGACATGTTTATGGTAGAAGAAACAACCTGAAGATTCTATGTTGGTGCAAATAGATTTGCATGTAAGAAATAAAGATCAGCCATGGTTCATTGATAGAAAATGTTTGAGACATATGACAAGAGATAAGAGTTAATAAGATCAATGGTGGCATAGTGAAATTCAAAGATAAAACCACTGTCAGGATAGCCAAAAAAGGTATTTTAAGTTTGGATATTAGTAGAACCAAAGCTAAGAATGTTTTGTAAGCATAATATTTTAAGTGTAAGTCAAATATGTGTTCAAGGATACACCTTAAAATTTCATGCAATAGGTTTTGAGATTAGAAGAAAATATTCAAATGAGTTGATTGCAGATGCTTAAAGGATAGGGAACAATGTGTATGTATTGTCAGATATCTTCTCAAAGGCATGATCAAAGGACACATTCAAAGATCTATAAGAGTTGCGAGAAATTTCTATTACTTCCTACCATTGATGTTCAACATTGGTTGAGGGGGAGGTAAGTGTTATCTCCAGGTAGGCCCTTTGCCATTAATGTCAAAGGGGGAGAATAATAGGTACAGGTATAGGTGTAGAAATAGGTACAGGGAATAGGTACATGTTGCTACAGTAAGGGGGAGTTACTGTATATTTTTAGATGATAGTCTGTGTAGGTGACATGATGTGGCAATTTCAAGATTGAGGTTGCCATCAATGACAAATGGGGACTTGGATGGAAATATTGTCATTGATGTCAAAGGTCTAGCATTATTGGTGATAAAGGCCCCATTGCATTTAATGTGTTTGTAATAGATATATCTTGGCTAATGTGAGTTAATATTTATTTAATATTAATGAATATATTTTTGGTTGTAAAGAAGGGCCCATGGAGAAGTCAAAGAGCCACGGGATAAAGACAAAAGAAGGATGTGATGCATTTTCCCATGAAGAGTCATCTTGGGGAATTCCAAGAGTCACCAAGTGAAGACAAAAGAGGAAGGGAAAAATTTATCATGAAGGGACACTTTAAGGAATACAAAAAGTCACCAAGATAAGGAAAAAAGTGGGAAGGACGTTTTTGATCATGAAGGGTCACCACATGACTTTTCAAAGGATTGAATATGAACTGTCATAAAAGTTCAGAGCCATTTTCTATGAGGATTGAAGGGTTACAAAGGGGTAAGGCCAAAGGTCATTTGGAAAGCTATAAATAAAGGCTTGAGAAGCCATTTGTAATATGGAAGAGAGAGGTTGATTTGATATTGTAATATCTAGCTTAGAAGACCAATTGTGAGAGATGAATATGATTTGTATTTGTTATATCTATCTTAGAATAGCAAAGGTGAGAGAGAGGAAAGAGATGTTGTATTGAGCTATCATTTTTTGAGATAGCAACATTGAGAGATAGGAGTGTGGTATACACAAAGGGGTTGGTGCTCCTGTGGGTTGGTGCTCAGCAAAGGGGTTGGTGCTCATGTGGGTTACTGCTCATGAATAATAGTTGGGTTGGTGCTCAAAAAAGGGTTGTGGTGCTCCTATGGGTTGGTGATCACAAATAGTTGTTGCGTTGGTGCTCGGTAAAGGGGTGTGGTGCTCCTGCAAGCTTGGCTTGTGAATATTGTTTGGGTTGGTGCTTATTCATATACTTGAGATTTTTCTTCATGGTTTTTCCCACATTAAGTTTCCACATTATATCTGTTATCTCTCTCTATCTTGTGTGGTGTTTATTGTTTGAGTTTTATTGCATATCTCGAATGTTTGCTTAAGTGGAATTTGGTTAAAGGAAAGTTTTATAAGATATATGATATACTGATTCACCCCCCCTCAGTATATCTCATGATTAACAATTTTATCATAAATACAAGCTTCACTTATTATTTTTTGAGTGATTATATATTATTATAGGACTTAGTTCCTCTACACAAATCTATATATGTTACTCTCCACCAATTGAGGGCACATATATAGATACAAAGATTCAACATTGTTACATTTATGCATTACGTGAATCCTCTACACAACTTCTAATTTACTAGGTTATATCATTATATACTCGATATCATAGATTTACTATTTTTTACATCTTGATATTGATCATCCAAAAATATTAATTTTTTTTATTACTACTAATAGACTCAGCTATTATTCATCTTTGATCTTATACAAATTTATAACACATGTTCATGAATATTTTCATTTCTAACATTCCTAGTTTATATTTTATTGTGTCTATCTTATTCTACATATATTCAAGGTAATTTTAATATGACATTTTTCTACATCTTTATGCCACTTCCCTTCACTGTATGTATGATTTATCCATGTTCACATGTCCTTGTGTGTGATTTTATTATTATATATGTGGACATTTAAACATGTCATTCCATGTGGATCTAATCTAACCTTGTTTTTGATTTTTATATGTGGACATTTAATCATGTCCTTATATGTATTGATTTCTTAGATATAGTGACATCTGTCCATGTCCCTTGTATTATGGCCCCTAGGCCTAATTTGTGTGTTGCATATATGATTTCATGTATGAATCATGGCCATGAAACTTGTCTCTTGCTTATTAAACTTAGACTCAATTCGATATGCCATGAGGGACCTCATGAATCTCTCATTACTCCTTGACTACCATTATGGACGTTATGCCCCATTCTCGTAAGTAGTTAATTAGATTATACATATGCATTCTTACATTATTATATATATCTTGACAACCTTGTTAATGTTATATTTAAAATACATCATACATTACCAACTTATGCTCGAATTATCTTGCATTTTGATGTCATGTATACACATTATATTGGTTTATTACGTAGATATCTTATATGCTTAGGATAACACTCAAGTTGCATAGCTTTTATTTTGAATATAGTTATTTCACATGTTAAAAATATCCCTTAAAAAGAGGGGGAATTCATACAAGTTTCTCATAAAATTGAGGCCATCTAGGTGCACCTACAATATAATTTTCAACATGTAGACATATATTATAGAGCACAAAATCAGTAAAACATATTGGAAAATAGTAATACATATATCAATTCCATTTTTACATATAAAAATCATAGATAGACACTAGGTGAATTCATGGAAACTTACATGGTGCACTATTTCCCAAGGTATCATGCTACTACCTAGTAGATCTAGAAACAACAAAATCTAGATTAGTCATAAAGGTACAGCTATTATAGTCTAGGTTTTCACAATATCAATTATGCTTAGTTTATTTTTAATTTTCCATAGAATCCTACTAGTTTTATCAGATTATGGGAATCATGAATGGAATGATCACTCCCATTTCATTTTTAGATATGATCAAATATAGATTACTATAACTCATTCTATAATCCATATACACATATATCAAAATTAGGGGAATGTGTGTTGTACATTATTTCTATATACACACTTTAGCACTAGTTGATAAGATGGAATGGAAAAATCTTGTCATTATCCACATTGTTAATCTCAACACCATTTAAATCATTTTTACACCAAATCCATTCCTTACTCCATATATAGTGGCTAACATTATTGATTAATCCTTGAGCTACATAGTTGAGTACACTAGAGGCCCTTAAGGCATTTTTCATTTCAGAGTTTCTAAGTGGCCTTAGAGCTATGAAACATAATTTTAGTTACATCACATAAATTTAGTTACATTAAATATTTTTAAATATAGACACATCTACTACACATGTGTAGGAAATGATAGAATCATATCCTCCTTGAGACACCTACATGAGAGGGTTAAATAGTCCATCAATCCAATCCAATCTATTCATAGTTAATGATCCACTAGGCAGGGGTGGGCAATGATGAAGTCAAAACTAGATTGAGTTATTGATCCACCCACACATGGGGGATTGATTAACCCATCATCTTAATCCAAATTATTCATTATTTGATCACTAGTTATACATACATAAGAATTCACCAGGTTCTTTAATTGGTACACTACCAAATGAGGTGTATTCATTCCTTTCCTCTCTCTCTCTCTCTCTCTCTACTTAATCTTATTTTTTATTTTTATATTTCTTAATTAAGGAGTAATTCACTCATGTTTCATTTATAGAACATGTAGTGAAACATGCTTCACATACTCAAACCCATATTCATGGGTTTTGCCTTTTAGGTAAGCCTAAGTATGCTTATTTTTCCTTTATCCTAGTCATTTCAATTTGTTTAATTTGTAGAATAAAGAGGGGCAATAAAATGTCACTTGGGTGTGAAGAGTGTCAGTTAAGACTACACTATCCCTATATTATACCTATAACTATATTAGGTCCTATTTCAATCCTTATCTAACTTGTTTTTATGTCTAACTCATCCTCGCATGTACCAAGAAAAATACCAAATCATCCCCCAAGCATCTAGACCACTAGTACACCAGATTATCCCACTTGGACACTAGCACAATCCTTTGGACATAACACACTATGATAGTGACCAAGGGACTGTGTTACTATCCCGTACATCTTTTCTCTTCCAAAAAACATATTTCTACTTCTCATTAAACCTTAAAATCAACCAAGACCTATTCTATATCTTGCCAAGAATGAGATCAATATATACACACCACCTTATCCACTTTACACATCTAGATGGATATCAGATGCAAATACACATAAACAAACTTAGAAATAGTTATGAAAATCAAGGCCATTAATCCCTATTCTAGCCTACTTTTAAATATATCCATCTACTACATTCTTAGTCTCAAATTACTCATATTTATTGTCTCAATCATGATAAAAAAAGTCAAGCTAGCACTCAAATTCGCATTAAATTTCAGTTGCACCAAACACTTAGTTGGGATAACTAAATGGGCTTCATCCCCTCTCAAGGTATTGGTATGTAGGAAAATCTCAACATAACAGCGTGTGAAGGTCATGTTCAGCCTATCTACTTGTGTTCTTAAAATACCCTAACAACATGGAGGTCTAGGGTTTGTTCCCAAAACAATCAAAATAGGACACAATAATAAATTTGTTATGTATAATGTTTACATGGGAATTTTACAGGGTATTAAATTAGAATTTACTATGTAAGCTACCATATTGTAACATGGTAAATAACATTTACCATAGTGATATACATATATAGGTTAGTGGTTAGAGTGGTTATACTCATGACTATTACTGAGTTATTTATTATTATTCCTCCCTATTTATTAGGAGGTTGTTGTGCTATCTCGATGGCTATATAATAGCCAAATGTATTGTTTAAAATATATGAAGAAAGAATATTATATTTGTGTGATTAAGTTTTTATGCATAATTTATATTCAACTTTCTCATTTTACAATAATGGTATCAGATTAGACTTTATTTATGTGATGGAAGAATGAAAAATTATGAGGGGTAGTTTTTTTGTGCTTCACCCATGGGATGCAAAAAGAATATTATGAGAGAGGAGCTTTTTTTAGATTAAATATTTTTTATTATCATATAATTTATCTCCTACAAATATATTGTTTTGAACCTATTGGAAATAATCATGATAAACAAAGAATTTGAAGGAGATCTAACACCTATCTTAGGAGAATAAATTTAGTTTGTCTGCACATCCTCTTCCAAATATAATTATAAAATGCATGGTTCCTACATTTCATGGATGACTTCACCTACATTACATTGCATTATATTTGTACATAGTAATAGCTATCATGCATTGTGTAAATTTAATATATTAGATTGTAAAAAAAATCATAGTTTTTGTATTGATTTGTATGATCAATATTCGACCTATGTATTATGTTCACCCTCCAAGACCATATAAGACTAAGCACAGTCATACTTCTATCTCCTATTGAATCACATATAATTGTTGTATTCTTCATCTGATCTAAACGTGTGTATCATCCAATCATCTAGCCATGTGCACTTTATTGTTTGGTTTCACACCTTGGAAATTTCTTAGATCTTCTTTGAATTCATATTTAATCCTTTAAATCTATAGCACATAATAAAAGTGTTATAGAAGCTTGGTAGTAGATGCTCATATTTTTTCTATTCCATGTTGGATCTACCGATCTGCCTACCATTTATTCCCTACATTTTATTTATTTTCTACATGTCATATCTTGCCATGAATCTATGGATCATTTATACCATCTAGAATTCTAACGAGCCATTTGCCCTCCACTTCTTCACCATTTTTTAGTGCAAATCCACCACAATATGGTTGAAACAATAATAGTAGAGTCTTTCAAGATTTTTTAGGTTTGAGTTTGATATAGTGTCTTTTTTTATTTTTAAACATTTGGTTTAGGTCTTTAGTTTTTATTAAGAGTTTATTTATAATAATATAGAATTCTATTTCGATATGATTCGTTACTTTTTTAACTTATTTTTTTCTTTTATACTCTTAAAAGTATTTTGGTTTATAATTTCTTATAATTAGTTTTTTATTTGCATTGTCTTTGTAATTGTGTTTAGTAATTGGTTACTTGGGTTATTATGTGTCAATACATTTCCAAGTAAACAAAGTTTGTATGTCTAAAAAATGTTAAAAATGCATATGGTTAGTCAAACCATAAACTTATTTAGACTTAGATGTTATATAATCAATATAAAAAATTTATCAAAAATCTTAATAGTTGAGTCATTTATTAAGAGTCAAAAATTTGTAAAATTAAAAATAAAAATAGATGCAATATCACTGGTATGCAATATTCATCATTATAAAATTGAGCCTCAAATCTAAACCCATTAAATAAGAAACAATCTACTAGAGAAAGGAGGAAAATGGAGGTAGGAGGATCTTCACACCTCTGATTCATCACCAATGACAAGGTTGTTGATATGATATGGTGGCACATTTATGTGGTGTGATAATTTTAGTTGTGTTGTTTTTTTTTTTTTTTTTTTAAATGTTCACATTATGGGAGGGTAACATAGAGTAATGTTTCATTTTCCATTCTAAAAAAAATTGGATAAAGTTAAGGAACAGTACTAGTGGTAGTGGTAGTCTCTTTTACTATGTGAAATTGAGTGGCATGATCGTACACAGTGGTTACAAGTAAGAGGTTGATTTCTTACAAGGTTAAATGTGACATTCAATGTGTGTTTTATTTTAGTTTTAGTTTAGTGTGTAGGAGATGTAAACAGAATCCTAGTGTTTTAACTACTAGTAGAAAACATTATAGAGTGTGTCTCTAAGTTTATTATAGTACTCATATATTTAGAAAGGGTTGGTGGTCAATCTAGAAAACCATAGATGTAAAAAGGTACATAAAATTTTATTGGTGTATTAGTCCTCTAACTGCCTTCCTTCTTTATGAAGATGATCTATCAGTGGAATGTCAAGTGTATTCTTTTCATGGAGTAAATACGGGATGCATTTCTTCACATAGTTGTGGTCATGTGTAATAAGATAGTCAACTAGTTAGAAGTCTACATGCCTTTCTTTGGTCTAGATTACGAGGTAACCCTGTGAAACACATTATAGTAGGAGTTATGTTATACCATGTCGATATTAGGGGGTGAATGTTAAATATAATGTTTACATGGGAATTTTATAGGGTGGTAAATCAAAATTTACTATGTGTAAGTTACCATATGGTAACATGGTAAATAACATTTACGATAGTGATATACATATATAGGTTAGTGGTTAGAGTGGTTATGACTATTATTGGGCTATGTGTTATTTTGATGGCTATATAATAGCCAAATGTATTATTCAAAATATATGGAGAGAGAATATAGTATTTGTGTGATTAAGATTATATGTGTAATTTATATTTAGCTTTCTCATTTTATAATAAAATTAGGGTTCATCCACATAAACACAAGTAACTCAGACTCAAGTAAGGATACTCCCAATAATTCACATAATTTTCAAAAAGTAGATACTAATATGTCAAAAAGGACATTAGTAGTGTAAGGGACCACACTAATAACTAAGATGATTTCTAAGACATGTTTCTAGTTTGTGACACTCTAATAAGCTTATGCACTAGTTTCTAGCCTCAAATTCATTCATCATGGTTAGTTTATATCTAAGTAAATTATTGTGTGATTCATTGATATTATTATATTAATCAGATTAGGTTAATTACTATAAAAATTAGCTATTATATTTATTTCATATTTATTCCCTAATTTAATGTTCCATCCCTTTAACAACCTAGGGTTTTACATTCCAATTGCATAAAAGTTAAATCATAATTATTGGCATTATTTTAACACAATACTGCTCTCAAAAGGCTTGGATGAACAAGGTAATATTTGGGGGTTGTTTCCTTTAGTCCCCTATGTCAATGAATGGTTTTTGAATAAATAGGCATATAAGAAGTAATCCAAGATTAGGTCATTCATGAGATGGTTTTATCTCTTCACAACCACTTCACTCATAAAGATTTTAATGATGTTTTTTGGATTTGGGGCTCACTTATAATTTTACTTGGATTTATATATGGTCCCTAAATATATTTCTCTACATGGGTATAAGTATTTTGATGAAAAAATCTCAATCTTGTTTCAAATATTGCTTCTTTTGATGGTACCACACCTTAGCCTTGAATATTGGAAATAACTCCATTGAGTTACTTTCCTCACATGACTATTGTTCCCTAACACACACATCCCATTTTAGAAAAGAATAAAACAAGGGCCCATTATTATTGAAACTATTTATTTAATGGTCCTATAAATCTTAGGAATCCATGATATAAATTTATCCATGCAGAATTATAAGGTTATCTTCAAAAGTCTAAAATGATAAGAGTTAAAATTATTAAAATCAAAGCTTAAACAAATATTTTGAATTATTTTTAACATTAGAGTTTTATATTTCCTTTCGAAAAATTAATTCTTTTATTTATGGACTAATGGAATTGATGTTGTGTTCCTATGTTTTCATTGAAGCTTCCATTTAACTATAAAGTATTTAAAATGAAAATTTAATAATTTAATGGTTTAAAGTTTTCACAATCTAATGGTTCTAAGATTTTAAGTTATGAATGTTTGACACTTGATGCATTTATATTTAGCTAGAACCACTAAGGTATTAAATCAAATACGATCATTTAGTGATCATGTGGTTCTAAGTTATTGTGCCTCCAAGGCCATGAGATCATGACATGTGACAATGTACCATTACACATAACATTTGAATAGATGTACATAATTCAAAAGGCTCAACCACCCACGTTCCCATGTCCCTAATCCCCCATAGGCCTAAGCTTGTTTTAGTGTCATAGTTACATTAACTCATAACCTTGGGGTATATAAGGTGAATATTAAAATCTTAAGGCCAAAGTGAAATATAATTAGATAAGTGTCACAATTCAAGAGACTTGATCATAGAGTATAGATGATTGAGTTTAAAAATAAGGAAAAGAACTAAGAATTTGATAGATGTATATAACACAACGAATGGAAACACAAAGCTAATTAATAGTTTATATCTAGTAAATAAGTGAAGATGCCAAAGTTTATTGGCATGTTTACATTAAAATGAGAACAAAATTGAAAGGTAATTATTTTCATTGATGATAGATGAATGAATTTAAGACTCAAACTTTAGGGAAATATATGAAAAATATAATCAAAGGTTAGTCATTTCACCATCAATCTATCAATTAAACATTGTAATTATGATCCCTCACTCATTTAAAGAGCCCTATATTTTTTAGTTCACTTGAAAGAATAAATCAAATGATTAAAAAAATAAATTACATAGTTCATATTGAAAGAATGGATCCTCTTTTAATCAAGTGCATGTTCATGCCCCCTCAACATAATCTATTGACATATGGTTATCACTGATGTCAAAAGAGTGATAATGAGAAAATGAAGGAATTAGTGTCATTGATGACTTGCATATGTTTAGAGATTCATAGAGGAACATTGGTGTTATCATGAGGTAAACATGAGGTCATGAGAATAGGATATCATGCTTAGGAGAGAGATGAATGCATGATGAGAATAATGGGTGCATGGAAAAAGAGGTCAAGTGGTTGTTTTGTGAGTGTATGGAAGTAGTACAGGTCTTGAAGGGCATGAAAGATGATGTGAGGGATCCATATATGAATTGTGGAAGTTTTAAAATCTCAAAGTGTCCTTTGGAGAGACAAAATGTACACTAGAGTAGCCTAGACAAGATATATCATATTAGGAGGTCATAAAGGCAAGTTTAGTTGAGTATGTTGGATCATTTATTGTAGGTACCAATAAAGTCAGCTATGGTAGAAGGTGAGGTCATATGCACCATGAAATATCCCATAAAGTTTTGTAAGTTTATGTGTTGTCTATATCAATTTTTAAAATCTCTAAGTTGGCTTACAATCATATGATAGTCCAGAGGATGTCAAAATTAAGCTATAGGAAATAGCCATTGGGTTTCAAATAGGTGAACATTGGAGTTCAAATTGATAAGGCACCTACACACAAAGAAACATCTGTAGATAAAAAAACATTGAAATAATGAATTTTAAGTAAAAGGAAAATTTATAGTAGATTCTAACAAGGTCATGATCCAAGTGGTAGTTTGTTCCATGTGTCCATACAAGTGCATTGATGGTGAGTCAAAGTCAAAGTGGTAGGTTTATATTGAGAGATAAGGAGATGTTTATATTTCATAGGTTATTTTAGTAATATAGACCAAGTGAAAGGATGAGTTAGCTATTGGATATTATTCATAGATCCATGTAGATCATTCTCATGGAACTATGAATAAGGATATGTAATAAGATTATAGTAGAACAAGGTTATGTAAGTTATTTCTTAGTTTATAATGTCAATGATTTTGAAGAGAGAATTGAATTTTATAATGTTCCAATGTAGGAAGATGTTATAATAATTAATATGATTTGTTATTTTTTCCATTAGAGTGATCATTAGTGTTCTAAAGATGATCCTTACTCTGTAGCTTGACAAGATGGATTGTAAGCTTAAATAAGTATGCTATGGTGTTCTTAAGAAGTAGTGTCATTGATTATAATGTCTCTTGGATGTCATGATGACCTCATAAGGTCATAATAGAGGTGTGATATCATATTGTAAATTATAAAATAATGTTAAAATATATGTAAAGTTTTGAGTTTTCATATCAAGGTTCTATGTGTGTATTTGAGAAAGTTGAAGAATGTTGTCTCATGAGTTGCTTCATTATGTTAAAATCTCCATTGATATATTGATGAACTCATTGGGTCATGTATAGTGATAAAATTATTGTGAAAGGTCATGAAGATATTTAGTGATCTAAAGAGTGATAGTGACTAGAGTATGACACATTTTTTTGAATATCTTAACTAGGGTTCTATGTGTGCATACAAAGATGATTATTTAAATGAATTTGAAGAATATCTTAAAGGTTTAGTGAATTGTATAAGCATGAAGATGAAATTTAGGTCATAGATGATCAAATAATGTTTCTTAGTCATTTTTTTATCTAAATGATTCAAAGTTGTGTTAAATATCTACTATAGTGTATGAGGTCTCACAGACCTAATATGACTGGTTGCTAATTGAGAGGGTATCTTGCAGTGGTTTGAGCCTTAATTGCTTATGTTACTTTAATAGTATAAATAATATGTATGATGATTTGTTTTACCATATTATGAATTTGTTATATTCATATTTAATATTATGTTATAGGCTAAAGAGGTCATTATTAAGCAAGAAGAAAAAAGACTGTGTGGATTAGGTGTTAATGAGACCTAATGGAGTTATAAGGGCTAATAATACTCTTAAGTTAAAAGAAAATGGTTTGAGTATAATCTAACATATAAGAGGTCTATAGAGGTTTCTTGTAAAATTTTTAACATGGTTTGGATCCTTTTTAAGTTCTTATGGACCATTGAGTCTCATAATTGGTTTGTTGAGGAGACAGACTTAATTGAATAGTTCTCTACTAGGCTTAAAAGAGAGAGTGTTTTCTAAAGGAATATTAAAGACATATATTTAATATTTTTATAATTTATATTTTTAAGTAACATGTTATAAAGGATAATTGATGTTTGGACCTTGTTCATATTATGTCTTGGCTGACCAAGGAGTAAGTGTGACAAAGGCTAGTATAAGTACAAGGCAATTTTGGCCTTTTTGAGCTAGACAATGTGTGCGAAGAAAAAAAGTGAATACTTAAGAATAAGGAAGGATAATATACCTAATTTAATAATAGGGTAATATTATGTATATAATATACATGGTTTTAATGTGGAGGTTAAATCCTTAATGAACTATTCAAGGCGAGTGAGATTTTGATAAGTGAAATAGAGAATGAGACTATTTTGAGAGTAGATGATGAAGGTTGGACTACATGATGATTAATATAGATAAAATATTGGTTCCATAATGTTACTATGTCATCAATATATTTTAGAGCTAACTGTTTGAATGATATAGATCTATATGGTTGTTTTTATCACTTGACAAAGTGATCTTATGTCTCAAAGAGCAGTTTGAGAGGACCTTCATGTGTTGAGCATGAGTATGTTTCAAATCAGATTTTAATCTAAATATGGAACCTAATTTTATTATGTGGATAAAATTTTTATTCCATGTATGAGTTAATTAAAATATATTGAAGGTACATAGACTAGAAAAGGCAAATATTCGAGTTGATATATAGAAGATAGATTTTCATGAGAAAAGCAATTTGAGAGTGATCAAAGAAGATTAAAAATATATATCATCAATTTTGAGAATAAAAAAACAATAAGGTGGAGTGTATTAGATTTATTATTGAGTGGGTGCTTGATTAGAAATGGTTTTGAAGCATCCTACCAAGTTGGATCTTGATAAATTTTAGTGGGTGGTAGATGAATTAGGGGTTGGTGATCATTGTCATGTTGGTTCTTCACTAAATATTATTTTATTATTATTTGACATTATTAAAAGGGGTTTTATAGTGGTTTTTATCCCCCATGAGTGTGTTCCCACATAGATTATGTGTTGTGTTTCTATGTTTCAATCTTTGTATATGCTTTCATTGTTATAGATGATATTGCTCATTGTGAGGATTTTACTTGATGAATGATTATGAATTGTTAATGAACAAAAAAGGTATTATTTTAAGAACATTGATTCACCCCCACCTCCTAGTGTATATGATTCCAATAATTGGTATCATAACTTGTTCCTTTAGGTTAGCTTGATTTCTAAGAGGTGGTGTTTAAAGCATAAGATGTCTTTTGGTGAAGGAGTGTTCTATGATAGTGAGGAAGGACAAGCTAATGTAAATATAGAAGTTGAGATCATTAGTGCCCTTGGTGATTTGGAGGAAAAAATGAAGAGGAATCACAAGATGAGGTATGTGATCAAATGTCTCAAATAAAAACTCAGGGCACTTGAGGAGAGTTTGTGTGGTAAGACCAAAAAAGATGAGAAGAAGAATCAAGAGATGATATCCATAGTAAAGTCTCTTGAAGAATAGGAATGTATATTAATGAGTAAATAAAAAATAATTCCAAATAGGAGAAATATTAGATTAAAAATGTCAAGGATCATTTAGGTATAGATAATGCAAGGTTGAAAGGAAGAGAAGATGAGTGCAATCAGCTAAAGGATGAGATGGAGTTGTTAAAGAATGAGCATTAGCAGGTTGCAAACAAGATGAAAAAGGTTGAGAGAAACCATGAGGATTAAAACCAATTCATGAAGGAGGATATAATGATGAGAAATGTGAGAAGACTATTAATGTATCCTAATATAATGAAGTTTGCCAATTAATCTCATAGGCATTGTTATGCTTGTAATTAGTTTGGTCACATAGTAAGAGAGTTTAAAAAGAAAGGAAACTTATCAAAGGAATTTCATAGTCATCATAAAATAAAAGGTATGAATGATGTTGCTTGTTTCATTTGTCATAATTTTTTTCATATTTCAAGGTATTTTAGGAATAATCTCTCAAGTCACAAGAATGTGTATGGAACTCCTAGAATGCATGAAAGAGGTCAAACATGGATTTAGAGACCTAAGGTAGTTAGGAGTGATTAGGTTAAGCCTCATGATAGTTTTTTTTTTGTGGTAGACATGAATAAAATGTTTGAGTATTTATTATTAGGTTTTATTGACAAGGGGCCAAACAAGTTGAAGAAGTTTGTTTTTCAACACATATATAAGAGAAGAAGGATGAGCCAATCAAGCCTATGAGGAGGCTTAGAGAAGATAATCAGTCTAGTAAGAGTATGGAGATTTTAGAATATCATAAATTTTGGGTGTTATAAGTGCCTTGGTAGGTGAGGTGTATCTATTAGTATTCATATAGGAATTACTCTTTCATAAGGAGTACCATGGAGGTATGTTGCAAGGTTGAGAGGTGAGAAGCTAGTCTATTAGTCAAGGTATGTTCTTTATCTTTATATGCACATAGTTTAGTATGTATTATTTTAATTGGTTTCAAGATTTTCAGATATGTATATCACCTATTTTGAGCTACGAGAATTGATTTTAAGGTCTAAAGCTACTTGTGGAAGAATATCTTACTTTTAGTGTCCTGGGTTAACATAAGGGTTCTAATGCAAGAAATCATTGACATGGTGTATATTGGGTTGTTTAATGAGTTGGGATAGAGAACTTAGTGATCAGGTCTAAAATGATGATATAAAATTGTTTAATGAGTTTTTAGAGTCACATAATCCATACAAATATAGAGGTGGTACATGAAGTCAAGAATTATGCTTGGAAACCTAATTAGGCCTCATTATAGGTTGAAATGTTCCCAGAAAATAGATTTAGTACAAATAAACCTAACCTATTTTTTTTTGGTAGGAATAAGGCCTTAATAGGTACTTGAAAAGTTAATAATATTTATTTGATTTTATACCATTCGTTGTAGACTATCAGTTTTAGCCTCTAACAAGACTACAAGGAAAATGATCAACTTGTGAAGGAATCCATATTTACAGAGATAGTTGAAGGAATATTATATTTCCATTTGAGGGAAAATATATGAAATTATCAGAGGTTAAATTTGAGGTCTTGAAGGTCCATATAGAAGAGTTTATGATTAGTTAATCAGGTAGCTAGGAAGCCTAGTAGGCTTAGTGAGGTCTAAGCATTGGTGTAAGATATTAGGGGAGCTAATCGTGAGCTTTATGAGTAGATAAAGATGTCTAAATGTTGATATGGATCTTGGTGATAGGTGGATATTTGTATCTCTCTAATATGAAGGTGCAAAGGTAATTAATGAGTGCATAGAGAGAGTTCTAAGTGGAGAGAAAGGGATATATTCTTGTTTGATCACTAAGAAGGTCTATATTACATGAGTTTATGACTAGTAGGTCTGAATATCACATCTTTCATGTCAAGGATAAGTAATTAGAGTTGTGCATGATCATAGGGGAGAATATGAAGGTTGATTCAAGTTTATATACACCTAATGAAAGGTATAGATTATATTCTTTCTTTCTTGTGTTGCTTTTAGGTTCTAGAATCAATTACAGTTGTGGAAGATCCTTAATCATTAATGTCAAAGGGGAAGAAATATAAGAAAGATAAGAAATGAAAATTGGAGAGAGCTTCTGAGTATGGTTTTCCATTAATAAAAAAGGGGGATATTGTTGGAATATGGTTGTATTAGATATAAATGCATGATGAGAAGCATGGGTGCATGGGTAAAGAGGTCAAGTGGTTATTTTGGTAGTGTATGGTAGTATTATAGGTATTGGCGATCATGGAGGATGGTGTGAGGCATATATAGATGAATTAAGGATGTTTATAAATATCAAGGTGTCCTTTCAAGAGAGAAAAGGTGCACTAGAGTATCTTAGACAAGCTAGAACATCTTAAGATGTCATGGAGGCAATTTTAGACCAATATGTTGGATCATTTATCATAAGTACCTAGAAAGTCAACTATGGTCAAATGAGGTCATGGGAGTGAGGTCATATGTGCCATGAAATAGTCCTAAAATTTTGGTATCTTGAGGTGTTTTGTATCTCAATTTTGAGCTTTATAAGTTGGCTTATAGTCAAATGATTGTCCAGAGGACATCAAAATTAAGCTACAAGAAATAGCCATTGGGTTTCAAATAGGTGAGCGTTGGAATTAAAATTGATAAGGTACCTACAAGAAAATAAACATGTGTAAAGATCAAAGCATTGACCCAATGAATTTGAAGTAAAAATACTATTTTCATTAGACTCCAAGGAGGTCATGATTCAAGGGGTATTCTAAACTAGGTATCCATACAAGTGCATTTATGGTGAGTCAAAGTCAAAGTGGTAGGTTTGTATTCAGAGATAAGGAGTTGTTTATATTATATAGGTTCTTTGAGTGATCTAGAACAAGTGAAAGGATGAGTTATCTATTGGATATTTTTCATTGATCGATGTAGATCATTCCCATGATATGTAGTTTATTTGATAGTGTGTGTAATAGGCTTATATCAAAATAGGGGTATGTAAGTTATTTCTTGGTCAAAGATCAATGCTTTTGAAGAGAGAATTGATTGTCTTGATGTCAAAAAGTATGAATATGTTCTAATAATAAATATGAATTTTTATTTGTGCCTTGAGAGTGATCATTAGTGTTATGATGATGATCCTTGCTTTATAGTTTGACAAGATGGCTTGTAACCTTAAATAAGTCTGCTATGATGTTCTTGAGAAGTAGTGTCATTGATTGTAGTGTCTCTTGGATGCCATTATGACAATATAAGGCCATAAGAGAGGTATGATGTCATATTTTATATGCTATAAAAAGGTTCAAATATCTGAATATGATATAGTTCTAAGTTTTCATATCAAGGTTTTGAGTGTGTATTTGAGAAAGTTGAAGAATGTTGTTCCATGAGTTACTTCATTATATTGAAAGCTCCATTAATATCTTGATGACCTCATTAGGTCATAAGTGAGTGTGTTGGCATGATTTTGAAAGGACATGAATATCTTCAATGATCGGAAGAGTGATAGTGACCAGATTAAGACACATTTTTTAAGTTTCTTAAGTAGGGTTTTGTGTGTGCATAAAAATTTGATTCTTTAAATGAATTACAAGAATATATTGAAGGTTTAGTGTACTCAATGAGCATGAAGATGACCTTTAGGTAATATATTATCAAAAAATGTTGTGTATTAATTTTTTACTTATCTAAAAGATTCAAAGTTATGTCAAAGCTCTGTTACAATGTATAAGGTCTCACACAACTAATATGGCTTGTTTTTTTTTATCAAGAGTGTATCTTGCAGTGGTTTGAGCCTTAAAAGCTTGTGTTTATTGAAGAGTAGAAAGTCTATATAGATAATAGTTTAAGCTTTTATCAAATATAGATGCTTTAAATCTTTAAAAAACCCATTGAGACTCAATATAAGTGCATGCCTTAAAGGGTCTGTATTAGGAAAAAGGTGGGTAGACCATTGGTGCTTTGTAGGATTGTTGTACCTTATTACCACATTAATACCAATACAACCATCTTTTAAAACCATTCCCTAAGATATTGATCCTCCTTTGGACACTCATCTAGTCTTTTCCACTTTCCATCCCTATTTTCCTCACCTTAAATACCTTTTATAAGTTGATTTTGCTTATAAGTTGATTGTGTTAGGTCGATTGGGTCAAGTCTGTGTAGTTTTGGGTGATTTTCACTTAGGAACTAGTTTGGCCTTTAGTTAACCTAGCTCATGACCTAGTCAATAATTATCCAAAATTATGCTAGGTAAACTAGGTCAAACCTATAAACAAGGATTTTAGAAAAGGTTTATGTTCAAATTAACCTATATATACAAGATCATTTCATCATTATTTTAGAATGCAATCAGGAGTTATAATTTTATCACACTTCTTTATGATTTACTGTTTTAGTATTCTACTTGAGGAGTCTTAGCATAGGGTTTCTAATTAGAGAATTATTTTTTGGGTAAATATTAGATTCTTTGGCCTTTTATAGTGATCCTTACAAACAACAACAACCTCTTACAAATCCCTTTTGGCCAAGGAAGAGATTGAGTCTCAATGGGTTCATCATTTAGGTAAGTATTCTCTAACTTTGACCCTCTTTTTAGTAGATAAAAGTAGGACAAGTATTAGACTGATATAATATTACTCTTTATATTCCATGTATTAGGGTCTTACTCATACATAGCTTGATTGAGATTCTCTTATAAATGTTTTGATTGTTTACTAGCTTGTCATATTATTCCACAAGCTTAGGTGAGAACTAGATGAGATTTAATTTACTTATTATTAGTTTAGGTGAAATATCAAAACTTATGACCCCCTTAGGGTTATTTCATGATTGTGATTGACTATACCTTTTAGAACCCTTCCTAGCATGGTGTATTATTAGAAGAGATCTCCTAATTGGGTTTAGTGGATCCCCATATTGGTCATGTTCTCCCTTAACAAATGTGTCCCTAGTTAGAAGTGTATGTTATGATCTATCTTCTTCGAGTTATGATTGATTTATAGACATGATGCATTTTTATTACATATAATCTTATAAACCCAATGCTAATCTAATCCTTATAGGTTTTGTTTCATTTATTTCACAATTTTATCATTTTATTTTTCATATATCTGTGATGTTGGGTTGACTATATTGACATAGTACTTACTTTTGTACATAGGTTTAGCACATAATTACATCAAAATAACTCTATTCTATTTATGTAGGTTTTCTAGACTTCTAGTTTAGACTATTAGGTTGACCTAGTCAACCTTATACATTTCTATGCATTAGATTTAGTATATTAGGTCAACCCAATCAACCTTGTACATTTTTAGGCTATTAGCAATAGGTTTCTACAAAGCTTGGTCAACCCAATCGACATAATTATAAAAAATTGCTAGTATAAATCAAGGTTATTCAATACAAATATTATTATTCTATACATCTTAAAACCCACCAAGGTTCCTTTCTATGTTTTTCTATCATTTATAGCATTTGTTATAGTTCCATTTTTCCACAGTTTTTAGTATTTAAAACTACACCTATACAAAAACTAGGTTGACCCCATCAACATAGTTATGTAGTCTATGTGTAGTCTAGAAAGATAGGTTAAATCTATTGATTTAGTTCAATTTTTTACTTTTTGATTCCATAGTACAAAGGTGACACTATCAACCTTTTTGTGTATTCTCTACATACACCATTGACTGAATCAATAATATACTATGTTTCAAAGTTGAAAGTAACTTGTATATGATAGTAATTAGCTCATACTTTCATTTCTTATTTATTTCATTATTATAATAGATCACATAGTTTAATTAATTGGTATTTAATATACCATTTATTTTTATTGTTTTCTCTCTTATGCACACACTAACAAATCACAAAATCTTAAAACACATTTTAACAATTATCTAGTCAAGGCCTACTTACTTAGATTTCATCACCAAGGGGGAAGTCGACTTAGCTTTTCAGCCAAGTATACACATGTAACTAGTGCTATATTTTTTATAAGCACCCAACACACTAATAATTGTGGTGTGTTAAGTGAGTGAGTAGGCCTCAATACCAATCTTATTCTATTAGCAATACAAATTGATTTTAGCCCTGACATCTTGAAACCATGCATAGATTTATTTCTAATTAATTAATTATAGCCAACTTCCTATCAGATCTAAAATCAGATTTTACTAATCTAACAACATTCATGTTGACCACTTAGTTAGATTTTAATTTCCAACTTGATTATTTTCTCTTTGCTCAATTATATGTTGTATTGTAAAAAATTGCATTGGCCAGCATTGGTACAAGGTTTTGTCTTGTGTGCCTTAATTGGATCATCCCCATTGATCTAATTTATTATGTGTTTATTTTCATTTCTTGGTTTTGAAAGTACTTGAAATTTTTTTCTTGTCTCAGTACATAGTCATTTTTGTCAACATAGTCTTTTACATACTATCTATTTTTCCCTACTTATCGTGTTAGGTTAACCTGGTCAACCTTGTACCCTTTTTCATCCCATATCTATTGTGTTAGATTGACCTAGTCCATATTTTACATGGTTTAGGCCCTATTTTATATATTAACTCAACCTAATTGAATATGTATTATTTCTACCTTCCCTATATGCCAATCTATTTTTCTTGTTCCCCTTCTTAGCATTGTATTCATTTGTCTCAAGTCATCATGAATTCCCCTATTAAAATCTTCTAGATAACTTGAATCTATTTATATACTATATGGGATGCTCATATCTTCCTCTCCTTTCCTCCCAAGATCACCATCACTCTTGTGGAACCTCTTCCCCTCCTTCATCTATGACCTATAACATGGTTAGAATCACACCTCAAGATGAAATTGATGGGTATTAGCCTTTCTATACTTACCAAGATACTTCTCATCTTCAAAACCTTAAAAATAATGTGAGAGAAACTGACACAAGTTTAATCATTAATCCCACTAATAATCCATCTTCTAACGACCCTCCCCCTAATACCAATTTTGGGAGTACTCCTACCAACACCAATCCACCTCCTGATATAACTCAACTTGTTACCTAGGTTATCTAGTAAATGAACATAATGCAAAAATCTAACACCAATCAAATGATGAAACTTCAACATCATTTGATTAATATGTCTAATCAACCTTTATATATCCATCCTCAATCATATCCTAATTACATTCCTCCACCTCTTAGATATGCCTCAGGCAATATAATTCCCCAACCCATAGTGAATAACAAGATGCTTTAGACTATAAGAAATGAGCATTAATCTCCCTTAATTGTATCCATTGATATTGGTAACATATCTTCAACTATCAATTATGATGGGACTAAAGACCCATACTCATTTCTTAAATCCTTTGGTAGGCTTTACAAATATTGGATCCAAACTAATACATTTTCCACTACAAAACTCTTAGTCAAAACATTCATTGGTGATGTATTAGAATGGTACAACCAATTACCCCAACATTCTATTTGGAATACCTTGAAGATTTGGTTAATACTTTAGTTAAATAATTTAAACACAATTATCTTCCCAAAAATTATCTTAGCCACTTTATCAATGCTAAGTAATCCCCCACTGATTCATCTCATGACTTTATCAAATGATGGAAATCATTGGCCCAAAAATATGACCATAACATGACTAATGATAACTTATTCAACTCTTTATCACTACTGTGACTCCTTGTATTCAATATAAGGTTTGAAATTCTTCTCCCTAAACACTTAATGAATATCTTAATCAAGCTAAACATCAAGAATTTCTCATGAAACAATTTAAACCTAATCATAAACTTATAAAAGGATATTTTCAAATATCCATTAATGCTATGACTAGTAATACTTCAACAACCAAACTAGGAGTTTCTAAATCTAATATACCTTCACCTTCTCACACACCTCTCTTGGTGTAGTAAATGAAATAGTTCTTAATACCCTCTAAAACTTTCACTTATCATAAAAATCCTCTTAAGTGGTATGACCCTAATCAATTTTGTTGGGTCCATGCTGACATTTTTCACTACCATGAATCTTGTAGAGGGATCACTAAGCTTTTTGTCTCCTATATTCTTGATGACTCATTTAATCATGAATCCATAATCAACCTTTGTCATCAAGAGTACACCATTGCTTCTAAAAAATGATAGGATTATAAAGCTTCTACCTCAAATAACCAATTTGTTTTTTTAAATAATCAACCCAATACCAAGGATGTTTGTGCAATTGATGCCAATTATTACCAATATTATAATAATTCTCAATATGTTAACAATTCCAAGATTAATTATCATCACAAGCTAGTTCACAAAGATCTTGTTACCAAACCTAATAATCTATCTTTAGAATATAAACTTCTCAAAGACACTATAACTAATAATAAATCTTTGGAAACCCATGAGGAACCACTTCCCCCTTTGAAACCTCCAACCACATCTATTCCTTCAAAATCTTTTTACCTCTTAAACCTCATTTTTATTATTCTTCTAAGTCTCATTAGAATTTTATTGAATCACTTAACTCTATGCCTTGTAAGATTCCACTTATGGAGTTAGTTTGTACTTCACCCTATCATCTCAAGTTCCTTATGCAATAACTCCAAAACATTGAATATCCATCCTCTATAAATTAATAACCACCTTCTATCAACACTGAACCTACCAACATCAACACCATTGAAACTATGTGATCTTATTCCAAGCCTTTTATTGAATTTATTGAAGAGGACATGATTAATTATGAAATTCTTTTTCATGTTGATGATCCACCACATTTTATTAAAATAGACATTAATACTACCCTTATCTATAAATTTATAGTTGATGAAGGCTCTGGTATTAATGTGATATATTTATGGATTATCCAACAACTTGGTTATAATAAGGATCATCTCAAGCAAACCCATCTTACTTGTCCTGGTTTTGATAAGACAAATCAAAAGCTGCTTGGTTGCATTTGTCTTTCATTAACCATTAGACTTAAGACCGTTAGAACTAATATTATGGTCCTTGATTTACCTTAATCTTATGTATACTCCTTGGTCACCCACGTAACCATAGAATGAGGTCCATTACTTCTTTTGGTAGCCAATGCATTAAATGTTTACATAATTAGAAATTATACAAGCATGATGTAGATCTCAACCCATGGAGTATTTAACTTCCTAATCCCAAATCTTAGTATCATATTCCCACCATTCCTAAGATCAATAGTTCTCCTTTACCTAAGTTCATCAACATGAATCCTATTTAGAGGTAACTCTTGTGGATTCTAATGATGATTAGCCTAATGCTTTATAACATAATTGTAATACTACCAAGCTACCTCCTTTCAATTTATAATGGCTTCCTCCTTCTTTATTACCTAGGGACTGTATTATTCCTCTTATTAATGAGATTACAAACTTTTCTCCTCCATGTGATGATCAAGAGCCTTATTTACCTAAAGATGCATTCACTATCAATGATTTTAAAGTGGATGAATTACTTCAAGATCTTCTCATCATGTCTCCTTGTATATTTAGTAATATTATTATTTCACCTTCTAGAACTCCCTTTGAATCTCAACATGTAAAATTTATCCAACATATGATGATAATCACATAATGGACCAAGATCAATATCAAGACTTGGATGTATAATATTAATATAAAACCTTACATAAAATTCATACTTTTAATCATGATATCTATACCATTTCTATATATCATGACTTATAACTTGAAGGTGATATTCCTCCTACCAAATCTCCACTTCTTGATACCCCTTGGGTGGTAGACCAAATTATACCTTCCAAATTTCTAGAAGCTACTACATCTCCTTTACCACCTTTAGATCCTATCATTACCTCTAATATTTATCCCTTTACAAAACCCAACAATACTCCAATTTGTTTTGATTTGTCTACTTCTCCTACTCCCAAGATAACACTATATGACAAGGCAACCAAGATTCGTCATATACATTCTGAGTATGATAGCCATGGTAATAAAATTATAGATCTTGAAGTAGATTTAGAGTATTATCTTTCTCTTCCCACCTTACCTATTGATGAATCTATTCTTGAAATACTTCATGCCTGAGAGCCTCAACTTCCTTAGAAACATCATAAACTTGGGAATTTTAAGAAAAGAACCCCTTATTTCAATAACTTCATTTTTAATATTGATACCAAATCTAATCCATTATTTTCTTTACCTAATGTACCATATCATTTCCAAGACATTAATACCATGCTTATCAAAGAAATCAATTGTATTGAGTAAGAAACTCCATCTTGTCCTAAACCAATTATAGTATCTAATGAACTCTCACCTACCAAATGTGATAATTTTAGCTTATTATTTGATAAATATCATGAGATATTTTCTTGGTCTTATGAGGACATGCCTAGTATTAACCCTATAATTAAAGTGCATAACATTGTTACTTATCCCAAAGCTAAAACTATGCATCAAAATCAAAGGAAATTTCCACTTGAGGTTTCTACCTTATGTCACAAGGAAATTATCAAATTAATCGATGCTAAATTTATCAAACTAGTGGACTATTCCAAATGGGTTTCTAACATCATTCCTTTTCAGAGAAAGGTCACTAGGTCATTTGCATTTGTATTGATTTTTCCAATCTTAACCTTTCTTATTACAAGGACAACTTTCCTTTACCTTCGATATATGCCATTATTTATTTCACAACTAATTATGAAATGTTATCTCCTATGGATGGCATATTGAGCTACAATAAAATTCACATTGCCCTTGAGGACCAACATAAGACTAATTTCACCATGGAATGGGGTAACTATTGCTATGTTAAAATTCCCTTCACTCTCAAAATTTTTGGAGCCACATACCAATGATAAATGACTCACATATTACAAGATCTTATCCATAAATTTTTTAAACCCTACGTCTATGATCTAATGGCTAAATCTAAAAGTCATAAAAAGTCATCTCTTAAATCTTACTATCATCTTTGATCATCTTCTCAAATATTGGGTTAGAATAAATCCTAACAAATGTGTCTTTGGTGTCACATCTTAAAAATTATTTGGATTACTAGTTTCTCTCTATGTCATGGATGTTTTAGACACTAATATTAATGATATCATCAACATGCTCATTCCTCATTCCATTTCCAACATTTGTACTTACTTAGGTAAACTTGGGGTAATTACATGATTCATCCTCAGCATGGCTTATCATATCCACTCCATCAACTATCTTCTTAATAAAGTTAATTCCTTATAATGGATGGTATCATGTCAAAAATATTTTTATAACATGAAAGATTCATTTCTTCACCTACATACACGTCATCCTCCTTATAAAAATCATCCCCTGATTCTATATACTTCTTCCACACCTATATCAATTGGGTAAATTATTTCTCAACAAGATGATATAAAAAGATAATATTCTATTTACTATATTAGTTGAGGCCTAATAAATTATGAAACACATTATACCAAATTCAAATGAGATTGCCTCTCAATCTATTTCATAGATGAAAACTTTCATCATCACATGCTTTACTAGACTATTTATATCATCATTCATTTTGATCCCCTTCATCACTACTTATCCAAAACCTTTCTTCTTAGAGATAGAATTAGAAAATGTATGGTCCTCCATATTGAATTTTATCTTCACATTGTAACTTCAAAAACTATCAAGGATAAGTCATAGCTGATCAACTTGTTGTAGCTCCTATGCTAGCTATGAATTAACTTCAAGATAGTCTTCTAAATAACAATATTTTTTACATTAAAAGTCTTAATCAAGATATTTATATTAAATAATATCTTCATATATTTAACATTAATATTTAAGAAAATAATATTGATGAATACTCTATTCCTTCTGATATTAATAAGCCTAAATTAGCTATCTAGGAGCTTCCCAAAATTAATGTCAATCTACATAAGGATACTTGGACCCTTCACTTTTATGGTGCTAAATTCCTTGAAGGAGCTAGGGTAGGTTGCATTCTTACAATTCATCTTGGAAAGATCATATCTTAATATTTTCATTTAACATTTGATTTCACCAATAATATGTTTGAATATGAAGCTCTAATCCTAGGCATGAGATTTGATCTTTATTAGACATTCAATATCTACATGCTTTAGGTGATTCCCAACTTATTTACCACCATGTCAATGGTGATTAATAATTCAAAATAAAAAATCGCATTACCTATCATCAAATTGAAACCACTCTTGCTATCAATTTCATATCCTTCACCATTGATCTTATCCCTGGAGATCAAAATTCCATTGTTGATTCCCTAACTTCTTCATCTTCCCTCTTTCATCCCCACCAATTTATTTTTGATCTTATATTTCTTATAAAAATAATAAAATACCTATCTTTAACTCAATGGCTAGACTCACTTATTTTCCACATCAATGCTATTATTATTTGACAAAGTTCATGGTATAAAGACATCATTCAATTCTTGAAACATCAAACTTATCCTCCTAACTTAGACTCTCATGAAAGACACATTTATAAACAGTATTTCAAATATGTATTTTGATATAGCATCCTTTATTATCATAATATTGAAGGTACCTTACTCTATTTTATTATAAAATATGAGGTCCCTCCTCTTCTTGAACAAATACATGGGAGCATTTATAGTGTCCACTATAGCAGACATGATACAACCCATAAATGCCTATATATGGGTTACTTTTGTCTTACTCTTTAAAAATATGCAATATAATTCATTAAAAAGTGTACTCTTTTACAACTTCATGATGATATAATTCATTCACCTCCAACAGAGATTTAAACTATCAAATATCCTTGGCCATTCTCTATGTGGGGATGATATTTATCGATAAATTACCTCACTCTCAAAATAGACATGTTTTTATCATAACTGCTATTGAATATTCTACCAAATGGGTTGAATTCATGCCCTTTATTAACTTCATTGGTAACATCATTAAAAAATTTATTATTAATCAAATCATTTCCCACTTTGGTGTTCCCCATACTATTATTTTAGACAATGGTGGTAATTTCAAAAATAAAGATCTTAAACAATTTTATGCTAAATTCAAAATCAAGCACAAATTTTATACACCTTATCATCTATAATGTAATGGTGAAACTAAGTCTACTAACAAAATTATTAAAAAAATTCTCCAAAAGATAATTCATGAAACCTACATAGATCAACACATTCACCTTTAACCTACTCTTTGGGCCTGTCATACTAGCATATGCATTGCCATTGGGGTAACACCATTCTCTTTAGTCTATGGTTGTGAATTAGTTATTCCAATATAATTTGATATTCCTTATCTTTTCATCTCTCTTAATCATATAATTCTTGATGAATAATTATGTACTTTTCATTTTCATGCCCTCAATACCATTGATGAACACCATCTTTCTACCTTCAAATAGAATCGCTAATATAAGGCTCATATTTCCAAATAACATAATAGACATGTCAAAATTTATACATTTAATGTTGGTGATCGTGTCCTCAAATTATATTACACCTATGATAAAAAAAGGTAAATACACCCAAAAATATTGAGGTCCCTATTTAGTAAAATATATTCTTGGTCTAAGTACATATCATCTTTAAACTAATGAAGGCCATGTTTTCAAAGATCACACCAATGCACAATTCCTTAAGAATTAATTATCCTAAACATTTCCTTCTTTTAATGCTTTCTATCTAAATCTATATAACACTTTTTTTAATTTAAATACATGGGTCTCTCGCTCTACAACTATTCTCTCTTATTACAAACCTTTAGTCTTACCTTTTTGGTCTTTTGGTTTCCCATTTTCTTTCATAAGTTGTATTGTAAAACCATGGATAGCATCCAGTCTTCCTCATGATGTACCATAGTATTCTTTATTTTTATACTCTTTTTACACACTTTTTGACATCCCTTGGATTTCTCTTTTGTGAGTTTCATTGTAAAACCACATATAGGACCTGGTCTTCCTCATAAAATAACATCATTTTCTCATTTATTTCTCATGATTTTGGCACCCTCATGGGTTTCTCCTTTATTTTTTATAGTGTATGACCATGGATAGGACCTATATTTCCTTTAAAAATTACCATCTTGTCATTTATTTTATAATAAAATGTTATTATCCTTGTTCTGAACTTTAGATTTTGCTTCTTTTGATAGATGAAATTTCCATAATAATCTATGTTAGCATGATTTCCTCCATTTCCATCATTCTTACGATAAATAATCACCCTTTACTATCATTTTATATATTTTTATCCCTTTTGCACATTTTTTTGTGATTTTAATTATTTCAAATAGTTTCATGTGTCATTCCTCTTAATTTATTTTTCTTTCACTCCATTAGATAAAACAATGTGAAAGTAAAGATAGCAGTTTTATTTCACCTAGTTTTATGAGACTCTTAGACCCCCATACTCTTTGAATTTATCCCTCTTAGAAACCAAGTCCCAAGTATTCATATGAAATTCATCTTTAACACCCATGTTTGGTTTTCGAAATATGTATGAAGGAGGAATATAAAAAGCCATCAAGAATGTTGAAAGCCAACTCATTTGAAAAAAGGAAATGATATACAAAAGGTAACATACAAATATTAAAATTCAAAATCACACCAAAAATCATGATTACAAGCACATATCCTATATCTAATCGAAGCTCAAAATCCATAGTTGGGCTCACATAGAGCCAAGGTCTATTGGGGTGTGGTAAGCCAGTAGATTGGAATAAGATAGTTCAAAAAATCTATGGTGCTACCTACTTTCTCATGCAAGTACCCAGTCTTTGTAATATACTAATGGCTCTATAAGGGATCCTTAGGAATGGGGAACACATTATGGGAAGCTAGGTCCATTTTATTTTTTATGTATATAGCCTTCATGGGATGATCTATATATTTCATTTGTTGACCTAAGACTTGTGTGGCTAAGAATTTCTTCAAAGTTTAAGGTCAAAATTCAACCATTGGTGATTCATAGGATAGTTTTCCATTATTTCCACATTATTACCAATCTCACCATCTCCTAAAACCATTCCCTAAGCTATTTATCCTCTTTTGCACACTCCTCTAGTATTTTATATTTTTTATCCCTCTTTTCCTCTCTTCAAGTCACTTTTTTCAGTTAGCTATGCTGGGTCAATTGGGTTGACATTTTAAAATTTTAGGTGATTTTTAAATAGGAACTAGCTTGGCCTTTGGTGGACCTAGCTTATGAACTAGTGAATAATTTCCTAAAATTGTGTTAGGTCAACTGGGTTGACCTTATCGACCAAGATTTATGGAAGGGTTTAGGGTTAAATGTACCTATATATACAATATCAACTTTTCATTATTTCAATACGAAATTAATATTTATTATTTTCTCATTCTTATTTATAATGCATTCTTCCACTATTCTACTTGAAGGAGTATTAGCTTAGGGTTTCTACTTGGAGAGTCTAGTCTTGTGGATAAGTCTTGGATGCTTTGGAATTTCTTATTGATCCTTAAAAACCATAAAAACCTCTTATAAATCACCTTTTTCCAAGAAAGAGATTGAGTATCTATGGGTTCATCATTTAGGTAAGTATTCTCTAACTTTGCTCCTCTCTTTAGTAAATAGAAGTAGCATAAGTGTTAGCTTTGAATAATATTACTCTTCATATTCCATGTATTAGGGTATTACTCATACATAGATTAATTGAGATTATCCTATACATTTTTTGATTGTTTACTAACACCTCATATTATGCCACATGATTTAGTGTTCACTAGATTAGATTTACTTTATTTGTTATTAGTTTATGTGAAATATCAAACTCAAGACCCCATTAGGGTTATTACATGATTATGATTAACTAGAGGTTTTGAAACCCTCCATATCATGGTGTATTATGGTAATATATCACCTAAATAGGTTTATTGGATCCCAATATTGGTCATTTTCCCACTTAAAAAATGTGTCCCAAATTAGAAGTGTATGGTATGATGTATCTTCTTTAAGTTAGGATCGATTTATAGACATGATGCATTTTTGATTGCATAACAAATTTTGATGCATTATGAGTTGCTTTACAATGTTATGAGATTTATCCATACCTATTTGTGATGGTTTTATAGGCCAAATAGGTCATTTTTAAGTAAGAAGAAGCAATATTGTGTGGATTAGGTCTTAATCAGACCTATTGGAGTTATAAAGGCTAATGATGCTCTTAAGGTGAAATAAAATGGTTTGAGTCTGCTCTAGCCTAGATTATTGATATATAGTTTTATTTAAAAAAAATTAACATGATTTTTATCCTTTTTAAGGTCTTATGTACAATTGAGTCTCACTGTTGGTTCATTGAGGAATAAACCTAACTGAATAGGTCTCTATTAGGCTTAATATAGAGAATGTGTTCTAAAGGAGTATGACTAACCTAGATTAGATATTTTTATGATTTATATTTTTATGTAATGTTTTATAAGGGATAATTTATGTTTTAACATTATTCATTTTATGTCTTAGTTGACCAAGTATTAAGTGTGAAAAAGGCTAGTATAAATAGAAGATAGTTTTGGTCTTTCTGAGCTAGACAATGTATGCAAAGAAAAAATATGAATACTTGAGCATAAGGAGGGATAATAGACCTAAGATAAGAATGTGGGACTCTAATGACTATAGTATAGATGGTTTTAATGTGGAGGTCAAAGCCTAGATGAACTATTCAAGGCTAATGAGAGCTTGATAAGTGAAAGAGAGTATGAGACTATTTTGAGAGTAGATGATGAAGGTTTGATTGCTTGTTAATTAAGAGAGATCAAAGGTTCATTCCATGATTCTTATAGATAATAAATATATTTTATAGATGAGTGTTTTAATTAAATATAGCTATATGTTTATTTATATAACTTGACAAAGTGATCTTATGTCTCAAGGAATAGTTTGAGAGGGCACTCATTTGTTGAGAATGAGTAGGGTTATAAGCAGGGTATCATGTGACTATGGACCTTCATTTTTTAAGGTGTAGAACATAATTATGTGATACATGAGTTAAGTATGATATATATAAGGTATGAATGTTATAAAATACATAAATTAGGGTTGATATCTAAAAGATATATTTGCTTGAGAGAGAAGCAGTTTGAGAGTGATTGAAGAAGAAGATTGCAAAGGTCCATCATTAATTTTGAGAGGAAAATAGAATCAATTTGGAGTGTATCATAGTGATTATTAATTGGGTACTTGATGATAAATGGATTTGAAGCTTGTTAAAGTCTAGTGATTGTTAGATGAATTAGGGGTTGGTGCTTGATTAAATCTTGCTTCATTCTTATAGGATAGTAGTCCAAGGGGTATAATAGTGGGGTTTATCCCTCATGAGGTTTTACAACATAGATGATGTGTTGTGGTGTGTTTATATATTTCATACTTTGTATATTCTTTCATTGTTTTAGATGATATTGTTCATTATGATAATAGTACTTGATGAATGATTGTGAATGGTTAGTGAAAAAAAATTGTTTTAAGGCCATTGATTCACCACTACCCCCAAAATTGGTTATTATTTCAACACAATATTATGATAGGAGCACTGAATATAAGTAAAATGATTGATAAAGGTGCCATTGAATTCAACTTCCTACATTATTTAATGCTTTGAAATATTGTAGAGTTTATGACACCCTATTCCATGCAAGATCAATTTATTCATATGAGAAGTAGTATATTGATGATCCACTAATCATTAAAACACAAGGTCTCCATCTAGTGGTATCAAAAGTAGAGGTAATGTATTCCATATACCTGCTTAGAGGTTTATTTTTCAATGCAACATTTTATATGTATTTTTTGCATCTTAGGGAAAGAAAAAATATGGATATGGCTATGTTTGGTAGGGATTTCAAGAGGAATTTAAGACTTACATACATTGATACTACCTATAACAAAGTTTCGGTTAATGTTTGGATAAAATAAAATATAGTATATGGGAAATTATAACAATGGTTGGTTAAGGGCCAAGGATTAAATATAAGGGAGGCATTTTCTCCAAATGCATTAGAAAATTTAGGACTAAAATTAGGATAGATATGGCCTTCCTAAGTAAAATATATAGTTTCAATATAATAACTTGTGTACAATTGGAATGGTTCCCTTTATTAGACATTTTTTTAATTTCAAACAAGTTAGTTACCTTAGGGGAATTCATAAGTTATATATTGAAAACAAAAATGTCATGTCATGATCAAAGGCTAGCATTCTTGGCCATAGTTTACAAGACACATGGTGATCTATGTAAATCCTCAATATAATATTTATGTAATAGAATCTACAAAGATTACTCTATCATGTTTATATATAGACTCAAGAATGTAACTCAAAATAAATGTGAGGAAATCTACTCTCAAGTCTATTTGATAATACATGGTATCCATATGCCTAGGATATATAAAAACCTAACCAAGAGCATTGGTATAATGGGGAATTATTGGTGTTACCCCAAATGCATATTAATTAGAATTGAAGGAACAAGAATAGATCCTGAGTTTCTACCATGCCATATCCCAAGCAAAATTGTAGAATAGGAGGTGCCTTTTCAAATTCAAAATAACATTGATAAATATTTTTGATTTAAGCATTAGGACTACTATTATAAAACTCTTTTAAGTATTGGACAACTTTAATTTGTGGTTAGGACACATTTTAATCAAGCTGGGAAATCTAGGTCCCACTAAAATATGAAGGTGGCCAAATTTAGGGAATGAGACCCAAATAAGAAATCAGGGCAACCACTGACAACTCAAGGAAAATAATAAGGTGAACATTTCATATGGTCACTAATAATATGATTATGATGTTTTTTTAATAAATTAGAGTATACCAAGGTATGGATGAGGATGAAATACAAACAAAATTATATGATATGTGCTCAAGATCTTTAGTATAATATTAAAATTACTAAATAATAAGATAATTATATGTAAGAATGAAAATAAAGAGCATGGATCCATCAATGTCCTCCAATTCAACCATAAGATTCATAAGGGAAAGATGAACTTCTATCTCTTATAGGAGAACAAACATATTTATAAGAGGGAGAGTCTAGTACATGTGTGTAGCATAATCCCAAAATAAGGAGAGAAATTATAATAGGTCTTCCTCATCCTTTCTAGCCTTTACATATTTAGATACTAATTCTATAGTTTTAGGGAAAACCACTATAAAGGATAGAACTACACCTACTTAGTAGTAGTAGAAGAGCACATTGTTGGTGACACCTCTATCACCATTTACAACTATCACCTAGGTTAGTCTCTATGAGATTTTGAAATCTTATCTCATGTCTATTTTATTTTCTCCTTCTTATACTTAGACATTTTTGGTAAGCCCACATCCATCCACTACCATTAGTGGGGAGGAATATACTCAAACACTCCCTACCATAGAAACCTATGATCCATTCAACCTTTCTTCCACCATTATTGTCCCTCTAACCATTCTCTCACCAACACCTACATTGATTCTTTCTACCACTATAACTCCTATAATCTCACCACCCCCTCACCCTATAATCTCCCTATGGTCACTTACTAGATAAAATCTAAGGTTTTTTCACCTCCTGCAAGGGTAAAAAAATAGAATAAATTCCATATTTTAGCATCCATACCTTAAAGTAATTCATTTATGATGAATAATATAAAGAACATGAGACAAGATCAGTAATTTATTTAGTTTATTATTAAAAGTTTTAAGGTGAAGAATATCTAAAAATAATGAAAGAGTTAGGGCCTATAATAAGTGAAGAAGTAACCTTAGATGATATGGAAGAAGAGATGGAAAAGGCTAAAGCCATGATATTGGAAGTCATACAACAAGGAAAAACTTTGGTTGGAACTTTGGAATAGAAAATACACATGAAATACCGAAGACAAAACATAAATGAGGTATTGTCTTCCTTTGTTTTATCTATTTCCCGAGTAGATATTCGAGTTATAGATTTTAATCCAACTATTCTAAATAGTATTTTGTCTAGTTCTAGTGATTCTCCCATTATTTAAACTTCAAAGAAACTAAAGGTTCTAAGGAAAGGAGTATATTTCTAATTAAGGTTAAAATTTATAATTATAACCCTATAAATCCACCAATCATCAAGAAAATTTTATCTCAACTAGAGCTTCATATGCCAAAATGTTAACCCATAAACACAACAACAATGACTATTGATAAAATCCCAAGCTTGACTAAGTATGTGGTTGAAGTCACTCCATTGATATAACCTTCACCATGGGAGATTATTTTTAATCCACCTCTCCAATTCCAAATATAAATAAGTGCATCTTTGGAATCACTAGTAATAACACCTCTTCTAATGACTTATTTGCCTTCCACACCTAAAGAGCTGATCCTAATACATGAATAACTAAGGTAAATTGTTATTCCCCAATGGGAGAAAGAAATGTATAATACAAGGTATGAAATATAAAACCAATTTTTCAAATATTTATTTATAGTGTCTACTCAATTTGATAAAAAGAGTGGAACAATGTAAAGGCTATGGAAGAGAAAGGCATTGAATTTGAATACAAGGGAAGAAATAAAATTTGAAGAAAAATAAAATATGTTTTACTTAGAAAACAAAGCCAAAAAGGATTCAAAATATCTTAGTGAATATATTAAAGAATTTTATGATTATTTATACTTAACTAGTGAAGCTATGAAAGAAATGTATAAAATAAAAGAGGAATCATAAAAAATATTATTGTAGAGGAACACTTTACATGCTCCTCATGAGGTAATTGATGATGTGTAGAGTGTAGATACTAAATTGTACATCATTTTTTTTAATATCTAAGATTGTATAATAGGAAGAAAATAAAATAACATAAATGTGACCACTCTCTACCATCAAATTAAAGATATAGAGAAAAGATTGAGTTCCTTGGTCTAATGTTTTACAACTAGTTCACTCAACAAATTGAACTTAATGTCCAACATGGATGCATCATGGTGCCTAAACTATGCAATTACAAAAAGGGATATTTCCATTAGTTGGCATAACTAGATGAATACTTTAATGAGACATTTTAAAAATCATGAATGTGAGGCCTTGGATATATATAACCAATGATGAAAATTTTCAATTGGTAAATTTTTATAAAGATAGGATGACAAGAGTTAAAACAATGGGAGAAAAGTTTAAGAGATTAGAAGTTGAATAAAAAAGGTTGATGGCTAAGGCCATAATTTTTTTTCAAACTTCCTTTCTCAATTTGGACATAATTAGTAAGTATTTTGAAGTAACACATACATTATTTGAATAACTTAGAGTAAAATAAATAGCTTAAGGGTCAGTGCCAAGCATGCATCCAAATACTAGTGTTTCCATGTCATCTCAAGGTTCCCAATTTTAAAAAAATTTAGTCATGAAAACTCCAAGTGAGCCCATCTTTATCCCACAAGAAACAATAGTAGTTATATCAGTTCCTCCACTTGTCACTCCATCATATTATTTGACTAGAAGTTCCACATCAACACCTATATAAATATAATTATGTACTTTGATGTTATTATTAAGTCATAACTTTGGTTCCAAATATATGTTGTGTGCATTTATTATATTTTAGTTATGAAATTATATTTTAGGTTGACTATTGTATATACATACTTTGCATGAGATTAACACATAATGTTATTTTTAAATATGTATTTTTAGACTTAATTTGTGATATGAGGACTTACCCATCTCAAACTATTTATACTTGTAACTCCTAGTCTAAAAGGGAGGATACTTATGGTTTTTAAGATTAATAGGAAATTATGAGAAGTTCTATAATTTTAGTCTTGATATGCATGTCTTGATTCTTATCCAAATTTTAGATTGTGTAATAAGTAATATCATTATAGTTTATTAGTATTTTGGTTGTGTATGAATTATATATTTTATATACAACCATCCATACTAACTTATATCTGAGCTGAATACCTTTTACATATAAATCACAACCCACCCTTTTATATGTCCTATTACAGTCTAACAAATGCATAAAAGTATGATTTCATGTGTTTAAGTGTTTTGTATTTTGGTTCTATTTGACTCCTAAGCATGTTTGATTGTAGGTTTTCTATAACTGAATGTAACAAAAAATGGTCTTTGATTTCCTATCTGCCATATAGTTTAAGTATTGGTATTGAAAGGTTTTATCTAGTGTGGTCCATAAGCCTCATTTCCTACCATACCTTTCCATCCCTTTTGTTTATTTTGAAGTCTTACCCACCACAGGTTAGATCCATCATAGTCTAATAATCTCAAGTAGACATATATTAATCCATATCCAACCCATCTAAGGTAGAACATCTTCCTTTGTCACTGCTATTTCACCAACATGTTTATAAAACCCAATACCCTACAACTCATGCATTGTAGTGAATATTTTTCACCAATCATAAAACATTAGAGGATGACTTATAAGGTTATGTAGGGTGTGAATAAAATATATATTGATGATAATGCATTTGGGCTCTAAAAGCAAGGATAATCTATCTACCTCTATTTTCTTAATAAATAATCACTTGAGTTACACTCGAAGAAACCCAAAGCCTAAAAAGGTCAATATCAGACAATAGATTACTATTCCCACCTTTTTAAATCCATATAAAACTAATCTCTAATGAAGTATTTAGGATATAACCTTAGGATAAATAATTATCTACAGTTAGATAACCCCATCTTCTTTTAATCCTAATGGGTCAATCCATATTTTCTCCCTCTAGATGAAGGACTGTATAATAATATATCAAGGCCTTAAAAACTACATTAGGAATCTTGAATGCAACCCATAAGGATGTGGTATGCAAACTATTTCCTTTCACATTGCTAGATGTAACTTGTGACTAGTTCATCAATGTCCCAAAAGGTTACATTACTTCTTGGGAATAATATCAAAACCCCTTTTTGGCATAATTGGTCTAATTCATTACTACAAGTGTTGTTTATAAATACTTTACAATCATGAGAATAGATCCAAATGAGTTAATCTCAGCCTAAATTCTAGAATTTAGAATATGTACAACTGACTAAAGACTTATTACACACCGAATGGGACATTGGACTTACATATGTACAAGGATGCCATAGACCCTATGAATAACATATTTATATATAAAGAGATGTAGGTATTGACACCATACTTTTGGATTATGAAAATGATATCAACATAGATAAATAAATGAATCCTAAAATGCAATATTTGGCCCCACTCAGTCTTGCCCCTATTCTTTTAATTTTTAGTCCAATTCCAAACACAAACCATAATACTATGGCACCTAAATAGAATCACGTGTATAATAAACTAAATTTAACCTAATATATACCTAAGAAACATCTCTAATTATTGAATAATTCTATACCTAACCAAAAGAACAAAAATCAATCACCTATACCATTCAATATTTCTATAACATAGGGTATGAATTATGTTTGTGTTAGTGTAGTCTTTTATTTTTCCCTATTATTTAATTAGGGAATATTATATATTTGTGCATACATGGAGTTTTTCTACATTAGTGGGATAGGCTAGCTTATGTGGAGATGTGTTTCATAGATGTGTCATAGGTGTCATAAGAATGTCATAAGTAACTCCTATGACTGACTATTTCGGGTATGGGTGTTACTTCTCTATTCTTAGCACGTTGTCACCACCTTTTATGGAGGAGTTACAGTCTATTCTTGGGGTGCTTTGACCACCTTTTTTGGAGGAGTTACTTACATGCTCTCTTTAATGTATTCTTCAATTTGGCCATCTTAAGTCAATCGAATATTGGGTTTTGCTCTTATTTGTCTTTTGCAAATTATCTCTTTCAGTGATTTCACTTTGTTTTAGCTTCTTTGTGGTGTGCACTAGATTTGTCTCATGTGATCACTTGACCATTACATTCACTTTATTCGAACCCTGGAAACAATTTTGATATGGTATCAGAGCCACCCCGGTAATTGTGTGTCTGGTTATGCTATTAGTTTATTCTTAAATCTTGATTTTTTTTCTTGCAAATGATCTTCAATTTTGTTATTTGCATGCATTATGTTTGTATTGGCATATAAGCCTTGATGGAAATTTGTAGGTTTGACTCATTCTCCATGTGAAGTATATGAGCATACCTGCGTGCAAATAATCTACAAATTTTCTTGGAATGTCATTGATGTTATTGGAAAGATCACATTGAAAAACTAGTGTGTTAGCATTTGAAATGTGGAGAGCCTCTTAAGCTTTCTTGAATGCTGCATGAGCCGTACGGCCTAGTGTCTCTTGAAAAGCCCTCTCTTCTAATTTGGCACTTATCTCCTTAACTAGGCATTTGTATGTGTTATGAAACTGATCTTAAAGTGTCAAGTTATTTGCTAAAATCAACCTTAAAGACCAGCATGGACTGTACAATCCGTACACCTGCGTAGTTTTCACTCACCCCTCACCTTGGCGTTTTTGTTTGGCATTTTAGTTTGGCTTTAGACAGTAGAAAAAAGAGGTATTTGAGCTGTTTTGTCTTCACCAAGCTACTACGTGGAGATTTTCATAGTCTTTCTACTGATGCACAGTCAAAATAATAAACAAAAAGACCAAACCCTCAAAAATGACACCCTTTTTCATTTTGGTGGTCCATGTGGGCCCTCACACAGCCTTTATTTGGTAAAATCTACCTTTTTTTCTTAAATTCTTAGTCAAATTTGACTTTTAAAATCTTAAATCAGTCAATTTGGTAAAAACATGAAGACATAAGGCTGTATTTTACATTGTGGGAAATTTGGGGTTTTTATTTAAGTTTGAGTTTTTGTTTGTTGAAGACAAAGGGTGAGGCCCAGGTTGGCAGGAGGCTAATTCCCCCTCACAAATACCTCTTTTGGATTCCTCTCTCTGTGTCGAGTCCAATGAGTGGTTGGAAGGCTACTTTCTCTCTCAAAATAGGCATTTTAAAAATGTTTTAGTGTTATTTTTTTTGCAAAATTACTAGTTTACGGGAAATTAATACTTTAAAATCTTGCAAACGGTAGCTCAAATTTGAGTACCATATTTTGAAAATGTTCTTATTTTTAAATTTTCCAAAACTTAGGCTAGATAATTGTCAAAAAAACACTGCTTTGTAAAGTGCCAAAAATTTTGGTCTCTCGAGATGCATTTTTGGCTGGGTCCGACGTCCTATTTGCTTGGGTTATTAACTTGACTTGAATATATTTCTTTAAGACACATTTTCATCTAATTCTAAAATATTTTGATCATTCACTTGTATATTTGGGGGGGGGGGGGCTCAACATTTTAGGGGGGTGTGATTGTCTTTCAGCACTTTGTTTACTTTTGTTAACTTTCTCCTTTCTGCATACTTTCAAAAGTTTGCAATCAACACAACTTCACCTAAATTCAAATTAAAATAGATCATTTTCAACTTAAACCCATTACACCCTTCAAATATCATGAATGTAAGGTTAAAATGTCAATCATTCTTAGAAGTAAAGGGTTGTAAAGGATCACCATGGGTACTGAAGTAAAACCCAACACTAATGCTAAAAAGGTCAAGTGTTACAACCGTAGTGATGAAGCCTATGTATTACTGAGCTTGTCCATGTCTCCAAAACTTCTCTTCAATTTATAAACCTCTAAGACTCCCAAAGACATACGGGACACCCTAGAAACCTTATTTAGAAAGCTTGATGAGATGAGAGGTCATGAGCTCGAAAATAAACTCATAAGTCTAGGTCCTAGAAAATTTGACACCCTATAGGACTTATTCAATAAGCTTAAGGACCTTATATTACAATTGAAATAATGTAGGATATATAAGAAATATGATCAACTCATCCTTTATATTCTCACAAAATTAGGTCCAAGTTATTCAGTCTTTGTCTCCACTTTCCATGCCGCAAAAAGTGCCCTTGGCACTACATGGAAAATGCCTTCTTTGGATTCATTCATTTCTAACTTGACTATGGAGTAAGATAAGCTAATTCAAATGGGTAAAATGAAGTCTACTCAACCCCAAGCTTTGATAGCTGGAAATGATAAGGATAAGACTTCAACAAAGGAGAAGAATAAAAAGAACAAGGACCAGGAGAAGAAGAAAGAAAACAATAATCCTGCCAAAAACAACACTGAGTCTTCCTCCTCCAATGCTAAACATAAGAAGGAGAAGGTTAAGTGTGCCTATTGTAAGAAGATAGGACATGATGAACACAAATTCATGAAGAAACAAATAGATCACCTAACTCATCTTCTAGAGAAGCACAACATAGGTGTTCCTGAGTCCATCAAGCAAAATTCATCTACCAAGGCAAAAGGCAAGGGTAAGGAGAAAGAAAATGGCAAGGCCCTTGTAGTAACTATAGCTTCTACATCATCATGGGTCATTTATTTGGGTGCTTCTCACCACATGGGTTCTTCACTAGTTGAGTTTTCATCTTTAGAGCCTTGTAGCATGACTTCAATTAGTTTGGGTGATGACACATCAGTTTCTATTACAAAGAGAGGGTTAGTTGAAATGGAAAGAGGAACATTCAATAATGTTGTAAATGTTCCTTCTCTTTCAACCAATCTCCTATCAGTGTACCAAATTACTCACATTAGTCGAGGCATGAGAGTTGAGTTTTTACCAGATTCAGTGGCTATCAGGGAGTTGCATAGTGATACTACAGTGGCAGTGGGTAGGGCAGATCACCAAGCAAGGTTATACACCTTCTCAAATTTTGCACTAGATTCTTCTCTAATAGCATTTTTGACTCATTCAGATGAAGTTAGCAAATTATGGCATGAGTGGTTTGGCCACCTTAACTACTGCTAGCTTGAACAACTGTGCAAAATTGACATGGTCATTGGCTTGCCTCATGTCCAATTCTCAAAAGGACTTTGTGAGGGGTGCTCCCTTAGGAAGCATCCCAAAGAAAAATTTGACAAAGGCAAAGCTTGGAGGGCTTCACAACCTTTGGATTTAGTCCAAAATGATGTATCGTGACCCTTTCCCAAACCATCTTTCACAAGGGCCAAGTACATCCTCACTTTCATTGATGATTTCTCTAGGTACACTCAGATATATTTTCTCAAACAAAAGTCTGAAGTGTTTGAAAATTTTTTAGACATCAAGGCTCTTGTTGAGAAACAAAGTGAGAAATCCATCAAGGTTCTTTGAGCTAATAATGGAGGGGAGTATGTCAGCAACAAGTTTGAGCAGTTTTGCACCATAGAGGGGATTGATTTGTAGCACACAGTCACTTACAGTCCTTCATAGAATGGGGTTGCAAAATGCAAAAATAAGTTCTTGAAAGAGATGGGTAGCTTTATGATTCACTCCAAATCCTTAGCACCACAGTACTGGGCCGAATCCATCAATTGTGCTTGCTACATTCAAAATAGGGTTTCTCACAAAGCTTTGAAAGGGATAACACCCTTTGAAGCTTGGCATAAAAAGAAACCTGATGTTGAGCACCTTAGGGTTTTTGGATCCCCAGCCATGGCCTGCATACTTAAGAAATGCAAAGATATGGAATGTCAGTCAAAGCCTTGCATCTTTGTAAGATATTTGGATGGTGTTAAGGGGTATCACCTTCTAGATCTGACCACTCATGAGTTGTTCATTTAGAGAAGTGTCCACTTTCAGGAGAGTCCTAGAGACTCAACACTTGGCACTTCTTTTCCCTCATCAGATCTAATTTTTCATGATGATTCCTCAAAATTATATCAAGCACATCAGGTTCTTGAGCCAGAAACATCTTCTTCTTCTTATTCAAGTTTAGACAATGAGGATAGTGATGCAGATTCATCTACCTCTAGTCAGTCAAAGGATGAGGAGTTAGCACCTGACTCACCCACTTCTGGGCCACTTTGGGCCAGACAGACACTTGAGAGTGTTGGCACTTGGGAAAGAGATCCTGTAGATGACAAACACACTAGGGGGGATTATCAGAGAGATCCACATGCCTTCTTTGCTTTATTTTTAGATCTACAGGCTTTTTGAGAGGCATCAAGGGTACCTAAGTGGGATAATGTTATGGAGGAAGAATATTCTTTGTTAATCAAAAATCATACTTGGGACTCGACTTCACTTCCTAAGGTAAAGAAGATGGTTTGATGTAGGTGGATATATCAGACCAAATTTGTAGTAGATGGGTCAGTTGATAAGTATAAGGTGCAACTAGTCACCAAGGGTTTCTCACAGGTGGAAAGCATTGACTACTCAGATAACTTTGCACCCATTACAAAGATGACTTATATTTGACTCACCTTGGCTATTGCCACATCACCTGGTTGGGATGTGCACCAGATGGATGTGAAGAGTTCCTTTCTTCATGAAGACCTAGAGGAGGAGATCTATAGGGAGCAACCGCTAGGATTTGTTTAGGATTCTTCCTTAGTATGCAGACTTAGGAAGTCTATCTATGGCCTCAAATAGGCCCCTTGGGCTTGGTATGCCAAGATGGATTCCTTCATTCTCATAGTGGGTTTCACTAGGTACCATTCTGACCCCAATGTCTACTTCTTACAACAAGATGATTCGCTCTTGATTTTGGTTCTATATGTTGATGACCTTTTGATCACCAAGAGTTCTTAATCGGCTATTTTAGTAGTGAAGGCATCTCTCCAAGATAGATTTGACATGATAAACTTAGGTTTGTTGCACTACTTGCTTAGCATTGAGATCTCATATTTAGATTCAGGGATTTCTCTTGCACAACCTAAGTATGCTCTTCATTTATTGTCTCAGTTTCACATGGCTGATTGCAAGCCATCTCTCACTCCATTTCTATTAGGAGTCAAGCTTGAGGCTGACTATTCTTCACCATTAGTTGATGCCACTTGGTATCAACAACTTGTTGATATTCTCATTTACTTGACTCACACCAGGCCTGACATATCATATGAAGTGGGACTTGTCTCCATATTTATGTAGGAACCTCATGAGATACATTGGAAAGTAGTGAAAGGATCTTGCTCTACATACAGGGTTCACATATATATGGGATTCCTTACAAATTTGGCATAGAGCTTGAATTGATTAAGTATATAGATTCAAACTGGGATGGTGATTCACAGACTCACAAGTCTACTTATAGTTATAATTTCTCTCTAGGTTATGGTCCTATCAGTTGGTCTAGCAAGAAGCAAAATGCTATTACTATATCATCCATAGAGGTAGAGTATAGGGGAGCTATTAATGCAGCTACTGAGGCTATTTGGATTTAGGGGATACTTTTTGAGTTTGGCAGTCCTATCGGGTAGCCCACCATCATTTATTGTGACAACCAAAATACCATTCAAATTTTTAGGAATCTAGTTTAGCACTAGTAGACCAAGCACACAAAGATTCACATGCATTTCATTTAGGAGCTTATTCATAGTTAGGTCATTGACTTGATATTTTTCTAGTCTTCAAAGTAGGTTGCAGACATCTTCACCAAACCTTTCACTGAGAGCAAGTTCATTCATCTATAAGCTCTTCTTGGGGTGTGGTCCACATTTTTAGTAGCATCATCTTTGTGGGGGGCCCACTAGCCTCTTCATTTCTTTTATGTCTCTCTTTTGGGGGGGAGTTTTTTCCTATGGGTTTTCTTTTTTCTCTATCTTTTGGGAAATTGCATTTGTACATGGGTACCTCATTAGACCTAGTTACCAGGACCCATTTTATATTTCAACACTGCCCACCTAAGTTGCACTTATGGGGGGGTGTGTTAGTGTAGTTTTTTATTTTTCCCTATTACTTAATTAGGGAATATTATATATTTGTGCATACATGGAGTTTTCCTACATTCTTAGGATAGGCTAGCTTATGTGGAGATGTGTGTCATAGATGTCTCATAGGTGTCATAAGAATGTCATAAGAGGTATTGGAGTTACTTCTCTATTCTTAGCACCTTGTCACCACCTTTCATGGAGGAGTTACAGTCTATTCTTGGGGTGCTTTGACCACCTTTTGTGGAGGAGTTACTTACATGCTCTCCTATATTTATTCTTCACTTTGGCCATCTTAAGTTAATCGAATATTGGGTTTTGCTCCTATTTATATTTTGCAAATTATCTCTTTTAGTGATTTCACTTTGTTTTAGCTTCTTTGTGGTGTGCACCAGCTTTGTCTCATGTGATCACTTGACTATTGCATTCACATTATTTGGACCCTAGCAACAACTCTAATAGTTTGCATAAAAATAGAATTGGAATTAATCTAGAAGCTGATCCAAAAATAGAGCATTGATTTTGTAAACATGAAGAAGAACATGGGTAACATTGGAGGATAGAATACCAATAAGATATTTAGATTTTAAATATGTAACAAGCCTTTCTATAGTTTTATAAATTATCAAGAACATCAAGTCCCATTCAATAGGATGTGAGAGATTAACATTATATAATTAGCCCTTACTAATTGGTGTAGAGTTCATAATAATGTACAACATGGTGAGCTATACTATATCAAGTTTTATATAGCCTTCAATACATTCCCAAAGGACATAGACATGCATGAACATTATAAACATCAAACCAAGCCTTTTTTCTACACTGATCCTAGACACCTCAGTACACCAATCATTATTAATACCTATAAATTCACATTTCAAGAATAATATGATAATGAACCAAAAGATAATATAAATGAGATCCATGAATTATATTATTTCTATAAGATCAATTAAAATTTGAGGAGCAAGTAGTAAATTTGTAATTCAACACATCTCAATAATAATGATATTACTCCTCAAGATTCTCAAGCCAACAATAATCCACATCCTCCTAGGAGAGATGACCAGTTATAGAGACATAAAGATGAAGAAGGTATGAGGAAAGATTTTTGGGACATGAATAATATCAAGGAAAATATCACCATACATGAACTAACTTAGATCATTTAATAAAAATAATTATTACTCAAATACCTAACTAGGTTATCCTATACATCAAACAAATCCAAATCTACACATGTCAATGTGATGGCATTTAAAGACAAACCTGAAGTAATACCATTTATTCTAATTTTAATAATGTTTATAAATAATGTGTATAAATTATTGGTTGAATTAGGATCCTTGGACAATGTGATGATAACAATTGTATGCCATAAGATAGGCTTGACCCAATTTTATCTCATGTGTTGGATAATTAACAAATATGTGCATTCAATTAGAATTTGAGTCATATTTTCAATAGATGATTGATATATTAGTTGTTGCCATTGCAAAATAATATAGTCTATTTTTGAGTTGATATTGGTCCCAAACATTAAATAAGTACATGGGTATTGACTTATCACATATGTAATTTCCCTAGTAGGGAGCGGAAAAGTAGATTTAGATGGATAGAGAATGAAAGATAAAACACCTAATTACCAATAAAAATGCTACTAATGAGAAGTGTGAATTTATATCTTCATATGTGAGTGTATAAATCTTTACTACTAGATAATAACATGCATTACATGACCAATAATTAGAAGATCCTTCTCAGCTGTGAACTCTTCATTTTGACAAAGCCAAGTTAAAATGAGGTTTTAGTATGGGATTATCCTTGATTGATATGGATAGAAAGAAGTAACTTATTGTTCATAGGTTATAGTTTACCTACACTGACAATAGTGTAGAGTATGAATATTTAATCATTGGTTTATAATTTTCACTCAAACACAATGTTAAAAAAATAAACATCTTTAATTCTTTTGAATTTGTGGTCAACTAGATCAAGATCATGTATTAGTATAATCTCACCTAATTAAGGAAGTAAAATCACAATTCTTGGTATTTGATTGAGTCATTTTAGGTATTCAACATCATTTCCATCTTGAGAGAGAAAAATTAGACTATTGACTCATTAACAAATTTAAATGCTAACATGGAACCACATCTGGATTCCATGATTTTGTTTTTATTAGTGGAGTTGGACCCTTAACCCCTTCATCCTAGATAATGTGGACAACTTGTAAGTTTTCAAGTATAAACAATAGAACATGTAATTCATGAATAGTTTCATAGCTTTCAAAGCTTAGGTAATATATGAGAAAGAAGTCAAACCCATGCATAGTGAGGGCATGGTAGAATATGGAATATTTAAATTAAAGTAGAATGACATCCCTTTAGGCATGGTGTCCTTATGGTGGAATTTTAATTTGTACCCCTAAGTTTATAATCAAAAACCACAAATATCAACTTAATTACCTTTTACCAAAGAAAATCTAGGAACTAAAAAACACCATTAGTAGGAAAATATAGGCCTAAACTACATTTAAATTAATATATTAAATTTGAAGGACCTATTGGTAGAGTATAAATATGTGATATACTAGACATATAAATACCTAAAATTATTTGAACCTAGAGTCATTTTTCACACTATACCTCTGAAGCTATATCATAAGCCTTTTAGGTAGAGACAAAAGTAAGTAAGCCCAAATTTGTAACCTCTAATTAAAATATAAGTAGAAAATCATCTAGAGGACAATATTGTCTTCCAAATTAGGCACTCTACTTGGATAGCCCATTTGGTACTAGTAAGAAAAAAGAAAAAATAAAAATGTTAAGTGGATAGGAGATGATGTACTTCTTTGATGGATTATATGGATACAATCAGTGCTGGTAAAAGTAGAGGATCATATCAAAACTACCATCACAAAAAAGTAGGGAAATTTTAAATATAAGAGGATGTTTTTAGGCATAATTAATATAGGATAAAATTTTAAGAGATTCAAATATTTTGCTTTCTAAAGGCCGGTTGGCAAGTGCATCATCATTTAATGGATGACCTCATGGTGTTCTACAAAGAGAAATTTGACCACATAAAACACATCTAAAATTTATTTTATTGATGTATAAGGTATGAAGTGTCACTTAGTCTAAGGAAAACAATCTTTATATTTATCAAAGGGAAGATTTTAGGCCATATCATCACCAAAGATGGGATCTCCATTGATCCAAATGTAGTTTAGGCCATATCCAAGTTGACACCTCTCAACAAGAAGAAGGAACTAAAGTTCTTTTGTAGGATTAACTTCATTTGAAAATCATTTATATATTTACATATATCGCAAAACCATTAAATGCTATGATGAATAAAGATTCCAAGATAGAGTGGATAATAGAATCCCATAGAGATTTCCAAGACATCAAAATTACCATTGCTCAAGATTTAATTTTAATTAGTCTAAAATTTATTAAGTATTTATATCTCTATTCATTTTCTTTAGAACATATTGTATTTGATATTCTTACATAAAATGTTGAAGACTATCGACATCCCATTGCCTTGATGAGTACCAATTTGAAGGATGTTGATTTGAAATACTCTATGATAAACACATAGATTTATGCCTTGATTAAAGATTAAAAAATGTTTAAGCACTATATTTTATGAAACAAGATATATTCCATTATTCTAGATCCTACTTTCAAGCTCACACTTGGCAAAAATGAGCTAGGTAAAATAAGATGTAAATAGATGACCAAACTTTAATCATTTAACATTGAGATCAAACTAGTAAAGATGGTGAGAGGAAAGGGGATAATTCATATAATGACTGAGATTGATACACATATTAGCATTGAATAATTTAATGAGACTTAGATAATTAGTGGTTAATTTTACACTCAAATCATCCATTACTTGCTCATAGGTACATATCCCCCTATAATAAATAGATATCAAAGAAAAACACTTAGGGTCAAATCATTCATTACATGATAAATAAAATAGTCTTGTACAAAAATAACTATGAAGGTATATATCTAAGATGTGTTTCAAAATTAGAGGCTACAAATACCATAAATAACTAGCATCAAAAGGTAGACAATAGATATCCCTCAAGAAACACAATGTCTCTTAAAATTTTAAAAATGTATACTACTACCTTACAATATTCGAGGATGCCCACAATCATGCCAGGACTTACCATGACTACTAAGTATTCATGTAGAGTGATGTGAATGTTACCATGCATTTATAACTAGTCATTTAAGGACATCCTTTTTCCCAATAAGGCATTGATTTTATTGGGATGATAAACCTAAACTCTTTAATAAGTCACATTTCTATCCTCATAGCTACTGACTACTTCACTAGGTAGAGATAAGGTTTAGTAATAAATAATTCATGACTAATTAATGTAATCAAGTTTATGGAAAAAAATATTCTCTAGATTTGACACTCCCATTTCCTTACTTTATGAAAATGGTCCAACTTTTCTATCATTATAATTTATAGAATGAACCTATGATAATAAAATTAAAATTAAAATTAAGTTCTCATCTAACTATTATCCACAAGGGAATGGAGTGTATAAGTCTACCAATAAAAATATGATGGATGCCATTACCAAATTAACATAAGAAAAATAAAAATTATAGCATCTCTTATTAAAATATGGAAGGTGGGAAGATATAAATAGGTATAAGTAATCCCTCAAGGCTTCACCTTTTCTATTAATATATAAAGAACAACCCATCTTCCCTATTACTCTTAAGATACCAACCTACTAGTTAATACAAAAGTATATGGGATAACACAAAATAGTAAATTTTAGAGTCTTAGATATAATCTAGATGGAGGATGTAATAATAAAAGCACAATAAAACTTCAATAAATATCAATATATTGTCAAAATATGGTTTGACAAACAATCCAAGATCAAATCCTTTATGATCTTAGACTTAGTGATCCTATGGGATAAAAAAATGATAAGAAAGTAAAACACGATAAGTTCACTCCTTTATAAAATGGACCAAATCAGATATCATATATGCTAGGTAAGAATGCCTTCTAGTTGAAATACCTCCAAGGTAATGACCTCAACTTTCTAGTCAGTAAAAAAATTTTGAAACACTTTTTCATGACTAGTCCAACTAGATATGCCTTAATATGGCCATAAGTAGAGATTTTAAATGTAGGAATAGAGTAGATTTACAAATTTATAGGGTATATTTATTGTTTTATAGATTAAATTTCATGTTTTATATGGCATATTTCCTTATTTCTAGGTAAGTTGTATGCTTTCTAGGATTAGTCTTTCCTGCTTTCTATTTTTGATTTCATTAGATAAGTTTTTATGCTTTCTGTATTAGATTTACAAAATTATATAATAGACTAATTGATTTATTACATGGATATTACAGAAAATATTTTCCCAAAATAAGGGGATGATTCACAAGGATGCAACATTAACCATCATAAGGATTTATTTTGATATTAATAGGGATTATAGAGTCAAGGTTTGTGTTATGACTGAATTATGTTTTTCTTGAATCAACTAGGTTTACTAGACCTCTTGGATTTACTATGATATAATAATGTAAACTTTATAAATACATTCCATTTACAAATATTAACTACCCTATCACATGTTAAAAACTTGGATGAGTGATAATAAACATAGAACTAAATGTACAATGATATGAATGTATTGATTGAAATTATTTTTATTATACATGAACCCATCTCATAGTGGCTCCCAAATTTTCTTATATCTATGTTTAAAAATAAATAAATAAACTCAATCATACAAAATAATATAATATGGGTGATTCAAGTAATATCTATTAGGGATATGGATGCCTGGATAGTAGTAGAGAAACACTTTAAGTGGAATTAGATGTATCTCTATAGGAGATATGGGTAACTAGATGGTATCAGAGTAACTTCCAAGATTTATTTAGTATTTTTTTACAAATTTAGAGATCAAAATGAAACCTACAATGTCTATCTAAGACTTCATCAAAACTCTCATGATGAAAAAAATTGAATCACTAAAATCACACGCTCAAATCCAAGGACTGAAAAGGGTTAGTATGTTGCATGAGGAAGTAGGAGTCTATTTCAAGGTTTTTATTTTTTTAATCATTTTTTAGTATGGATAAATTTTGGCTATGATATATTTCTAAGATTCTATGTTCTCAAAATACTTAACAGGATTTTCCACTATGCGTCTCCATTTGTTGTGCCATAATGCACGTACCCGATTTAAAAAAATTCAAATGGGATCCCATTATTGTTGAAAATATTTATTTGAGGTTCCAAGAAACTTTAATGATCCATGATATTAATTTGTTCATGCATAAGTCTAAGGTTTTTTAAGAAGTCTAAATTTACAAGAGTTTGAATTATGTAAATCAAGGCTTGTACAAATATTTTTAGTTATTATTAACCTTAGGTTTTCATATTTCTATTTGAAAATTGATGATTTCATTTATGGACTAATGGAACTAATTATTTCATCCTAATGTTCTTATGTTTTCTTTCAAATAACTACATGACTACTACCAAAGACTTGTGAATCATTCACGATCAGGCCCTACCCTTTATTGCATAAAATTAGGACAAGTGGCATCACCATATTATTCATAGCTTATATCCCTTTTCAAAATTTTCCAAGTCTTTGAGGCCATAAGCTCTATTAAGCTGATAGTGATATTGATACATTACATGGAGTCTTCAACTTTCACAAAAAATCTAAGTATTCAAAGTCCCCAAGCTCTGAGAATAGGCCATGAAGCACTTTTTTATGAATTTGGAACTATGAAATATTTAAAATTAGAACTTAATAACTCAATGGTTCTAAATTACCATAGTGTAATGGTTTTGAGAATCTAGATTTTAAGTGTTTGAAACTTGGCACATTTTTGTTTACCTATAACCATAGAGGGATTAAATCAAAGTTAATCTTTTGATGGTATTGTGGCTCTATATTATCATGCCTATGAGGCCCTATTATTATGCCACATGTCAAAATTCCATTAAATGGAACATTTAAGCATATTTAAATTATTAAATAAGCTCAATATCCCATGTTCTCATGCCCCCAGGACATTGTAAGCTTGAGGTTTATACATATGAAATAGTTAGGTTAATTCATGACCTTAGGGTATGTAAGATGAATATGTAAATATATAGGATTCAATGAAAGAAAATTGGAAAAGTGTAACAATACAAGAGATGTAAGATTAAATTATACATAAATGAGTTTGACATCAAGGAAAATAAGTGGGTAAATGAGAATTTTATAGTTATCTAGAACATGATGACTAGATAGATAAAGTTAATGAATAGTTGTCATCTTGCAAATAAGTGAACCTGCCAAAGATAATAGGCACATTCAAATTAAAATTAAAATAAAATTAGAAGGCCATTATTTTCATTAATGACACACAAATTCATTCACAACTCAAATGTTTGGGTAATATATACTAAACCTAGTCAAAGGTTAGTCATTTCACCATCAATATATTAATAAAAATTTGTAATTTTAAGCCCTCAAGTGTCCAAAGAACACTAGTTTTTAGTAAACTTGTAAAAATGAAACAAATAATTTTCATAATAAATTACATAGTTTGGATTAACAAAATGGCCTGCTCTTTAAATCAAGTGTGTGTTCAATCTCCCTTAGCATAATCTTGTGTTGCGAGCATTGAATACATGGACACAATGCTTGATAAAGGTGCCCTTGAATTCAACATCCTCAACTAGTCAGTGCTTTGGAATGTTGTAGAGTCTTTAGCAACCTACTTTACACAAAATAAATTATTTCTAGATGATAATTAGTATATAAATGACCTATTTCTTATTAAAACATATTGTATCCATCTATTAGTTTTAAAACTATAGGTATCTCCTTACATATACTTGATTATAGGTTTATTTTTTAATAGAACATTTTTTGGGGATTGTTTGCATCATAGTAAAACAAAAAAGGTGGTTGTAGTTATTTTTTATAGGGCTTTTGAGAGTTATCTCATAGTTTCATGGTCTAAAACTACATATAATAAAGGCTTGACCAATTTTTGGCTTGAGCACTATATATTAGATTGGAACCTAAAAAAAATAATGGTAAGTGCCATAAATTATATCCCAAGGGAGGCATTTTTTCCAATAGAATTATCAAATTATGTCTTCGAATTAGGATAGCTATGGCCCTCCTAAATAGACTATATAGTATTGAGAGATTAACTTATGTACAAGTGGAATGGTTCCCTCTATTATAAATTATTTTAAATTAAAATAAGTTAATTTCCCTAGTGGAAGTCATAAGTGCCATATTGACAACACAAATGTTCTATCCTAATCAAAGTCCAGTTGATGAAATTTTTTATATGATGTCATATTTTCTAGATGTAGTCCTATGCATAGGTCAAAAGACATGTGGGGAGCTATGGAAACCCTCAAAAAAGAAATAAGGTAATAAGACCTATGAATATTACTCTTTCATGTATATATAAAGCTTCAAAAATTAATTTCAAAGGATATGTGAGGAGATTTCCCTTCAAGTCTATCACGTCATCCATGACACCTAGATCCCTAGGCGATCTAAAAAACTAATAAGTAACATTTGTAAAATAGGGTCTTAATAATATTATCCTAACTTTATAATCAATATAATTGAAGGTAAAAGGCTTTCTCCTATATTTCTATCATGTCATGTCCCATAAAAAATTATAGAACAAGAGGTGGATTTTCAACTTTACAATAACATTGATGAAGAAATTGAACTTAAGCATCATGCCTACTATTATAAAACTCCTTTGAGTATTTGACCACTTTAATTTATGGTTAGACCATATTTTATCTAAGTTAGGAAAGATAGGTCCTACTACAATTTAAAGGTTGACCAATTTAGGGAATGGGACCCAAGGAAGAAAATTAGGGCATACATTAGGTAAATTAAGGAAAATAAGAACATCAACATTTTATATGGTTAATAAGAATATGATTATGATGTTTTTCTTTTGAATGAATCAGATGATACTGAGCTAGGGACAAGGATGAAATACAAACAAATGTCTATGATATTTTCTCAAGTTCTTCAATACAATTCTTAGGTTATCAAAAATTATTCTGAGGAGTTTGAATAAAAAGAATAAATAATGTGGAGACATGAGTGGCCTTTAACTTAGAAACAAAATTTATAAGGGTAAGACCAACTTCCCTATCCTACAAGAGAGTAAATAGATTTATAAGAGGGAAAATCTAGCATCTAGAAGGAGTTGTGACCTAGGAATTTGACTCAACAAAGGATGGTTAGTATGGTGTTAGTTCCAAAATGAAAACAAGATAAAATAAACACACTAATGGCATAACATATCGAGGCCAAGACACTAGGGAGAGCTTAGATAACAATCGTGAATGAAACACACAACTAAAATGCAAAAGAAAACTTTCATTTACTTCCTTTGAATGCTCCAAAATGCTTGTTGTAGTGGCTTACTTAGCTTGCTCTCATGAAGTCCTTGGAAATGGAAGATTGTCTACCTCTACCTCTCCTTGGAACTTTTGGCTTGTGGATTGGCTTAGATTCACATCAATTTGGCATCGTAACACTAGTTTATTTAAACTTTTTGAACCAATCCTGCATTATAACTTTTCACTAATTAAGCTTAGAAATGATGTTGTGAGGCCTCCTATTTATAAATTTTTGGATTTGATCATAATCAACCTCAAATGTAAATCTCAAGATTGAGATGTGTGGTTTAAGATTAATTCAATTTTTTAATTAAAATTTATAATTATCCTCATCATGGAATTGGAAGAAGCAGAAATTAAGAGGAATGGAGGGCATCATGCAAGGCATTGATGAGGCATGGGAGGCATGAATATTGATATTTATGGCATTTATGGCTGAGGGATGTCTTCCCAAGAAATGAGGTCATTTGATGATGTAGATTTTCAATATTCATTTCCAAAACAAAGTATTCAGAAAGTTTCCATGAAATTATTGATTAGGCCTTGATTTGGGTTAATTAGCTCTTAAAAATGATTAAGCACATTTTGCAAAAATTACCCAAATTGATCAAAATGCCTTGTTATTGGTCCTAAATTTGACTAGATTAGAATTGGTAGTCCACGTCAGATGTGTTGGAATTTTATTCATATTTAAGATGTCGACAATATAAAATAACAAAGGAATCCATCTTGTGCAAAATATTTGATAGGAAAGAGCAGTCCAAAGCACATAAGTGCAAATTTGGCATTTTGACTTAAAATGAATTAATTAAAGTTTATTGGCCAACAAATTACATTACCCCATGTAGGGATACTCTAGCCAAAATTAGAATTTGAATATGTTAGTTTCAAATCATTTAGCATGTTTTAGTGTTTTTAGGCCAAATTTTGCATTTTGGGTAGAAATTAGTCAAAAACCTGGTTGGAGGTTATCAATAGCCAGTTTTAGGTGTCTACAGTTTGCCCCTATTTGGGAAGGCATTGCAAGCTATAATCATAGTAATGTCTTCTCAAATAATGATAAATTTCATGTATGCTAAAAATAAGATGATGGTTAAAGATTAAATCTCCAAATTATTTTAGGAAGCCTATGATGATGCCCCCTCGAGGGAGTGGCCATCACAATTGTTGATGGATAGTCCCTCAAAAAGAAGAAAGAAGAAATGTGGAATTAACCCATGGTTGAGATTAATGAAAATGAGAAAATTCTTGCATGAATTGATCTAAAAAGGATTTTGATTTTCCCAAAGGTGGTTATAATCAGGAATAAAAGTCCAAATAATGACTTAGCCATAGGTGGTTATAATCATGAAGATGACTTGGATTGGCTTAAGATGATTGTGCCCTAGTTAGGGTTGATTAACAAGAATAACTAAAGTATATAACCTATAATGCATATTAAATATGAGTGGGCACAAAATGATAAAAGAGATGAATAAAATAATAATATTGATCAGTGTGAATGATTTAGTTATACCTACCAATGAGAGGATGCTCATCCAAACTAGCAATGATACAACTTGAATGGTCAAATGAGTTAATTTGATCAAGGTTGTGATGGGAGGATCTACCAAGGTGATAAGGAGAAAATTCTATTGCTCCATTTATTATAGACCTTCTTTAAGTTTATTTTTGTTGTAATATGTGATGGTAGGCTTCATGATAGAAGACCATGAAGACTTCACCAAAATATGCATAAGGACTAACTCCCAATCCAATAAACATTTTAAAACAATGAACCAATGATAAAAAACATGATGGAAATGTTGATGTACAAATATGGATAGACTCAATAATAATGTGCTCAAGGAATCACCCAATGAACGAATATAGACTGAGTCAAGGCAACAGTGCTAAAAGCAAATAAATAGGCAAGCAAGCAAACAAATAAACAAACAAAAAAGAGAGAACTAAACAAAAAAGCAAACTTAAATAAACAAACAAATAGAAAGCCTAAAAATAAAATCAAAGAAAGCATCCTAACAATGACAATACCCTAGTAAGGCATATCGAGGATAACTGACTAGGCTTAGATAGGACAAATGATTTTGGATTTTTGAAATGTTATGAATGTGTTTTGGAATTTTGAAGGTATCTTAAATCATTAGAGAATGACAGGAAACATAATCACAAACTGGTGAGAGATTTTGGCTTAGGTTGCTTGTCATATAGTGAGAACATATGGAAAGGGGGATTGAGCTAACCTCAACATGAATTGAGGATGACCTACATAATCTTAGAATGACCTCCAGTTATATTAATTCCATCCACACAAAAGGTGGGGAAGAACCAACTAGGTCTCAACAAGTTCTCAAATCTATAAAATGGCCAGTCAAATTAAAACACTCAAGTCAAGGTGATGCAGTAATGCATGGTAAACAAGTGTTACCCCTAATTTACCCATAGGTGGTTATAACTAATATGCAATGACATAGTTAAATGATACTAAATTTACCATAAGTGGTTATAATTAGTAGCTAGATTAGTGAAACACTAATTTGCCCATAGGTGGTTATAATCAAGCTCACATAAATAAACTTAATAGGATGAAAGATATTTTGCTAGATCAATTATCACATACATTCATCAACTATCATCATAAACAAAGACTTGAATGATTTTTTAGAGTTGATTGGACTACCCCCATGAAAGGTACGAGAAGAACCAAATGAACCAAGATCAAAATAGGATTGGGTAGGATCACTAAAAATAGGTCTAAAGAGGAATAAAATGGTAGGATGGTATGGCCTTGCTAAGGATAATGATGGTTTTTGATAGATTAGATAAAATGGTAAGAAGATTTACCCCAAGTTATGGGTTAAATGGCTAGGTACTTCAACAATGGCAAAAGGATATGTAATAATGGCAATAATATGGCAATGTAACTATACGGTACATGTTTTTGGCATGTGTGTGATGTTTGATTTTATTGTTCCTATTGAGATGGAAATATATGTCATAATAGACATATGATATGAATAGAATACTTGATCATGTTAATTTATATCCTACACCTCATCTAAATAGTTACTCTATCAAGAAATAAATGTATAACTAGATGTTGAGAATGTTGTGTTCTTTCTTAGTCATTGATTTTGATTGATTCAAACATTGAAACAAGGTATTTTTATAGCCTCTGTAAAGGAAATTATGGCCATGGATGGTAAATAAGGATAAATAATGGATGGTTGGTTTGAATATGAAATGAAATGGTAGATGATAGTGGAATGTATAATGGTGGGGAAAAAATGAAGATCAAGACTCTCAATCACATGTAATGTTGTTGATACCAAATTCAACATAACTTTAGTTGTGGTAGGGATGAAGACTTATTCTCTTGATAGGACCACCAAATTTTTCTATTATTTTATCTTGAGAGTAGTTACCATCTAATTAGGCTATAGATAGGAAGTTATTTTGATTTGATCTTTTAATTTGTCTTCATTTATCAATGAAGAACTTTTGTACTCAACTATTAGTGCCTCAATGAGATTTTCACCAATGAAGTTATCTTGATCATCCTGTAGCACCTCTAATAAGGTGTCACTAATGAACAATAGAGTTTGACTTTGGTTATCTTCTAATGCTTCTAAAAAAGTGTCACTAGGAGATGATGAGTTTTGACTTGGATTGTCCCCTAACACCTTTGAAAAGGTCTTACTAGGAGAGTGTTCTTCTGCTACATGAATGTTGTCTTGGCCTCCTTGCTATTTTTTACATTCTATGTCATCATGGATGTAGTTTAATGAAGTGTGAACATATCTATCCTAATAGACACTTGTGGGAGATGGAATGTTAATGATATGGATATCTTGGTTGATGGTAATGTCCTTTGAAATGATAATGGAATAGGTATAGGATGCATAATCCTTGTAGAAGATATTAGGAAAAAATTTGTCGATGTTGAAGTACTCATCCTAAAAAACCATAGAAAGATCACAAATATATTAAAATTTATCTATGAGGCATGCATAACCAATGTTATAATAGTCATGAACATATTCTTCTTCTAAATTTGATTCTAAAGTAAGGGAATTTGAATCCAATGTTGCAACTGATGTTGATTCTAATTCTAATGCTAAATCTAATGTTGGTTTAAGAATAGAACCTAACTCAACTATGATTCTTCATTTGATGGGTACTCTATTATAATGATGCCTTACTAAATATTTGGTATTAGATAAGTAATAGCCTGTGATGGTATGATGGGATCCATAAAGATTGGTTCATTAAAGTGACACTCCTCTAGAATGGGAAAAAGGTCAAGAGACAACTCTTTAGATATTGGTTTGTCAATAAGAGGCTCTTGAAAAATAGGCATATGGTAAAGGTGATGATTTGTCCAAAGGTAGTTATAATCATTAAGAAGTGACTCAATAAAGATTGACTTGTCATAGTGAGACTCCTTGACAACTAATATAGGATTAATAAGCAATTCATCACAGGTTGACTTATCACAAGTGGTTGATTCAATAGAAACATATTTGATTGGTTGGGTTTCTTAGCCTTCATTTCTAATGAGTTGGAAAATAATAGTTCTGAACATAGCTTTATCTTCAAAGGATTGGATTGGATTTGTATTGGATGAGGAATGACTTATGGTTGGATAATGGTAGGATATTGGGGAGCATGATTTCTCACATGAAAAATCTGAAAAACTATGTCTTAAGGACAAATGTTTCAAACTTGGTCAAAAGGTGGAGTTGTATCTCCAATGTGGTTTGAAAGTAGACCTGTATCTCCAAAATTATTTGTGATAATACTTGGCATAAAATATCCTAACATCAAGTGCCTAATGTCAAATATCACATGCATAAAGGTCAAGCATCTGAATAAAAATTGACATGTCAAAGGTCTAGATCAAAGTGTTCCAAACAAGGTCTAAACTAGAAAAGGGAAAAGTTGAGTTTAAAAGTATTTTTTCCAAACATGGAGTTATAATTTAGGCTCAAAAAAATAGGCATGATGTGATTTGATTTAATCTAACAAGTTTTGGAAACAACATTGACATAAACCCTACACACGGAATCAAACATAAACATGATCAGTTGGCATAAGGCATAAGAAAAATATCTCTTTGGAAAAGGCTATGTTATCCGAAATAAACGTACAAACAATGATGAGGATAGGAATTTAAAAAAACAAACCATCAATAGTTTTTAAATTTGGGTAATCGATTAACCAAAGTTATGCAACCTAAAAGAGAAAGATCTATGTATCAGCCCCATGAATTAAGGCCTAAATATAAATCAATTAATTTTAGGATCCAAAATTGACAAGGCTAGTTGAAAACTCAACATTTAAAACTAGGATTTGACCAAAGAAGCTAGACAATATTGGACAACATGACAACACAAGACCAAGGTCCAAATGGTATACACAAAGTGGTTTGAAATAAATGGTTTTGATATAATGGAGAACAAGTCTTGAAACAAATTGAGTAGCCTAATGGCATAAGCATGATTGAATTATGTGGTCAATGTTATATTTCAAAAGGGATCAAAATGGTTTGACATGATTTGGGTAGCATGACGCTACCCTTTGCATCTCAAATGACACACACACAAATAAGTTTAGCAAAAATTTCAGGTCACAGGTATGGTGTAAAATGGCCAGCATAAAACCTCTTTAGACAAAAGAGTGATGTATAGAAAAATTTGTTTTGGCATGATTTTATGAATAAATAAATAGGTTTTAGTCTCAAAACATACCAAACAAAAATGACCAAAATACACTAAGTATAATCATTCAAATCCTAGTAAGGGTATGGCATGTGGGGTTGACTAAACTATCAAGTTTCAAACATTTCTAGGGGAATCAATTGCACAATGACTTTCACAACAAATAATTAAAAATAAAAGAATGGATTTTGGGTCTATATCACTTGTATTGTTAAAAAAAGGTCTAGTCCTTTTTGCGACCATTACATCATGTTGTTCACTCAATGTAGTGTGATGTCTAAAGTGCCACTACATCCCATGTGAAACTCAAAAGGAGTAACTGAATTCAATGTTAGGTGATGAAAACCTAGGTCAAAGCTTCCCCAAAGAACTCACATGAGGTAATGACATCCCCTTTGTAAGTCAAGATGCATAAACAAATAAAGCATGAAATTAGAAAGACTTTAGGGTCATTTTTAAGATAACCCAAACTTTGATGAGTTTTTGGGGAGTACTTTAGATGAAATTATCTCTAAGCCTTAGACTAGAATTTTTTCAATAAGAATGGTACTTTTGATTCTAAGGGTTCCCTAAAGGGGAAAATGGAAGAGCATACACACACCACCCTTCTCTTTTCCAAACAAGATTAATCTAAGCAACTATTGCAAGCAAAAATTGACAAGTGTGTTTAATTTTTAACCCAAAAGAAATGTTTGGTGATATTCTTTTGACCCCTTGGTCTTAGTTGCAAAATTTGAAAGACATTCACCAAAAACATCTAAAAATTCCTTGTTAATCACTAAAATAAAGTTACAATCCAAATTTAATCATGAAAAAGTGATTTAAACATGTTTTGAGAAAATATCTCGCTTGGTCCTATAGAAAAATTATTAGTAGCCCTTTAGCTTTGAATCTCTTTTGAGTTTGAAAAAAGAAACTTTGTAAAAGTAGGTATTGGGTCTATGCTTTTATAAAAAACATAATTATTGATGTTGGTTAATACCACTGATGTTGATTACAGCCAACCAAGATTTGACTAATGTCAGTTCTGTTGATCTACATCGGTCAAGCCAAGTAATCGATGTCAGTATTTCTACTAATGTCGGTTACTTTGTAAAAACTATGGCAACCAAAAATGGAAAAAAAAGTTAGAAAACTAATTTTAAAGAGTTTTAAAATCTCAAATAAGTTTTTTTTAACGGTGACAAATGATATTCTTCATGTATGGGATGCATCAAGTACCACTGGTTGTGCCATATGTTATCTAGGAATTTGAGTCAAGAGAAGATGGTTAGTATGGTGTTAGTTCCAAAATGAAAACAAGATGAAATAAACACACTAATAGCATAACATCTCTAGACCTAGACATTAGGGAGAGCTTAGATAATAATCTTGAATGAAACACACAACTAAAATTCAAAATAAAACATTCTTTTACTTCCCTTGGATGCTCTAAAATGTTTGTTCTAGTGGATTGCTCAACTTGTTCTCATAAATTCCTTGGCAATGGAAGCTTGTCTACCTCCACCTCTCCTTGGCACTTTGGCTTATGGCTTGGCTTGGTTTGGCATCAATTTGGCATGGTAACACTAGTTTCTTCAAACTTTTCAAACCAATCATGCATTATAAATTTTCACTAATTAAGCTTAGAAATGATGTTGTGAGGCCTCAAATTTATAGATTTTTGGATTTGATCATAATCAACCTCAACCATTCATCTCAATATTGAGATGTTTGGTTGAGGTTTAATTCAATTTTGTAATTAAAATTTATAATTATCCTCATTATGGCATTGGAAGAAGGGGAAATTAAGAGGCATGAAGGGAATCATGGAAGGCATTGATGATGCATGGGAGGCATAAATCCTTCTAATCATGGCATTTATGGCCTAGGGATATATTCTCATGAAATGAGGTCATTTGATGATGTAGATATTTAATATTCATTTCGAAAACAAAGTATTCAAAAATTTTCCATGGAAGTATTGATTAGGTCTTGATTTGGGTTAATTAACTCTTAAGCATGATTAAGCATTTTGTGCACAAATTACCCAAATTGACCAAAATACCTTATTATTGGTCATAAATTTGGCTAGATTGGAATTAGAAGTCCACATCAGATGCATTAGAACCATATTCCTATTTAGGATGTTTCCAATAAAAAATAAGAAAGTCATGCATCTTGCATAAAATATTTTATAGGAAAGAGTAGTCCATAGCACATAGGTGCAAATTTAGCATTTTGACTCAAAATGAATTGATCAAAGTTAGCTAGTCCATACATTTCATTACCCCATTTAGGGATAACCTAGCCAAAATCAGCATTTTAATATGTTAGTTTCACATCATTTATCATATTTTAGTGTTTTTAGGCTAAATTGTGCATTTTGCGTAGAAATTGGTCAAAAGCTTGGTTAGAGGTTATTGACAGCCAATTTTAGGTGTCTACAAGAGTCTAATATTGAAATAAGGATTGAAATTCAAAGATTTCTTCTCCATCCTTAACTACCCTCTACATCTTTAGATAATAATTCTATAGTTTTTGGTAAAACCATTAGGAATGAGATAAATACACCTCAGGAATACCAATAAAAGAGAACATTATTGGTGACACCTCTTTCACCACTTACAACTATAACCCAAGTTAGTCTCCCTAAGTTTTTATAGGCTTGTCTCATGTCACTTTTAACTACTCCTTATTCTACTTAGGCACCTTTGGTAATTACACCTCCATCCACTACCATCAATATGGATGAATCTACTCAATCATTTCCTACCATGGTAACCCCTACTCTATTCACCCTTCCTTCCACCACTATTATCCCTCTAACCATTCCTTCACTAATACCTATATTTATTATTTATACCACTATAGCTATTTTAGTCATTTCACCATTGCTCTTGCCTTCCAATCACATTTTGGTCAGTTATTATAGGTAATCTAGTCATCCTTCTACCTCATCAAAGGTCAAACAAATATATGAAAGGCTATATTCTAGTCTCCCTACAATAGAGGAATTCATTCATAAGGAAGAAGTAGAAGAAGAAAAGTCTACAATGGTAATATCTTTAGTTTAGTATTCAAATGATGAAGGTGAAGAATATTTAGAAATAATTAAGGGGTAGAGACCTATAATTAGTGAAGAAGTAGCCCTATATGATGAGGAAACATATCTATAAAAGGCTAAAACCATGAGATTGGAAGGCATACAATAATAAGAAAATATAGTTGGCATTTTATACCAACAAATATTCATGGAAGAACAAAGTCAAAACACAAATAAGGTAGTCTCTTCCCTTGTTTCATGTATTTGTAATTTAGATATTGTAGATACAGATTTACCTCTAGGTCTTCCAAATATTCTTTTGTCTATTTTTATTGATTCTCTAATTCTTTTAATTTCCAAGCAAATACAAGATACAAAGAAAGGAATTTAATATTAGAGTAGGGTAATATTTTATACTTATAACCCTATGCATATATTAGTCTTAAAAAACATTAATTTTATCGAAAAATACCTATGCTACAATTTTTATCCATATAGTCAGCCATTATGGTCATATTATGAAAACCCTTGGCTTGACCAAGTATGTGAATGAATTCACTCCATTGAGATAACCTTTAACATTAGAGAGGATTTTCAATCCACCTCTCCAGTTTTTAATACATGTAAGTTCAGATTTGACATCACTATTAACAACTCCTCCTCCAATGACTCCACCTCCCATATTTGAACACCTGAGCCCACCAAATGAATAACCAATGAAACCTATTATTATTTAATGGAAAAAAGAGATGAAAAATATAAGAGATGAGAGACAAAACCTATTTTTAATGTATTTAATATTACATATAGTCTCTACTTAGTTTAATAAAAATTGTGGAATAATCAAAAGGGTGAGAAAGAGGAAGACATTGAATTTTGATAGAAGGGAAGAATGGAAATTAGAACAAAGAGGAAATCTATTTCCCTTGTAAAATAAATCTAAAAAGGATACAAAATATCCTAATTAATATATTGAATACTTATATGCTTTTATTGACTCAATTGGTTAAAATATGAAAGATATTTATAAAATCGAAGAGGATTCACAAGAAATATTATATTAGAGGAAGACTATAAATGCTCTTTATGAGATGATTGATGATGTATAAAGTGTAGATACTAAATTTTATAATTTGTTTTAATGGTATTTACATTTATACATTAGTAATCCAATCAAGTAGAACAAATTTGATCAAACTTTGGCACCAAATGAAAGATATAGAGAAAAAATGAATTTATTAGTTCAATGCTCCACAACCTAGTGGCTTCAAATAAACTAACTTAATGTATAGCATGGATGTATCATGGTGCATCGACTATGTAATTTTAAAAAGGGATTTTTCCCTAAATTGGAATAACTAGATGAAGAATATATTGTTATATTTTATAAATCATGAAATTTAGGCCTCAAAAATTGTAAAATATGTTAGGGTCACTGATGTGATTACTCCTACTGGTGAATTAGTAAACATGATGCATTTTGATAACCTCCTCTAAGTAGGTATAGTTAACATTAAAGAGGAAGTTGAAGGAATTAATATACATAACCAGTGATAAAATTTAACAATTGGTAAAATTTTGTAAAGATACGGTGACAAGAGCTTAAGCTCTACAGCTAGAGTTTAGAGCTCAAAAGTTGAAAGGACTAGATTGATGGTTGAGACCATAAAACTATTGAAACATTCCTTGCTTAATTTTGGCACCATTAATAAGGATTTATAAGCAACACACTTGTTTTTTAATAAATAAGAGTAAAATAAACAAATTTAGGTTTAGTGTCAAGTATGCAAACAACAATTATTATTACCTTTTCATCTTAAGTTTCCCAATTTTTATGAATTATAGCCATGTAAAATCCACATGGTCCCATCTTGATCCCATAAGGAACAACAATAGTTACTTTACTTCCTCTAGTTATCACTCCATCTTATTCTTTGGCTAGTGGTGCCACATCAACATTCATATAAATATAAATATGTACTTTCATGTTCTTATTTTGTCAAAACTTTGGTTCTAAATAAATGCTGCATGTATATATTATATTTATACATATGAAATTCTATTTTGGGTTGATTACTGTACATGTGCACCTTACATGAGATTATCATGTGATTATATTTTTAGGTATGTATATTTAGACTTAAATTTATATATGAGGCCTTCCCCATCCCATTCTATTTACACTTGTAACCTCCCAGATGCAAAGGGAGGAGAATTTCAGATGTTAAAATTAATAAGAAATTTTGAGAAGTTATGTATGTTTGGTCACGATGTACAAATATTGATTCTTATCCAACTTTTGGATCATGTAATAAGTTTTATCATTATATTTTTTTAGTATTTGGATGGTTCATGAGTTATTTATTTTATATACAGTCATTTATATTAATGTATATATGATCTTAATATATTTTATATATAAATCATAATCCCCCCTTGTAGATGTGTTATTGTAGTCTAACAAACAGTACAACCTTTGATTTCATATGTTTAAGTATCCTATATTTTTGTTCCATTTGACTCCTATCCATGTTGAATTATTGGTGTGATACAATATTTTGTAGCAAGAATTGGTTTGTATTTAATATCCAACCTATATTACAAGAACTAGTTTGGAAAGGTTTCATCTAGTGTGGTACACATGGATCCTGTGTTACCTTACATTTCCATAACTTTTTAGTTTCTCTTGAAGTAATACACATATTATATTAGAGGCATAATTATTCCACCCATATCAATTATATTTATATTCATCCATATTCGACCCATCCATGGTAAAGAATTTGCCTCATTCACCATTATTTCACCAACAAGTTATTTAGAAAATCCAATAATCAGGTAACTCATGCTTTAGAGTGAATAATTTACACTAATATTAAAATGTTCAAAACTACCTTGTATTTTTATTAGGGTGTGCATAAAACCCACATCAATAATGTTAATTTACGAGCACAAATTCAGGCCTTCATGATGGTAACACTCCTAAATTTTTATACCCTGTTAGATAAATAGAGTTTGGTATGATGTTAGGATGTGACTTCCTGGTCAATTCACCCTTGATACTTGTGGTAAGGTGATGAAATCCACCACACATAGTTAAATTAAAAGATACAGTAAAAATTAAATAAGAACTTTTTCATTTGTGAATCACCCAAAAAGGGAAGAACATACATGCAAAATAACCCTACAAGACAATCAATAAAAAAGTTAAACTTCCAAAAAATTAAATAACACTAAAATAAACAAGTTTGGTGATAACCCAATTGAAATGTGAATTAATTTTAGTGACCAAATAGAAATGTGATGTAAGATTCATTAATTTGACTCAAAATACAACTTCTTTGGCCAAGGTACTATATCACAAATATATATAACTTTGATTAATGTAGTTTTAATATAATAAGTAAATTAAAAGAGTATTTGTTTAAGTCTCAGCCTTTTTACATAATGATTTCCCAAATCTATAGGCCAATTTCACTCTCAGTCCTATAATTTTGTTATAACACCTACACATAGAACATAAAAAGCTTGAAAATTATTTTAGTATAGTAGAAAAATATTTCACTTCTAGGATCAATGATTTTGCTGCTAGGTTCAACAATTTTGTTATTTTGTCCTACATAGAAAAATAAAAAAAAATATAGTAAAATTATTTCTCTATTAGGTATAATGATTTGTATAATGTTATCTATGATTTGAAATTTTATTTGAAAACAATTTCAATGTACAAAAATCATTTTCTCTATAGATTCTTCAATTTCATAATTAGGGCCTATAGGGACAAAATAATCAGAATATAAAAAAAGCACAAAGATAATTTCACAAATATACACTAGTATTTTACTACTAGGTTGAATAATTTCATGATTTTGTAGATAATACAATCATAACACAAAATGTAAATAGATGATTTCCTAGTTTCAAAATGATTTTGTTGCAATGAAATTTATTTTCTTGAAAATACCCATAATTTTGTAATTAGTCAAAAAATAGTAAAAATATGCTTAATACAATTTCACTACTACAATAAAAAAAATCTTTGATGAAGGTTTTGATTTCATATTTTGGACTATTTCATCATTGCATATGATGTTTTAGCTAAAGGTCATGAAAAATTTGTAGTTACACTTTAACAAATTCATTGTTTTGTATGGAACATACTTAAACATAATTTTGAAGGAAAAAATAGTAAATTAACTAGTTGAGAATGTTAATTCTATTAATTAAAATAAGGTAAATGGTCTGGAAGAGCTTGTCGGTTGCATCAAATCCTATAGGTCCCACTAAGAATTCCATTATGTATATTAGACATACAATATATATTATTCAATATGTAAGTGAAAAAAAATCAAAATGAACTTCAAGAACTATCATATCAATCCTAATCCCTAGGTTAAATTGTGCATAAAATATGCAATAAATATACATTAGAAGATTTAAAACTATTTATAACTCCTTATAATATTTATTTGAGAACCATTCTAAAGAGGTCAAGCTCATATTTTAGATGTATATGTCTTTATCAATGCTTTATTACTCATATGGGCAACACCTCTCCTTGTCTACACTATATTTTTTATTTTACTTAGCATTGCCATGAGAATTGGTAGAGGATCTTTATATAATTTTGTAGGGTAAATTTTCATGAAGATGCATGTAGAAAATGACCAAAGGCCCTTTTATTTATAGACATTTTTTTATGTTTGTGAACCATTAATTTGAGATCAAGATCAATTGTAGAGGATGGGTAGAGGATGAGTCCTCAAACTCATGATCACTCACATGAAATATGTAAGATATGCCATTTAATGCCTTTTAGAGTATGTAAGGCATGTTGTAATAAAATTATAGTAATTGGTCCTCTTGGAGTGTGTAAGAGAGGTGTAAGAGGAAGGGTGTGTAAGAGGGGTCGAAGAGCTCACTTGCAATCCTCCTTTTTATTGACACTTTTTAGTAAAATCACCTACATGAGGAAATATTTCAATTTTTAATTTATAAATATAGGATAATTATAAATATATTTATTTTACTATAAGAGGAATGATTAGGCTTTATTAATTGGGATTAATGAATAATAAAAATAACTATGTATTTTTGCAATGTTTCTATTTGTAAATAAAGTATTCACTTAATTTTCCTATGAAGACACTTGGAAATGGTTGATTTAAATCAGTTTAAACTTAGTAATATTAATGATGAAATATGATACATTACCATAATTAATGACATGTCACTATGATTTTGGGTTAAATTGGTAGTTGCATGGGTAAATTAGGTCCATTTGTAGATTTTTTTATTAAACTTACATGTGATTATTAGAAGTCTCTCTTTATTGCATTTTAGACATGGAAGTGATTAAAATTAAGGGTTTAAAATAAGGATAATAGAAGAGATGAAAAATAAAAATTAATTATTTTAGTTGAAATATGACATCATTCCAAATCAGCTCACAAATTTTGAAAATCAAGAATGTGTTAGTTTTAATCATGCATTTCTATCTTCATCTAGTAATGTTATATGTAATAAGACTTCACATAAAAATTCCAGTCTACAAGAAATTAAATCTACACAAAGTGACTAAAAAATTATGTAAAAGTTTAATAAGAGTTAAAGTGAGATTTTAATATAAATGCTTCGCAAAAATTTGAGAAAACTACCTACTCTACATCGTCTAAGGAGGTCAAAATACTATTGTGCATATCATACAATGCATGGGCATCATAAAGTTAATTTTTTGGATTTGAATAACTTAATGCAAAATATAATTGATAGTGGTGATCCTATAATTGGTTCATCAAATAAGCAACCCACTAACCTTATTAGTGCATAAATAAAACATATGGGAAAAAAAGGATAATTTAGAAAAGAATACTGAAAAATGAAAAAAATAGAGAAGAGAACATTTAAAATGAAAAAATTTTAACAACAAAATATTCAAAAGGAAAAATTAGAGAAAGAAACATTACAAAATCGAAAGACAAAATACATCAATTACAAACGGAACAATTTGAAATCAAGTGTCACAAAATATACAAAATGAATAATATATGTATATAAATAAAATTTACCAATAGAAATGCAACCTAAGAAAGATAATATCTTTAATAAAGGGTTCTTAACAAAATAGGTTCAAAAGAAAGAGGTACCTATAATATCTAAAGTATAAAATGTAGTTGAAAATGGTAGATATACAATCCCTTCTGCATACCAAGGTCTTTTCACTATAATTATTCACATAGATGGTAAATAATTTACAAATATCAAGGTTACTGACTATTAAGAAACACATATTTATTCTATGTCATTTCTTATATATCTTGAAAATAATATTTAATAGTTATATCAAACTAATAAACCTACAACATGTATGGGATCAATTAAGTTAAGAGTTTCATTTTATTTAAAAGATTGCTATCTTACTCTTTGCATTATTTTAAATCCAAGTGAATACAATGTTGTGTTTGTAGGAGCATGGATAAAATTAAGAGAAGTGAGAATTAATTAAGAAAAAGGTTGCATGACTTTTGAACATGAATGAAAGGTTACTTTAATTTAAAAATAGGGAACATATCTAGAGAAATAACATAAAAAGAAAACATATCTTAAAATAGTATACAAACTAATTTAACTTTTAATGGATTTATGGAATATAAAACCCTAGGTTGCTAAAGAGATAGAAAATTAAATTAGAGGAAAATATACAATAATTATAACCACTAATTTGTAAAATAATTTATCCAATTTATTAATCTAAAAATAAAAAATAATCACATAAGTGTGTACTTAGATATAAATTGCTTGAGATGGATGAACATGAGGATGGAAAATGGTGCAAAAGCTAATCATACTATTGCAAACTAGAAATAAGTCTTAGAACCTAAAATATTTAATGGTATGGATTAATTGAATTAAAAAAATAACTACTGGAGGTGCTTATTTATACAAAAAAAGTGAAATTAAATATCCTAATCTATAGGGGATTATGAATCACAACATAACTAATCACACCCACGAAATACTCCAAGTCATTAACCTATGTAAATCAAAGGTTATTAACACTTCAAGACATTTATTAAAAAATATTTAGGATTAATTATTACAACATTCCCCCCTCAATCGATCATATCCTAAAGAGAATAAGGGAGATAATTCTTGAATGTCTCAAACTTATCACCTACAAGTGTCTTCATGAAGACATCTACACACTAATCCTAAGTGGGGTAATACTAGAGTTATATGTTGTGCTATTGAACATGTTTTCATATTAAATGAATATGAAACATTATGTGTTTGGCGCTCTCATGAAACACTAGATTGGGAAAATTAAGTAGAACACCCTGATTGTCACAATTCAAAATTGTAGGTTGAGTTTATGAAACTCCAAGTCCTGAAAGAATGTGATGTATCCATATCAATTTGTAGATAGTTCCTACTAAAATGAGATATTTTGTCTCTATGAAAGATATAGAAGAATAATTATACTTCTTACTCTCTTATGAAGTCAAACCAAATCCTAGAGAGAATACAAATCTAGAAGTGGATTTCATAACATTAATATAAGCTGCATGGTCTACATCCATATATCCTATCAAGAAGAGATTATAATTTTACTTGTACTCTAGGGAATACTCAATTATACCTTTGATGTATCTCAATACCTACTTTTTCACTTTATAATGTGCCACCTTTGGTTCCTAAATTAACTAAGAAAGATAGCTAATAACATGACTAATATATGGCCTAGTTTATGTCAAGTAAATGAGACTCCCAATAAACTAATATTAGACAGTTGTATTTACTTCTGGTGATGGATCTATATGAGACAACTAAAGTCTTGACTCCATAGGTGTTGAAATAGGCTTGCAATCAATAATATTAAATTTATTGAGTAATGTCTTGTTATTATTCATCTTTGAAACAAAAAATTGATGTCCCTTCTACCATACCTCCAAACTAAGACAATAGTGTATCTTCCTAATATCTATTATGTCAAATGATCACTTGAGATCATTCTTAGTTACATCAATCATATTCACTATGATTCTAGTGATGACTAGATCATCAACACAAACAATCATTATAACAACCTCCCCCCCATCATGTTTGAGGTAGAGGTTATGCCCATATGGACCCCTATTGAATCCATGTTTTATGAGATACTCATTAATATTGATGTACAGGGCTTGGGGAACCTATTTTAGCCCATAGAGAAACTTGACAAGCCTACACACTTTCTATTCCTAGTTAGGTGCCAAAAAACCTTTAGGTTGAGTCATGTAGACTTTCTCTTTTCAATAATCATTGAAAAATGTACTTTTTATGTCCATTTTATGGAATTTCCATCTAAACTATGTATACATAGAAAAAAACATTCTGATAGTCTTTATCTTAGTTGTGGGAGTAAAAGTCTCCTCATAATCGATGCTTTATTTCTAATAATACCTTTTTACAACAAGCCTTTCCTTGTACTTATCAATATTTTCATATACTTTTTATTTGGTATTAAATACCTTTTTGCATCTAATAGACTCTTCCCTAGTGAAAGATCAACAAGTTGTCAAGTATTATTCTTCATCAGTGACTAATATTTTGTATCCATTGCATTTTTCTAAGGTCAATACTATAGGGATTCTATTAGTATAGAGGGATCATATGTTTCTTTAAAAATAATTATAAGGGCCATATTAATCTCTTCTTGAGCCATGCTTCAAGTCCTCAATCTTAAAGTGGATGTATCTAGTACTCCATTCAAGTTAGCATCTTGTATAGTACTTGTATACCACTTGACATATGCTGAGCTATAGGTGGTGGTGTTGGAGGTCCTATTTGAATATATTCCTTTTCACTTTCACCATCATTATCTAAAAATATTATAGGAATTTTGTCTCTATAATTTTCCTATGTAGAAGGTGGATTGATTCTACTCTTTTCATCAAACACTACTTCTTTGTTTATTAGTACCTTTGTTGTTTTTGGATCAAGTAACCTGTATGCCTTTGATTGTGTACTGTATCCCATTAAAACACATTCCTTTATTTTTTTATCCAAATTATTTATTTTCTTCTTATGAAAATGCATATATTCCTTACAATCAAAAACTTGATTGTGAGTTACATTTGGTTTATTCCTTGTCCAAGCTTCATGTAGTGTGATTCCATCAAGAGATTTGGTGGGTGACCTATTCAATAAGGAGACTATAGTGTGAAAATATCCTTCCCAATATGTATTAGAAATTTTTTCATCATCAACCATGACACAAAACATTTCCATAATTAATTTTCTACATTGTTCTACAACTCTATTCTTCTAAGGTAAATATGGATCCATCAATTGCTGATTAATTCCATTCACTGAGATATGCTGAGAATTTTTTACTAGTGTATCCCCCCCCATAATCTGAGTGGAGGGTCTTTATTTTCCTACTATTTATATTTTAGGCTTAATATATACCCTTATAGTTCTTTAGGCTTCCTCTAATTGAGCCACATAATGGGAACAACCCCAAGCTATGGGTAACCTATGGCGGGGCTAGACTTTCAAAGAAGGACAGATTCCTCTTGATGCTCACCTAAAAATATACAAATTGGTAATAAAATGGTTATAAAGGGTTTAAGGGATATTAATAAGGCTAAAAGGTGATGCACCAAAGTTAAAATAGACACTCATATATGCTTGAACCCACACTGGTTTAGCATAAGACAACTATAGCTCACAAAACCTCACAATATTACTAGTTTGAATAGATATTTCATATAAGAGGTTCCAAGTAGAACACTAATCTAGACCTTCAAGTTAGCTTGAAAATACCATCAAAGGGAAAATAAGAAGGACAATAAGCTAGGAATATTCTCCTTCACAAATTCACTATACACAAGCATACTAAGCACTAATTGAAGATAAGAGATAGGCAAAGAGTTAATCCGATTACTTAAAAATATATTTATTAAAAAAATTTGATAGGTTTAAACCATATAAAATGAGAACACTTTTTCAATAGTCTCAATGATTATCCTTGTCCCAAAAAGTAATGAAAAATTCTAAGAGTTGAGAACCGCTTCAATGGGAATGAGACTAGGATATATAGGAGAAGGGAAAGAGAAAAAATGTGGGAACACACCATCAGATAGGGAACACACCATCCCAAATCATTACTTGAATTTTAACTACCACCTTTTTAATCTAATGAAATACTTTCCACCTTTTTGATCAATTAGGACATTGCACATGGCTTACCAAGTGGGAAAGTACATAAAAGATCTGAGGATGCATTAAATGCACTTCAAGTCCTAACCACTAGATCCATTTCATTTATCCTTCACACCTTCTCCCATTGAATAAAAAACTTTCATGTTCATGGACCTAACAAAATTAGGTCTTTGTGAATTTTAGGTGGCTATTTCTAAAAAATTAGGCCATTTTAAAAGATGAGGACCCTCTTCATGATCATAGATATCTACCATTGATCAAATCTAGACCTATATATATTTATAGATATAAAACCAATATCTTTTATTATTTTTCTTGTAGCTATTTATGTCAAGTATAGACCTATAGATTACATAAATTTGTTCTTGATATCTATTAGGTCCAAAAGACCCATTTTTATCTTTAAAAATCCATAGAAACTGAGATATTCATCATATACAAGTCTCTTTTAGAAAATGGAAAACATAATCATATAATGGACTGTATATGATGTAAATCTTTGAACCAGAGATCTATATATAACTTTGATGGCATCCCCTTATGTTATTTATATATGAAAACATGGCTATGTAGACTCTATGGTGTTTGTTTGAGCTCTAATGGTGGAATGATGACCCTATAGGACCTTATTTGCTTTAGTCAAACATGGTTCCTTTACTCAACCTTGTCCATTGAATGTCACTCAAGCCAATTAGAATGCTCAAACTTATCTTCATTCCTATTAGACTCATAGATCCCCACTATCAGATCTTGATTTTTTTGACCACCTATGCACCATAAGATCAAGATGTATGAATGAACGTAGGTCCTTGATTTGTTGGTATGAATATCCTTTGTCATGTTGACTTGCTTGTGCACCATTGGATCAAGTTGTATGAAGCAACACAAGCCTTTGATCTATTTGGGCTGACTTTCCCATCAGTGTCCATTTACCATCAAATCATTGGTATAATTGATCATGATAATTCATTTAACTTAGACCCACCTTATTATCAATGAATGTGCAACATTATATCTCTATTTGATCAATACGCAGCATTAGATATTGTCCAACTTATTGCCTTGTAAGGGATTTTAACCTAGGGATATTTTGACCTATTAAACTCTAGTACAAACTAGTAAATATCATATGTCAGTATGTGAGTTCATATGGAACATTATATCTTGATCAAATTTAAACCTTTTAAGTAATTTTTTTAATCTAAATGGTCATTTTTTGAAGCTCAAACTTTACACTTGCACAAACATCTTGCTTTGTAGGTTCCACTTTAAAACTCCATAATTTAGGATAGAAAGATTATGTAGACATGAAACTTATAGAGCATGTTCTTGGAATGAAAAACTTAATTGCATATGACCCATTAGTAATGTAAGGATTTATAAGAATATTTATAAATTGTTCAAGTAAATTGATCCATTTGTTCCTATATGATATCTTGGGGATGGTCTGGCTCATTTAGGCTTATGTTAGGGACTCTTTCTTTAACCTTTGAAACTCTAAATGATTTCTTGAGGCTTATGCATGCTTTTCCATAATGCTAAATTGATTGAATACCATGAGACCCACTTGGTAAATAGTTCCTTGTTTTGTAGATAAATTAGATTAAACTTTAAACAAGATTAAAGTGTTTTTAAAAATCTTTGTGAGTAATTTTGAGATCCTTAGACCACTCATTCCATCTAGAAATTTGGGTCTTTTATTCAACATGAACTCTGGTTAGATCATTGCTTCACAACAAGACCTCTAGAATATCTACTAAAATTTAAAGATCTATATGTGGGCCAAAACTTGGCCAACATTTCTGGTAACATCCTTTGGGTACTACCTTCTATGTTGGACTAGTGGCCTTAAACTGGTCCATTGGGTGTATGGAGTCCCATATATTATCTCAATTAATCATGAATATAACACAAGGATATACCTATTGATATCCTCCTTTGAAATAATAAGAACAAAACAAAATAGAAATATATAGTGCCCAAGGCACTTATTAAATACAAAGCACATAACAAAAATAAAATGTGCATAAGGCACTTAGAGGAAAGCATAAAAACCTATTCTAACATGTATAATATGTTAAGAAAGATGAAAATCCATTCAATATTATGGAATTAAACTAATTAAATTGAGTGTTATGGGTAATACCTCTCCATTTAGTTGGGTAAGCCAAAAAACATTATGTTTTCTACATCCATAGATAAAATAAGGACCACACCATAAGTTGTCAAACATGGTATTATTTCCTAGTTGGCATTATTTGAGTCTAATTTGAAGAATAGGTTCCCTTACTTAAATCTCCTTATTTTATCTCTTTTTTCAAAGGTATTTTTAACCTAATATTGATGTGACTCTAGTGTTTCATAGCAAGGTCCCTAGTTTCTTCCAGCTCCATAAGGTCTATCATCCTCACATTCTTGGGTTCATCCTACATCAACTCAAGCTAATGGGATAACTCTAATAAATGAATATCAAGAGAGATAATAAATTTGGATTATATTACATACATAAGACATATGGATAATTTTCAATGGTAGCTTTAGGAGTCACTTTATCAACCCATAAGGCTATCCTTAGTTTGGTGTGCCATATTTTATGATTTTACTCCATGGTCCTCCTAATGATCCTTAGTAAATTATTATTTTTGGACTATACCATTAAATTTATTTAAGGATATAATTCAGAAGAGGAGTTGATGCGGATGCCTAGTTTGAGATCCCACTCACTTGTCTTCATGCCAAAGAATACCAATTCATGGTCTAAAATTATGGTCATTGGGACACTAAACCTAGTCACAATACTATCATACAAGTCTATATAACTATACCCTCATTATCCTCCTTATAATAAATGGATTATAACCACCTAGTGAAGTATTTAGTTGCAATGAGCACCAATTTATGCCCTGCACTTGATGGTGGATTGATCATCCCTATGTTGTCCAACCCCTATTGCATGAAGGGTTACTCCACCTGAACTGGCTTAAGTGGAAGAGCTACCAACCTTTGTTTACCTTAAAAACTAGTACACTTTTTTGTCATTTTATAAACCACGCATGGGTATATTTGAAAATATTTGGCCTATAATAACCAGTTCTCATTACTTTTGTAACTATGGTTCTAGGTGCAAAATGACATCCTAAAGGTCCATCATGAAACTGTTTCAAGACTTTTGTCACTTGGTCATCATCTATACACCTAAGGAGTACTATATTTAGGTCCTTTATAAAAAACCCCATCAAATAATGCATAAGTTATAGATTGAAGCCTAGAATGCCTTATTTTAGCTTTATCCAAACCTTGAGGGCATTCTCCCATTATCAAGAAGTGAGCCATATCTTGAAGCCATCTCTTTTTAAGTGGTGATGCACCTACTTGTGAGTTATCTTGGGTCACCAAAATATATTACTTGTCTTCATGGAGATCATTTACCCTATGTTCATACAAGACCTTACCCCTAACTAGCTTGGTTAATCTGATCTCCACATGGTATTTCATGACCTTGGTGATCTAGTTTGCTATCTTTTTACTCAAATCCTTGTTAATTAGAAAGTCCCTTTCCATAGGGTGAGACACAATAAGATTAATCCTATTATTGGAGATCATTGGTCCAAACTTCATGAGACTCCTCAAGACTGCAAGAACTTATTTATTAATAAAGGTGTACTTCACCTCATATCCTTCTAGCCCTTGAATAAAAAACCCAATTTATTGCTTCATTCCTTCACCACCCTTATACATTAGCATAGATGATATGTTTTCAAAATTGTAAAATGTGTATAATATGAATTCCTTGAAGAAGTCTAGATTCATGAGTGAGGGTGCTTGGGTAATGGCCTACTTAATGCTTCAAAGGTTGCCTTTCCTTCATTAGACCAAGTAAACACTTAGATTTTATTTATCATGATGGGGATAGGTTTTACAAGGTTCAAAAAACCATGTATGAACCTTCTCACAAAGTTAATATTCACAAGGAATCTTTGGATCCCCTTTTCATGCTTTCACAAGGATAAGGCTAAGATAACACTTACTCTATCAGGGTCAATAGATAATGCTTCTTTTGAAATAATGTAACCCAAAATATTACCTTAATATAAAAATAACAAACATTTATTTGGATTTAAGAAGATCTCATAATCTCTACATATTTTGAATATCAACATCAAATAGTTCATGTGCTCACTAGCTTTCTTGGAGAAGATTATGATGTCATCTAAGTAGACTGATACCATTTTATTTAGAAATCATTAGAAGGCCATGTCCATTGATATTTAAAATGTTTCCCTAGAATTGGAAAATACAAAAGGAATATTAAGATAAGTAAATGTTCCCCACTTGATTGTGAAGATAATCTTGTATTGGTCTTCCTCTTTCACTAGCACCTAGTTACAACCTAAATATTCATGTAGGAGGGAGAAACATTCAAAATCATCAACTACTTAAAAAAGCTGATATATGGATGGTAGAGGGTATAGATACTTTAAATATACTCTATTTGGATCCCTAAATTCCACTGATAACCTAATTTCCCCATTATTTTTCTTGATAGGTACTAGATTGACTACCCATGAGGATTGCTTAATTAGAAAGATGAACTTGGATTCAATCAAATTGGTCAATTCCTTTATCATGAAATCTTCAATTTTAAGGTTTATGGGCCTCTTATTATACATTATAGGATTATCATTAGCCTTTATTTATATAGTTTTTGGGTTAATTTAGGATAAAATCCCCTTAGGTCACTATATTGCCAAGTAAAGATGTCAGCTTTAGTTCTTACCTTTCCAAGCTTGAGTAGCTTGTCTTCAAATATAAGCGATCTATCATAGTTCTCTACATTAGTTGACATCACTACTTTATCCTTCCTCATATGGTCCCTTTCATGAAAGAGACCTTCTAGGGTAACTACCCCTTTAAGAAGCTTATTGGATATTAATTGAACAATATACTCTCTATAATGATGTTGAAGTTTCTCTTAGTTAATAGATGAGAAATTTACTTCTTATTAAAATAAATATGAATTTTTTTGGTCATATTCAAATACCTAGCAATGAGTTTCATTATCTCAAACTGATGGTCTTATTACCACTTTAACATTCGGTTCTAGCTTGGTCCTTTTCAATTCATTAGGGATATCAAAATGATTGCCCACGGCTACTACTCTATCAACATGTTGATTTTGGCCCCTTGTCACTGATTGGATGTTGAAGGCCTCAAATTTATTAATTACGTCCCACCCTCTATGTTTTTAGGATTTCATTAAGGGTTTCTTAATGAAAATTTGACCTCTGACTTGGTGCACAACCAATTCACTATCCCCATAAACTTGTAATTTTTTATCCTTCTCTTACTAACCCATTCAAGGCCATGAATATAACCCTCATATTCTACTATATTATAATAAAAACTGAATTGGAACCTATATGAAGAGAAATACTTGTCATTAAAGGGGATACTATCATAACACATGTACCCACTCCATGCTTTCTCCATAAACCATCAAAGAACAACTTCTATAGACCACTAGGATCTTATTGAGGCCTCATGAGGGATGGCAAGTGTTAGATTTATTCATGTAAATAGTAGACACACAAGTCCTTTTCTTTGACACCCTCTAAGGGATATATCAACTAGCTATCATTACATAGTTCATCCAAGAATATGTCTAATACCTCTTTTAGATGAGGGTTTATCTCCTTCCCCATTCAAAATTCATACTCATCAATGATGGTGTAATTGATGTTGATATTATCTATTATATGGGGCTCTATGTGGAATTTTGTACTAGGCTCATCTTTGATTGACACTTTGGCCCAATATCTTGTTTTGAATGCTATATATGACCAATCTACTATAATGTAGCCTCAAATATTTGTAGTGAATTTTCTAAATAAGCATAGTGCAAAGTAAGGAGGCACATCAAGGATCAATACATATTGAGCTATTAAGACACTAATACAAGTGTGTAGGTTCATATTCATCTCTTTGAGTATTCCATATGGCTTAGTAGAAGAACCATCAAATTGAAACACTCTTTTGGATTGGGGCTCATATTTTAGAACAAGCTAAACAACTATGGACTTTGTCATTACTAAGGTACTAAACCTGCCATCCACTAAGAAATTATGCACTAGATAGTTACCAATGATCACTAAGATGTATAAGGGAGGAGGCCTGACCACTTTACTTGATTACCCTTCACTAAGACCTTTGATTACATTAGTGATAACTTCATTCACCTTGCTTTGTGGCTTGTTTACAACTATTAGAGCATTATTCATAGATAAACATTCCTAAATAATGTCCAATTAACTAGAAATAGAGAGCATATCCCATATTGACACAGTCACATTAGATTCATTTCTTTGTTCAAAAATGTTAATGGGTGAGCCACCAACCTTTGATTGTGATTTGGGAGCCACCATTATTATTTGTTGAACTTGTGAGCATTGGGGCACAAAAATATTCCCTTGATCTTATTTTTTTGGAGGTATTGGGAGCTTTGGAGTGACAATAGGTTATTTGGCTTTCTCAATGAAGGAATAATGGTGGGAATCTCTTTGACCACTTCCTAGTTACCATATATGTTCCTTATTTTAAATCGTGTATTCATTTCTATGGGTAAGTAGGCTTGGCTATACCTAGCCTACTAGTTGGATGCATAATACTCTTCTTGATCATAATTAACCATTTTATCACCCAACTAACCTAGTCCCTGATCAAGGTTTTGACCTTGTTAAGGCTCTTCTAATTTGGTCATCATAGGTACCTTCATATTTTAGGCAATAAGATTTTGGTTATACCCAAAATTAGTAGGTTGCTTTCATTGATCATTAAATGCTTGGGTGAAATCAGTGCTTTGGATAATGGATTTCCCACAATATTTATGTTAATGCATGGTACCCTTAGCTTTATAAGCCACATTATATTGAACTGGGACCAAGATGTTGTAAGTGTTTGAAACATTAGGATTTTAGGTACTTTTCTTATTGTATCCATGTTGCCCTTGTCCTTGGTTTTGGCCTTAGTATTTCCCTTTGTACGGTGGCTTATTTTCTTGAAAATCTTGTTAGTGAGGTAGATATGAATGTTGATAAGACCTACTAAAAGCCAACTACCTTTTAACATTTAATATCTCATTTTCCAAGGATTAGAACATGGTTTTGAGCTTGTGGAATTTCTTTTGGTCTTAGGAATCCCTAGATCCACTAGTGGAATCTTTCTATTATTTTGGTGTAGGTATTGCATTAATTTTTTGTGTAGGAGGAATGACATATAGTGGAGGAATAACAATAAGAGGTGGTCTAATTCTATGAAATAAAGGCATTAGTGGTCTAGGTGTAATCCTCCTAGCTTAAACTAGACAATATTTTGCTTTGATGACCACTTCATAAGCATTTGGAAGTATATTTCCTCCCATAGATTGGATCATTACTACTATATTACTATTCAAAGCCTTGAAATAATATATAAAGGCAAAGTTAGGGGTTAGTCTAACTAATATTAGGATTATATCCCAAATTTTTTGGGACCTTGGGTTAAAGTCTTGCATGACTTCATGAAGAGCTATCTTAATGGTAGTTAACTACTTTGTAAGTAACAAATGGTCACTTTTGTCCTTAAATATTTTACATAAAGCCTCTCCTAATTGGTCCTATGTTTGATTGGAATTATTATCAAGGTCTATATATCAATCTCATGCCTTTCCTTTAAAATAAGTAACTAATAACCTAATAACTATATTTTCCTCAATGTTATTATGGATATTGTAGAAATTGGCTATGTCTATGAAGTGATCATAAGGTTTTGTAGCTTGGTCTCTAGTATAATAAGGGAAACTTTCAAGGGCTAATTATATAATAGGATCATAGTGGGAGAGGAATGGAGACCTCTAGCCATTAAAATACACAAAATCTCTAGGGACTAACATGGACATACAATGGTTTAATAAAAGTCTTCTTGCAGGGGTAGGCCTTGAAAATGACCTAGGAGAAAAGGTTCCTTGATATGGATGTGTATTGACAAATTTTAATCTTTTTGACGAATTTAAATGTAGTAAAAATTTTTTAAAAGGAATACTTCTTGAATCTAAACTTGTTGACACCTTTGTCATGAGATATAGCTACTACTCTACACTAGAGTGTTTATTGTTCCTTTTGAGTTCTTAGATGTGACTACATGAAGTTATGATTGATACAAAATGATCAAATAAACATCAAACTTGATCAATTTTTTATTCAAATTGGATACCAAAAGTATGGTGGAAACTATTTTAGTCTCAATTTTCACCCTTGGAGAGAGTTATTTAGGATCCTTCCAATTGAACTACATAATGGGAACAAACCCAAGCTATGGGTCACCTATGGTAGAGGTGGACCTATGGAAAAGGTCAAATTCCTCTTGATGCTTACCTAAACTAATGAAAATTTATAATAAAAGGGTTAAAAGGATTTAAGATATACTAAAAAGGCTAGAAGGTGATACACCAAAGTTAAAATAGACACTCATATAGTATTGAACCCTCACTATATCAACATAAGACAACTATAGCTCACACAAGCTCATATAAGCTTAAATAATTCATAGAAGAGGTTACAAGTAGAAAACTAATCTAGACATTTAAGTTAGCTTGAAAACATATTAAAATATGCAATAATAATGATATTAAACTAGGAAGATTCTCCTTAACAAAATCACTATACACAAGCATTCTAAGCACCTATTGAAGATAAGAGATAGGCATAGAATTTATATTATTACTTCAAAAGGTAGTTCTTAGAATATTTTTAGAGGGTTTAACCATATCAAATGAGCACAATTTTTCAAGAGTCTCAATGAGTATTATTTTCCTAGAAAATAATGACAAATTTTGAGATGAGAACCCCTTAAATAGAAATGAGACTAGAATATATAGGAGAAGGGAGAGAGAGAAAGAATGTGGGATCATGCCATCAGAGAGGGAACACACCATCCTAGATCATTAATTGAGATTGAACTTCCACTTTTTTATATAATTAAATAACGCCCACCATTTTGATCAATTATAACACTACACATGTCTTAGCAAGTGGGAAAGTCCACAAAAGCTTTGAGGATGCATTGAATGCACTTAGCTGCAAGTCCAATGACCAAATCCTTTTCTTTGATCCTTCATGCCATCTCCCACTAAAGGTAAAACTTTCATGTTCATGGACATGATAAAATATTAGATTCATGCACGGATGTTTATTGAAAATAAGGCCATGTTAAAGAATGAGGACCCTATTCAGGATCAAAAATATCTACGTTCAGTCAAATATGGACCTAGATATCTTTTACAGATGGAAATTCAATATCCTTTATTGGTTTTCCTATAGCTATTTATGTCAACTATAGACCTATAGATTTCATATCTTTACTCATGATTTTTACTAGGTCTAAAATACCTAATTTTACCTTTGATAATCGATAGACATTGAGAAATTCATCATATACATGTCTCCTTTAGATAACAGTAAACATAGCCAAAGAATGGACCCCATATACTACAATACTTCAAACTAGAGGTCTATATTAAACTTTGATGGCATATATTTATGTTATTTATAGATTAATGCATGGTGATGTCAACTTTTTAGTGTTTGGTTGAGCTCTAATGGCATAATAATGACCCTATAAGACCTTATTTTCCTCAATAAAAAAATGGTTCCTCTAGTTTGACCTTGTCCATTGAATATTATTCAAGCCAATCATAATGATTCGACTTGTCTTCATTCCTATTGGCCTCATAGATCCTTGCTATTAGATCTTAACATTTTTGACATCCTTCATACCATAGGATCAAGTTGTATGAATGAATGTATGCCATTGATTTCCTAGGACAAAGATTCTTTGAAATGTTGACTTACTCTCACATCATTACATCAACATGTATGAAACAACTCAATCCTTTGATCTATTTGGGCCCACTTTCCTTTTAGTTCCCTCAAATTATCAAATCATTGGTATGATTAAATTATTATTTTTGATCTATCTCAGAACCACCTTGTTTTTAGTTAATGCATACCATCAGGTCTTTGTTTGATGAATCCACACCATTAGATCTTGTCCAACTTGTAACCTTTTAAGGGTTTTTATCCTACAGACCTTTCAACCTATTTAAATCCAACATAAAATATTAGAACTCATATGTCAGTATGTGATCTCATGTGGAATTTTATATCTTGATCATCTTTAAACCTTTTAAGGACTTTTTGAATCTAAACAGTCATTTTTTAAAGCTCAAACTTGACACTCATGTGGATGTCTTACTCTGCAATTTCCATTTTAAAACTCCATAACTTAGGGCAGAAATATCATGTGGATATGAAAGTTGTAAATCATGTTCTTGGCATGAAGAACCTTGATTACATGTGATGTACTAACCATGTGAGGATTTCTGTGTATATTTATAAAATATGCAAGTAAACTAGTCTGTTTGTTCCTATGTGACATCTTGGTGATGGTCTGGCTCAATTAGGCTTATTTTAGGGACTCTTTATTGAATATTTAAAGGTTTGAATTATTTTTCAATATTATGTAGGCTTTTCCATGACATTAAATTACTTAAATACCATGAAACCCACTTGGAAACTAGTTCCTTACTTTGTAGATAAATTAGATTACACTTTTATCAAGCTTAAAGTATTTTCTAAAATATTTGTGACGAATTTTAAGATCCTTTAAACACTCATTACATCTAAAATTTTGGGTCCTTTTTTTAGCATGAGCTCTGCTTAGCTTTTTGCTCCACACCAAGACTTTTAGAATCTTTACAATAATGTCAAGCTCTGTATGTGGGAAAAAAATTGGCCAACAATTTCATTTTTAATCATGGCCTTGAATTATTTGAAGACTTGAATATCTTGATCTTTAGTCTTAAATAAATACACCCACATTTTTCATGATTAATCATTAATAAAAATCTAAAAGTATTTTTACACTCTAAGACTAGGACTAAAATGTCCACAAATATTAGTATACATCAAGTATAACTTACCAAGTGACCGATACTTAGTTTTTCCAAATGGATATCTTCTTTGTTTTCCTGCTAATATAATGGTACATATATCATAATATTGCTTGAGTTTGGGGAAGGCACAAACCATATCATGTTTACTTAATTTAATCAAATAACCATAACTCAAGTGACCATATATTCTATGCCATTAATTGCCTAGTTATGTATCTTTTACCATAAGTGCTTGATGATTATTTTCAACAAAATCAAGTTGAAACATTTTTCCAATGTTGGAAGCCTTGGTAATCAATTTGAATTTCCTATACTTGTCTTTGATGTGGAAATTTTTTTAACCATTTTGGTGATCAAATTTAACCATGAGGTTGTGATCAAGGTATTGATTCGTAGATAATAAATTTTTTATAAGTATTATAAAATAGAGAATATTTGAAATGTTGTAATTTATGTTTCCTAGTTGAAGTTTTATGTCACCACTGCCTTGTACTAAATATGAGGTATCATCTCCAAGTGATACATTTCTATTTGATTCTATTTTTGTTAATGTAGAAAACCAATATTTTCTTCCAATCATGTGTTTGGTTTCTCTTGAATCAACATATCAAACTACACTTGGATGATTTGTAGACTCATGTGTTTGAGTAGCTAAACCATATTCCTCATTTGAAGAATCACTATCTTTAGCAACATTGCCATGTTATTTAGGCTTTGAATTTTTATGTTTCCATATATATTTTTATTTTGGTTACTCTTTTTTATTTGTGGTCACTTGGTGAATGATGGCTTCTTTATTGATGAGACCTATTGAAAATTATTGTACCAATAATGTTTCAAGTCATGCCCCTATTTTACACAAATTTGACATGATGTAATAAAATGTGAATTTATTTCTTTTTGGTTTTGTTTTTTATTTATATTTGGAGATTTATTTTGACCCTTCATGGGTTTCTTACCCTTTTTATTTGATGCAAGTGTGTGCTCGTCATCTGCTTCCTCTGAATTATGAATAGCTTCCTCTTGTTACAATAAATTTACCAACACCTCAAAGGTTGGTTTTTATCCTATGATATTCAAAGTGGTCACAAAGATACTATATGTGGGGGTAATAATTTAAGTATTATAGGGGCCAAAGAATCAGCTATTACTAGTTCACCTAAATATTGAAGCAAAGTCCATAAAGTTACAACCCTTGTAAGGAATGCTTCTACTTTTTCATTTGATTTGAACTTAATAGTATATAATTGGTTGTAAAGATTTAAGATTTGATTTTATTTCTTAGCTTCATATACTATTTTAAGCTTATCCCAATCATATTTTACAGTTGTATCACTATGAATATGAGGTTGTACCTCATCTAAGACTCCAACCATGATTATTAACTTACCCTTTTTATTAGATTTGTCATATTTTTCTTATTGATCAACATTAATTATATGTCAGACCCATGTGCCTTATATATTTGACTAAATGTATTAAAACTATAGATATGTTTCTACTTTTATTTTACATGTTACATAATTATCACTGTGAAGTAGTTGTGTGTCAGGAAGGGCAAATCTAGGTCCTGAGTTAGACATTTTGTAAGTTGCATATGACAAATTACAAGTGTGTTTTAAGTGTATAAATTAAATGTGCATTTTTTAAATGTAAATAAAATATAAAAAACACATACAAAAATATGACAAATTACATAGAATAACATAATGGCTGTCAGACTCTACCAAAAATACATCAAAAAATGCAATGGAAAAGTGGACATAAATTTCAATCAAAAATGCATCTAAGGAGAAAAAGTGGTTACAATTTTCCTATTTCATTTTTCAAATTTAATGACACCAATAGATATATAATATAAAAATATTCACTTTTGAAAAAAATGTAACTCAAATTTGAGTTACGATTCAAAAGTTATAAGTATTTTGATTTCCCATAAAAATGGGTCAAATCAATTAAAAAGCAATAGAAAGTGATTTTTGAGGCCAAATTAGAAAATAATATATTCATGAAACCACTCATTGGAACCAAAATTTTACCATGGACTTAGAAAATCCAAAGTGAAAAATAATCTTCCTGGTTACCTCGATATGCATGCAAGTGAGTTTGACTTCCACTTTTAAACAAAATATAGGTAGTAAGGCAAAAAATAATAAATGAATAGCTGTGTAAATAAGAATAAGAGGTGGTATTTTTTTTGTTTTCACCATGATGAGTGGGATGTATAAATAATCTATTGGTGGATATATGTCATTAAAAATCAAATCTACTGGTGCTTCCTTGTGGTTTCACTGCTACCAAAAGAAGGGAGATGTGAATCTTGCCATCATGGAGATATTTGACAAGTGGACATCATGGAAGAGGTTATATGTCTTTGTTTTAGGTTGTAGGTATTGTGGCCCATGATTTCAAATTATAAAATATTGTTTAAGTCAAATGTCATTTATGTTCACACCTAAGATCAATCCTAGACACTACAGGTTAGGATGCCATTATTGGATACATATATACCAAACACAAATGCCAAATGAAATATATAGCATTAAGTGTTTGACATATTAGGAGTATTCCAATTATTGAAATATATATATTAAATGCCATTGGAAAAGTGGCTCAAAAAAATATGGGTCTATAAAGAGAATGCCATAGACTTCTATGAAGATAGCTATTCTAAGTTTGGGTGATGTAGGAGGGACACCATTGACTACTGGGTAGATGAACTTAATTCCAATTGAATCAATCTAAAACCAATATAAGAAAATACTACTCTATAGGGTGTTTCTAATCTATTTTTTATAATATTCATGTAATGAAATAAATGAATGTCACTTACCAAATGAAAATACTCATCTAATATTAATATAATGTGGGTCGATGTAGACGAGATTTTAATCAATTAAAATACCTAGAAGTGTAAAAAATATTTAGCTTATATTTATATCAAAACAAATACTCTATTTTATTCCTCCATCTATTTAGAATTAGAGCTTGACTAGAAATAATAAAGGAAAATTCAAAGCTTTCAAACTTGATCTCAAATCTTCTCAAGCATATGAAAACTCAAATCTAAAATTATACAGTCAAAACATTCTAAAAAAATATTTTAGGCTTGAATTGATGCTAAAAATTTCTAAATTTTTTCAAAAACAAAAAAGATTGCATGCATTGATAACTATTCTCCTTCCATAAATTAGCCAAAATTCCAATAGTGTTTCATCTTTGGGTGGCTAAAATTAGAGTAGCATGATGCATATAAGGATTTCATGTACTTTAATCTAGATATATACCAAATATCTAATGCTTCAAAATAAATTCCTTAAAAATTTCTTTCTTTACTACCAAAAGAAATCTAGAATGGGATACATTAACTGAATTAACAAAAGCACTAATGGAGGTGCTTATTTATACATCAATAAATGAGATTAAATAGCCTAATTTTTAGGGTATTATGACTCAAAAAACAACTAATCACACCTAGGATATGCCCCAATTAACTAACTTATGTCAATCAAAGGTTGATAACACCTTGAGACATTTATTAAAGAATAGCTAGGATTAATTATTCTAATAGAATCCCTCTTGAAAATTAGCATAGTTCCTTGGACAATACCAAACTATTTTAGTGTCCTCTATGCTATGCTAGTATCCTCCTGCTAAAAAAATTGTGAATTTTTGGGAATATCCTTGCTTGAGTCTGAGACACTTATCCCTATGTAAATTAACATTTATCTATTCTATGTGACCTATTTTGGAATGATTTAGGATGAAACCCTATAATTCCATATTGTAAAGGTATTTAAGTGGAACAAGTAGCAAAATTGTTATGTTATTTGGGTAGTCTGGATGTTCTCAATACCCCACTATGTTGAATATTTCCTATGTACCAATAGCTTTAGAGGAGATAAAAATAAATGTATTTTTCCCAAAATAAATATTTGTGAAAGTGTAAATGAATGTTAGTATGAGTGACAAATTTAGTTCTTTGAGTGATTCTTGAGACTAGAAATTTGAGTAAACTAAGCTTAGGACTATTTTAGATTATTGTATGCTAAAGTAGGGTAGAATATGGATCAATTTCCTTTATTTACACAACTTGTTTTTGAGTTATTTTGTGTGTATTTGATTATAATTTACATGTAATGGTTAAAGGGATAAAAATGGTCTATATATATTGATATGGTGCTTATCTAGGTGTTATTTGATCCCAAGCTGACCCTAAGGTGCTTTGAGAAATGAAAATATATTTTTTGGGGTTGAAAAGTGTTAAGGGACACTATTAGGATCCCTTGGTCACTATCAAAATGAGTTAGTGTCCAAAGGGGCATGCTAGTGTCTTGGTATTATAACCTAGGGCATTAAGGGCCTCGATGCCTAGGGGAAGGTATATGACTACTATTAGAATGACTAAGGATGGGCTATACCTACAAAAAAGATGTGTAAGGATTGAAAGAGGACCTAAAATAGGTATATTAATAATATAGGGGTAGGTTAGTCTCATATAATACTCATGACACTCAAGTGACATTTTATGTGACTACATTACCCCTCTTCCTTTATTCTAGAAATGCAACAAAGCATAATGACTAGGATAAATGAGAAATAAACATCCCTAGACTTACTTAAGAGGTGAATCCCATGAATATGGATTTTATGATTTGAATAATTCTCCATTGTGTATTTTTAAAATTAAACATGGATGAATCATTCTTTTCTTAAGAGATATCAAAATTAAAGACAAAACTAAGTAAAGGTATACGAGAGAGAGGAAAGGAATGATTATAGTTAATTGGGTATGAAAACCAATAAAATGACTTTGGGAGATGATGTGTATATGTGTAGATCATGTTTAAATGGTGAATATCTTAGATGATCTAATATATTTCTCAATACCCATCTATTGGTATATCAATAATTGAATCTAGTTTTGACTCTAGCATTGCCCATCACTATTTAGTGGATCATAATATGTGAATAACATGGTTTGGATTGATATCTTGTGTAATCATCCTATATAGGTGGCTCAATAATTAAATATGGATATGATACAATCATTTACTACCCATGTGTATTAGATTCTTCTTTTACTAATGGCTTAAGGGCCACTCTATCACTTAGGATTGTAGCTTACAGACTCCATGAAAATTCCAACTATTGAAGATGGAATAAGGCATCAATATAGTGTGAAACCTAGTGAAAATGGTGTCTAAAGTATATGACATGGATAATTAAATGGATATGTCGTTCCATCCATGATGAGATGGTGCAAAATTGATCATGTGGAAATAATTTGCCACACACATACCCCCAATTATGATATCGGTGTATATGGATTATGGACTGAGTTGTATCAATATATGTCTATGTATATATGAAACTACAATGCAAGTGATAATTTTATGCATGATTCCCCTAGTCTCAAAAAAATTTTATGATTCTATTAAAAATTGATAATAATCTAAACATAACTGATAATCTATGATTGATACTATACAAACCTAAACAATAACTATTTTACCTTTTTGGTCAATATATATTTTATTATTTCTAGGGATAATGTATATTGTTTCGGGCCCTTGGATATTATCACACTAAAATAATTTCCTTTGTGTTATTCTAATGTCCTTCTATGTTTTTTCAATGAAAAATTATAACTAATCTATGTGTGACTATTTTCCATTGTGTTTTTATCATCCTATGTGTTATCATCTATGTCTAAATGCTAAAAATTGTATTGTAAGTACACCTATAAGGACTAATCTCTATGAAAAAACTTTGTGAATTCCCCTTATTTTGAGGGGAATTATTAAACCTATACAACAACTATCCTCAAAATACAATCTATGCAACATTTGCATTATCATGAGCATATATGATATCTACATAATAAACTAAGATAACATGTATATATAAAATTTGAATTTAAGATAATATGATCATAAGTTGGCAATTTATGATGTATGCTAATTCTAGCATATACAAGGATTTGAAGATTTATGTAGGAATGTAAGAAAATATGAGTATAATCTAACTACCGAAAAGTATGGGACATGATGTGCATCAAGGCACCCCAAGAATAAAGGGATATTCATGAGGTCCCTCATGTTATCTATAACTATATGTGTAAGTTAAAGAAGCAAGAGATAAGAATCGTGGCCATGATGCATACATGGAATCATATATATAACACACATGAGGTACACAAATTAGGCCAAGGAATTGAAATAAAAGGGATATGACCACATGTATCTAAATATAATAAATAAATAAATAAATACAACGACATGCTCAAATGTCCACATACACATACAAAAAATAATGTTGGCTTAGATATGTTATCACTTAGGAGTTCATCATTGTGAGAATGTATTATTGTTATCACTCTTTTTGACATAATGGATAATATCTAAGGTGTGGTGGCATTATATTGGAGAAAATATCTAGATGAAGGGATGGTTCCCTTGGTAAAATAACCTACTTCATTCTAAAGTATCTAATATAGTGATTTATCGACTAGGAAAAGGGTAAAGGAAATAATCATCTAACTAAAATTGAAGATGAAAATCAAAAATTGGAGGTGATTCACCAATGTTATAGTAAATTATGCCTATGCTTGACACACTTGGGATGATAAATAATTTTCATAAATTCACTTCATCTTCATGTATTGACTCTTACATCAGTATTTAATATAATGTTCTAGACAAATATTCATACTAGAATGGTATGAGTGAACATGGGTTGAATTCACTTCTAGATTAGGTAGAAATCAAACTTATAGTTGATATAAAATTAAATAATTATTATATGCTGCATATATGTGAAAAATATTGACATAATCATAGGAAAATAAATCATTCACTAAGTTACATTAATAAAAATGAGGTGGAAACTTCATGAACAACCTAAAAATGGATTAAAATCAACTTATTATTGATTTAAAAGGTGATTTAGTACAAAATTTTGGTATACTTTATGCATATCCAAAATAATAATCCTCTAATTCCTTTTAAAAAGAACATACACATAAAAATGGTAGTTAGGAGAGAAGAGACAAATCAATCCCAAACTAGAGATGAGTCATCATGCCTAGTCATCCTTATCTCTTTATTTCTCGACCACTAAAATCCTATATATTACATGATATATTTAAACCTATTTATCTTTAAAAATGGCATAGGAAAGAGAGATAATATTTTTTGAGTGCATTGAAGAAGTGATAGGTTCTCATTCATGAACTATCTTGAAGGGAATTTGTTTATTTGTATGATTTGATGGTATTCAATGCTAAAAAACATCTTGGTCAGCTTAATTTACTCCTTTTAAATATATAATTCAACCCAATTTAGACTCCATATTTTTATTGATTGTATTTAACTATCTTTATTTTATCTTTGAGTTTGACCCACCTATGCACTTATATTCTTGCTTGGATGTTTCTCTCTCATGACTTCCTCAAATAGATCCATGGTGGAGTATAAGGTAGAGGCTTGCATGTTATACTTGATGAATAAGTATCCAAGATGAAAATATGATCTCAATATTTTATCAATTATTCAAATAACCCCTTTATTCTTGCATGATGCTTCTCAAACTTAATAGGGTTGCTTTTAGGCTTCTTCATATTTGATTTGACTTTTTCCTCAATTAGCTCCAAGGTGGCATAGAAGTGAGAGTAAAGGTATTATTTAAATTATTTAATACTCCCTAAAACCTTTAATACTTTATTAACATAAAATATTTACCTCTTATTTTCTTCCAAATGGCAAAGAACATATGTGATTGACTTGGTAAGGTTGTTGAAGATTTCAATGCATTGATGGAGCTTGTGGATAGGTAGTATGAATCTTATTCCTCAAAAATAGCATAGGATTATGTTTATTCATGGTTTATTTGATTAATTATTCATACTCATGATATATCCTTTTTTATATTGAATTTAATGATGAAAAATCACAACTCTCTATATTGATCTTACTTGGAAGTGTACTCCATTTTGGCAAGATTACCAAATGCACAATGAGGACATATAACTTGATGAAATTGCATTATTTTAATATATAATTAGTATAAATAATATTTTTAAATCATATTTATGGTGTCACATACATTAAAACATTTTTTTTGTCTCCAAAATCCACATACAACTTCTAAAAATACTTTTTTGTGGTTTATAGGCCTCAAGAAACCTTGATTTAGATTTGGGGGTGTCTAATGAGTTATAAGCATCACAATAAAATATTAATATTATAATGGGATATGAATCAGTGGGATATACTTATAAATTTTTTAATATATCTAAAATTCTTCACCAAACACTCAAACATAAATTCCCAAAAAAGTGTTTGTTTATTGCCCACAGGGGTGCCTAGAGATGTTGTTTCAATGATATAAGCCTATTTTTAATTTGTTTTTATTGTATAATAATGTATTAATACCTATAAATTAATTATAAACCATATAATATCATCATATTCCCATATAAATATCTGAAACACTAATTTCTCACTCCATATACTAGCAAATTAGTCAAAAACCTTGATTTACTTCATGGTGTCAACCTCTATTTTTAAATTTTATATCTCATAAGGTATATTAAGTATATTAAAATATTTTTAAACATTAAATTATATATAAATATACATCCGTGTAAATTTTATTGATATTTCACCAAGTAAAACCCAAAATATGCACTTTTTAGTACTTTCTAGCTTGTATTTTCTCATTTCTACATGCCTATAGGTCTGAATTTTGCCATTTTATTGAGTTTTATGAGGAATAAAGACATAATTATTGTTAATTATAAATTATATTATCTCATACGATAATTTAAACCACTTTATACACTCAATCAATCACTTAAACCTCTTTTAAAATGCCTTTTCTGATTGTCTCCCTTGCATTCTTGAAACCCTACAACTTGTACCTTTACCTTTATCCATAATTTAAATTAAAATTTCTATTTATTAATGTTTAATATTTGTATTTATTCTTATTAATATCTCACAAAAATTATCATTTTTAACAAGGGATCCAAAAATGCAATCATATTGTATAAAACTGAGCTATTTGGATTTTAAAAGGGGTTTTAAGCACTTTTCCTTCTTAACAATAGTTCATTAAATTAAGATAATGTAACCTAAAAATAATGAATTTTAATTTGATTTAATATGGTACCATATATTATAATAATATCATTATAACCAACTCTTCTTGTCCTTCATGAATTGAATATTTGAAAATTGCCCTTGTTAGCTTATAACTAGCTTGCTAGAGGATTAAAAGAAACTTCTGCCAAAATTTGGACTTATGAGTTTTTCTTGAGAATTATTTTTGATTGATAAAGGCTATATGATTTTTTTTGGATATTTTTTAATCTTAAATCTATGAATATATTCTTCTTGAATACCTACACATAAGCAACTAGACATGCCAAGATGCCTTTTTGCACTTTTTCCACACTTTAAACTTGTTCCTTCTTTGAATATGTTTGAGAGAAATAAAAAAAAGTTGTAATATTAAAATTATATTTAATTTACTAGTTATAAAATTTAAATTATCCCCTATAATTATATATAACTTAAAATTATGTTTAAGATAAAGAACTTGACTCTCTTAACAAGACACTTCCAAAGGTCTTGATAGACTTTGCAAGAAACAAGTTAGACTCAATTTACCTTAACCATTATAAATTTATATTAATTTATTAAAAACATTAAATATACCTATAACAAAAAATAAATTAACTCAAATTAGTTTTTTAGATACCCTTTACCGATGGTGATAAATTTTGCCAGCATTCTTGGTGACCTCCTAGGGATGTTGCTTGTTAAACACTCAAGACTAATATTCTTGGTAGTCCATTGGGATATGTGACATGAAATTAATAAAAAATATGATTAATAAATATTTTTGTTCCTTTTCATGAAAATTTAAATCTAAAAATGACTTCTCTAAGCAATAACAACACTTGTGCATAATCACTTCGGGAATTGAAAACTAATACAACTACCAACTAAAAATGTGTAAGATAACACTTGGAGGAAAGTGAAAATATAAAACTAATATTCATAAGATGACATTTAAACTTGATCAAGTAAAAAATATCATGTTATCTTCATGTACTTGGTAAGGATGAGGAACAAGCTACTATTTGAGTGTCATTCTAGTTGGATTAGTTCTTTTCCTACTTGTTAACCTCTTTGAATTATCTCCAAGTGAATAAAATAAAGTAAACATATATCAAATATATACAAAATATTATTATGGTTGAATTCTCACCTCATGTTACTCTTCACACTAATAAATATTTCTAATGTAGCCATATTTTAATTTATAGGAACAACTGCAACTTTAGCCTCTAATGGATCATTAAAATATTGTTTTTGGCCTACTATAACATATTGAGAGATGGAATTTTGATTTTCAACTAATAAAAATATTTAAATATATTAAAGGATATCCAAATTTTCTCTCTATCTTCATCAAGGTCTAGTTTAGATATGTTTTATTCAACATCTCCTTGAGCATGCTTTCCAATCTGAGAAACCACTTTATCAATGTCTTAATTAATATCAAGGTATTGTTTCTAGTGTTTATGAAAACCTTGTTGATCCTCACTTTTAGCTTCTCGAGGTTCAATAGGAATCTCTACATCTCCTTTTTTATTTTTACTTCTCTTATGTTTAAGGATGTTTCTTTGTAAAACCATTGTTTTAATCTCACTAGCGACTACTATATCATCTTGAATATATTCATGATAAACATCTTGAGTTTCACTTGTACCTATAATTTTATTTTTATCCTAGACGGATGAAACATGATATTCTATTCCAAATTGAATCTCATTTGACAAACACAACTCTTAATCATCATTTGTTCACAAATTCTCCTCTTCAACTAGATATTCTTCTTTTTCCTTACATATAATAGTTCTTCCTTCAAAAATAGAGATGGTGGGAAGGAAAGAGGTTCCATTTGGTAGCATAAGAATATAATGCATTATGGGTTAATTTTAAATGGCATTTTGGATTTAATAGGCCTGAAGAATAATTTGAGATTTGTAAATAATATTTTCAATCAATAATTATTTGAAAGGAGGGAAAGAAACTTGTGTTAGGGATGATTCATTCTTCTCTTTCCACTCAAAAATCAACCTCTCACATTTTGATATGCCTTGATCTTCATGGACAACTTCAAATTATGTATTATATGAGTGGATCAATAAAATTTAAATCATTCTTAGTGTGTCTCATAAAACCTTCTCCCTCTCTTGATTTTTGATTGGTATAGAAGGGGTAGATGATAAACTTGAAAATTTCCTTGATTGAGGAGCTTTTGGAATAATGGGGGGAGTTTGAATAAGCATAGGCTATTTCATAGGATTAGAAGTCATAAAACATGTAATATTTTAGGAAGTAGAGTTTTTAAGGTTCAATGGGTTATTTTGTTTTTAACCTACGATTTTACACTCAATTCTTTGTACTCTCATAGGTAGTTGATGTATGTTTTCTCTTGTAGCCTCATTGAATCTCTTTAATGATTCTACCTCTCGATGATGTGTATAGTAATAATATGCAATCTCCTATTTATTCCTATTGTCTTCCCCTTCCCTATCACTCTCCATAAATTATCTCTCAAAGTCAACTATTATCTCTTGCATTCTTTTTTCAAGCTGATTGGAAAGAAAATGACTTTGCCAAGGTTGATTGTAAACATGAGCAAGGGTGTGAGGGGTTAAATATCATGATAATATGATATTTTTTGGTTTAGTACTAATGGAGGTGAATACATAAATATTTTCATCTAGATATGCAAGATATGAATGTAAAAATATGTATTTTCACAAAATGAAGGACTAAAATACATACCAATTGATGTTCTTTAGGAAAATAGACTACCTAAACTACTTGTATATAACTTGGATTCACCATTGATTCTTATAGAAATAACTCTAGAAGATGACATGTTTAAATAAATTTCTAAAAAATCCTCAATATATGAATGACTTTGAATGTTTGTCCCATCGGTATGCTAGAAAATGTTATGACCCAAGAGTGCCCCTTGTGAGAATGTGTAATTGTTATCACTCCTATTAATACAATGGAAAATATCCAAGGTGTGGGTAGATTTAAATTGGATATAATTTATAGATGAAGGGACATTTTTCTTGGTACACTCATTTAATTCAGTCTAAACTATCAAATTTAGTGATTTCTTGACTAAAAAAATGATAAAGAGGGCAATACTCAAACTTAAATTAAACATGAAAATTAAAAATTGGGGGTGATGCACCAATATTATATCTAGTTAGGCCTATAATTGACACACTTGGGAAGATAAATAAAATGTACACATTAATTTCATCTTTATTTAATGACTCTTACATATGTATTTCATACAAAGGTACAAATAAATACTCACACTATCATGGAAGTAATGAACACTAGATGAATTCAGTTCTAAATTAGGTATAAATCAAACTTAGACACTTGATATGACATGAAATAATTATTATATTATAAAAAATGGTAATAAAACTAGACATAAACATAACAAAATCAGTCATTCATGAAGTTACATTAATGAACATGAGGCACACACTTCATGAACAACATAAAAATAGAGGAAAAATTAGCTTCTTCTTGCTTCAAAAGGTGATGTAGTAATTTTTTTCATATTGTTTCTGCATAGAAAAAATCATAATCCTTTTATTCCGTTATAAAAATGAACATAAATATGGAAATGGGATTTAGGAGAAAGGAGATAAAGTAACCCAAAACTAGGGACGAGTCATCATGCCTAGTCATCTATCTCTCTTTATTTCTAAACCATGAAACTCCTACATAGTACATGCTAAATTTCAACCTTTTTCTCATGGAAAATGATGTAAGAGTGATATATATACTTGTTTGATTGAATTGAATAAGTCATAGGCTCTTATTAATGACCTATCCTTAAGGGAATTAGTCTCCTTGCAAGCTTTGATGGTTTTAAATTCCTGAAGAGGTCTTCAGGATCTTTATTTATTCATTTTTCATAGTTAATTCAACCTCCTTGAGTCTCTCTATCTTTTTAGTGAGTGGATTTATATAATTTTCTTTTATCTTGGAGTTTGAACATATATGCACTTATTTTTTGCTTACATGTTTCTCTGTCATGACTTCCTCAAATAGCTCCAAAGTGGAATAGAAGGGAGAGGTTTACATGTTATACTTGATGAATAGGTATCCTCCATAAAAATAGGCCATAAAATATTTATCAAGTCTTCATGTAACCCGTCTATTCTTTCAAGATGCTTCTCTACCTTAATAAGGTTGTTTGAAGGCTTCTTCATGTTTGATTTGAATTTTTCCTCAATTAGCTGCAACATGGAATATAAGTGAGATAAAATGTATTATTGATGTTTTTTATGAATACCTCCAAACTTTAATCATATTTAAACACAAAATCTTAACCTATTCTTGTCCTCCAAATGGTGAAGAACTCATGTGATTGACTTGGCAAGGTTGTTGAAGATTTCAATGCATTGATGGAGCTTATGGATAGGTAGTAATACTCTTATTCCTTAAAATTGGCATAGGAATAATTTGATTCATGTTTCATTTATTTAATTATTAAATATCATGTAATATATTTGATGAGTGTGTATTTGATGATGAACAATCACAACTCTCTATAGTGATCTTTCTTGGAAGTGTAGATCTTCTCCATTTTGGAAAACTTGACAAATGCACAAAGATAACATGTAACTTGATGGAGATAAATTATTTGAATAGATAATGAGTCTAAATAGGATTTTAAAATAATATCCATGGTTTCACATCTATTTAAACAAAATTTCAGCTCTAAAAGCCACATATAACTTCCTAAAATGCTCTTTTGTGTTTTTAAATCCTCAAGAAATCTTATGTTGGATTTGGGGGTCTAAAATTAGTTATATGTCTCACCAAATACTCATAATTTTATCATTATATATATATATATATATATATATATATATATATATATATATATATATATATATATATATATATATATATATATATATATATATATATATATATATATATGGTTCATACCTTTTAATGTTTGAAAATCTCTAAAATTATTCACCAAACTCTCAAAAAAAAATTCATAAAAAGGTGCCTACTTGCTACTTATAGGTGCTCTTGATAATTTTTTCAGTGATCCAAGCCTATTTTTCATTGGTTTTTATTGTATAATAATGTATTCATACCTTAAAATTAATTATAAAACCTCTCATATAATTTTATGCCATTGGTAATATTTGGAACACTAATTTTTCACTCCATATATGAGTAAATTAGCTAAAACCCTTGATTTCCTTCATGGTGCAAGCATGTGTTGTTAAATTTTATATCTTATAATATATATTATAGACATTAAAACACATGGAAAAATTCAAGGACACAAAAATAGACCTCCATGTTAATTTCCTAAGATTTCACCTAGTAAAACCCAAAATATGCACTTTTTAGTACTTTTTAGCTTGTATTTTCTCATTTCTACATGATTTTAGATCTGAGCTATAATTAGTACTTTATAGGATTCAATTTTATATAATTAATAAATACCTTAAACCTCTTAAACTTGTACCTTTACCTTTATCTATTATTTTCATCAAAATTTTGATTCAGAAAGAAGTAAGAGGGTTATTTATTCCCTCTAAGAGCTCAAACAACTTTTAATTTTGAACAAGGAACTAAAAAATGCAATCATATTGCCTAATTTTTTGGGGTTTTATAAGGGTTTTAGAGCACCTTTCCTTCTTAATGATAGTTCATAAAGTTAATCCCCTATAACCTAAGACTAATGCATGGGACCCCTATATTTTCCAAACATAATTATAACCAACTGTTCTTCTCCTTCACAAAACAAACATTTAAAAATTTACGTTATTGGCTTTCAACTAGCTTGCTAGAGGAATAAAAGAACCTTATGCATAAATATAGACCTGTGAGCTATTATTGAGCATGGTTTTGGCTTGATGGGATTTAATATATTATGGCAAGCTTCTTTAATATTCACTCCATGAATGGAGTCTTCTTGGAGACCTTCACATAAGTAATTATATGTGCCAAGATGCATTCTTGCACTTTTTCCACACTTTGAACTTGTTCTTTCTTTGAATATGTTTGAGAGCAATCATAAAACAACATAAAAATCTTAAAATTAAAATTAATGTACTGATGAGAACTCGAAATTGATCTCTTATCTTGATAAATGACTTAAAATGAACTTTAAGACAAATAGCTTGACTCTCTTGAGAAGACCCTTCTAAAGGTTTTCATATACTTTACAAGAAACATTTCAAACTCACTTTATATTATTTTTTGGAAAGTTATCTCAATTTCTTAAATAAATTTCATAGACCACTGACTAAAATTAAATGACCTCAAATTGGTTTTGAGCATACCACTTGACCAATGGTGGCAAAATTTACCAACAAGAGCAACATGGAAGGACATGTTCAAATGTCTACATACATAATCAAGAAGGCACACACAAGGACATGGAAACATATCCAAAGCATACCCATAATTAAATGAATTAGTGTAGATGTTTATAATAATTTCATATTGAAATTCCATCAGATATATATAGAAGCAAAGAGACACAAACGAATATAAACTAGGAAAGCTAGAAATGAAAGTATGCATGAAAATGTGGTACAAATATGTATAAGAGCAAAGCTGTACATAACTAAGTCTATATTAGTAGTTGGAAAAAATATAAATATATAATAAATGTTCAATATGTGATATGGAGTATAGAAATATGTAACTTAACAAACTAGAATTTATGTAGTATATGCCTCATATGGGGAATGTATCAATGTGTAATCTCTGTTTGTGCTACTAATTGGTAGATAGTAGCAAATCTGGATCTATGTAGAGTACCTAAGTCCCATGGAAATATACAAACACTTGAAGATAAAATTGAATCATGTATGTATGATAAATACAACTATACTAGAATATATAACATATGTAGTACCTTGAAAATATAAGTGATGTAAACATGGAAATGTACACAATTTAAAAATTTAGTATTTTTTGAGTAATATTATGAATGTTTTTATATATTGAACATATTATATTATTTTTTTATTTTGTGGGTATAGGGTATGTAAAATCAAACATGAAAATGAAATTATATACAAGTAAAATGTGTTTTTTTTTAATCTATAGAATCTATGTAGATGTATGATTTTTAGTGGATTCTTCATTTCCTTACCCTCGAGTGAGGCTAGATGGTATATCTTTAGGCTAAGATTTTTTTTACTAAGGGCCAATCCAATTTTTTTTTAACATGAAGTTTATTTCTTCTTTGGTATTGGCATTTTTAATTTTTTTTTTAGGAAGAGATCATTGACATGAAATTATCTATTATGAATGCAACTATTGTAGGCTTGCTATATTCATTCCTTGTATGCTTTGATATGTTCTATGGATTGGATGTGTGTGTGATCTAACTTTTTTAATTCATGGAGATCTCTATCTTTGTATTCAACATCTTTAATAATCCCTTTCATGGATATCCATAAGATGGAATTTTGATTTCTATTGGGATTACTAATTTGGTTCCATATACTAGTGAATAACGAGTAGTTCTTTTTAGTGTGTGGATAATGGTGCCATAGGCCCATAGTGCATAACTAAGCTAGTTGAGCCAATCACTGCCAAATTTGGTAACTATTTTTTTAGGATATTGTTAATTATAGTTTTTGTAGCTTCTACTTGGAATTTTCCCTATGGGTAGTATGTATTAGAGAATGTTTGTTGGATCTTATATTTAGCACAAAATTTATTCACTATTTTAATCTTAAAAGGAGTCCTATTATCTGTAATGATATCCACTAGTAGGTTGAAGTGGGAAATAATCTTGGTCATGAGAAAATCACATATATCATCTCCTTTTTTGGATTTTAATGGAATTTACTCCACCCACTTTGTAAAGTATTTTATATCTATAATAATAAATTTGTGACTACTATTGATTCTAGAATTATTTTACTAATTAGATCAAATACCCATATCATGAATGGTCATGGTGATACAATGGGTTGTAACTAATGTGAATTAACATGGTGTAGGTTTTTATGTCATTAACATTTGTCACATAATTTAGCATATTCTTGACATTTTTGTTCCATAGTGGTCTAAAAATATCCATCTAAATAATTTGCTTGACTTTTTTTACTAATAAAATGGACACCACATTTATTATCTTGCACTTGACTAATAACCAACTTATCCTCCTCAGTTTTAAGACATCATATTAAGTTCCCCACAAAATATTATTGAATAAGTACCCATTAATTATAATGTAATAGAGGTCATTTTTCTATAATTTATGCTTATCATTCTTGGTGAAAGTATCTAGTAAAATAGATTTATGAAAAAAGTTATACATATATCAAAACCGTTTTGATGTTATTATATTGTGTTTGGTGGATAAAAATGTTAGATATATGAGATATTCATGTGATATATATAGTGACTATAATCATTTGATAGTGAATATATCTTAGTCATCATTTATGTCATGGGGATCAATGATACCACACTGGCCATTACATTAGCATGATGATTATCTTTGTGAGGAATAATTTTGATGGAGAAGTGTTCAAATTAAGACTATAAACATTGAAACATATTCTTTTATATAATTATATGTTCTTCCTTGGTATTTCATACATCTATAACCTAATTGAAATTCAATTTTGAATCCTCATATACCTGAATAAATTTAATTTGGAGAGCCTAAGATGATTGAAGGCTAATGATAAGAGCCTCATATTCTATGTATTATTTGTACATGAAAAAACTAATCAGTAAGTAAGTGATATTGTGTGTCCAAGTGAGTTTATAGAAACAATTCCTAATCTGGTAGTTGATGCACATCTATAATCATCAAAGAACATTGTCAATGTGTTAGAAGTGGTATTGTAAGATATAGGTCCTCTTGGAAATTTTCATTGATAGGATTGGTTGGTAATAGTGGTGTTGATTATAATTGAGTTACAACTATTTAGACCTTTATGGATTTTTATAACATAGAATTTAGGTCAAATTACATGAGTAACATTACCCATTTTATGATACAACTTGATAAATGTGGTGTGGACATAAGAAAATTTAAAGGATATGATTTTGTAATCACCTATGTCTCATTATTAATCATATAGTGCTAGAGATTTTGGGTAGAAAATATAAGTTCCAAACATATTTTTTCTAAAATTAAATATTTTTATTCATAATCAACAAGTGTATGATTGATATAGTAAATATCTCACTCCTTATGATTATCATCACGTTGTGCCAAGAGTGCACTAAGTGCATGATCTATCACTGAGAGGTAGAGTAGAAGTGGGCTGTTAGGTGTTGGTGGTACCATTATAGGTGGGTTCAAAATTTATTGTTTGAGTGCATCAAATATTTCTTGACATGTGATATCCCATTCAAATTTTGTATCCTTCTTAAGTAATCAGGTGAATGACTAAGCCTTATCTTCTAGATATGCCATAAAGTGATGTGTTGTTTAGATGCTTTCTTGTAAAGATCAAAGTTACATTAAGATTGTATAATAAGGCATGTCTACTATATATTTGAATTTTTATGGATCAACCTTGATGTTACATTGGGACATTATGAAACCAAAAATATTACCAAATGAATCCCCAAAGATGCATTTATTTGGATTTATTAATCCATTGTATTATCTCAACCTTTCAAAAATCTATTGTAAATTTATGTCATGGTGTTATACATATTTCAATTTGGCAAGTAAGTCATGAACATAGTCTTAAACTATATTATGAATGAGATCATGAGAAATATGGGTCATATTTTGTTTGTATGTTTCTCCTATATTATTCAATATAATAGGTATGATTATATAGAAAAGGGTGCCCCATGGTGTGGTAAATTAATTTTTTTTGATGTCCTCATCAACTATCTTGATTTCGTTATAACTATAAAAAACATCCATGAAATAAAACATCTCATATCCTATGTGGGTCCCACTATCATATTGATGTTGGGAAGAAGAAAGTCATCCTTATGAAATTCTTTGTTTAAGTCTCTAGAATTACAACATTAGATTTGGATGCTATGCTTAACAACTAGTACAATGTTAGAAAACCATTGTGGGTGAGAAACTAGTCAAATGAAACTTACATTAAAAAGCCATTGGATCTCATCTTTGAATATAATATCTAATTTAGGATGCATTTTTTGAATTTTTAATTTAACTATCTTTACATCTAAATAGACTATAATCCTATGTAATCTAATTTAAGGATCAATTCCAGGTATAAAAAAATAGCTCCATGAAAAAAGTTTAAGTAAATCCTTTAAAATTTATTGAATTTATATATCTTATTGTTTACACAAAGAGGCAACCAATAGTATTATGAAATGATCAATGTTTAAGCCATAATTAAATTCAATTAGTGGTGTAATTTCATAGTGGTATGGTTCCATCTATATCAAGTGGGTTATCATAGGAAATATTTGAGGGCTCACCAATGTATACCTTGTCATTTTTGAAATGAGGAAACCCATTATTATGATATTATAAAGGTAGATCCTCTTATGCCAATAATAATTATAAGAAAGCTTTGATGTTAAAAAAATCATCAAAAGTAGGTAAATATGTAGAAATGATATCATCAATAAGATTAGGGAAAATAAATGAAAGTTTAGAAACATGATTTACCATATTATCTGTTTATGTAATGGATGGATAAAATATTATATGCCAAGAATCATGGTGATAAGAATGAGCATTAGATGTGTTATCTTTATTTCCAAGTCTTGATTTATTATATTATCTATCTATGTAATGTATGGAAAAATTACTATATGACAAGAATCATGGTGATAATACGAAGAATTATATGTGTTATCTTTATTTCCATGTCCTTACCTACCTTGTTGATCATATACCTCAAGGGGATTAAGAATTATCTATTCATGTTTTTGAGGACCTTTCTTATGTAACCCATTATATAAAATATTATCATGTACTCTAGAGGTGCCTGAGGGAGTCATACATAGATTTTATATAGTAGACTATAGAGGTGTTGTAACAAAATCCATATGAGGAATATAATTGTATAAGGGCTTTATGTACTTATAATATTTCAATGGTTCTTGATCCATAGGGTGTGTGTATATATTAAATTTGTAACTAAACTTTGAACATGCATGTAAATTTTATGGAATTATGTGTATATCATGAATCTAGGGTCTCAGTAAGATATTATAATTAAGATCATTGGGTATAAATTGAAAAATTTTAGGTAGTGTTTTAGGTCCCAATTAAGGTTTAATGTGATTTGACCCAAAATTTTAGGTGCAATATTATCAAATATTTGGATGTTAATATAATAAGGATCCAATTCCTTGGTATGTATATTGAGAAGCTAAATAAAAGATATATTACAAATGTTTAACCATAATCCATTGTCAACTAGCACATGTTTGACACCCACCTCACTAATTCATAATGCAATGTAAAGAGGTAGATGTTGTTATAATATGTTATGAGGTGGTAGATAGTATTTTTTGAATGATATATGATTTTCTATATATTTAATAATATTTATTATAGAAGAAACATAAGTTAGCTCTACCATGTTAGGTACCTTAGTATCACATAGTGCTACATATAAAATATCCATGTATGTATGGTAATGTTGTAGGAGATATAAAATATAAATTATGGTTGAAGGGACACTTATATGGTTTAAAAAAAAATTATCCATGTTTTTGGATAACCTACCATATTTTAGGACCATTTGTGGACATCATATCAATTGCCATAAAGTTTATTATGAGCATAGAGCTAGTAGTTATAGAAAGATAGTAACTAGATGTATAGGGTCAAAACGTAAGAGGGATAAATTATATATTATGTCTATTAGTGATATGTAAGGAATCAAAGTGAACCAAATATAAAATAGGCTTATTAATTTTTAGGAAATGTGTTTTTGATCTTATGTAATAGGTCCTTTATGTGTGTAAGTATTTACTTCTTAATTGAATTCCACATAAGATAAAAATAACATGCTATAGATAGAATGAATATGACATACATTTTAACTAATATAACACATCATGTGAATATATTCCTATGTATTATTTTAATTCAATAAAAATGAAAGGAAACAAACATGCAAAGGAAGCCATAGACATTTGTCTCAAAAAGTGATATACTTCTTCTGTAATTATTTGAATCATTATACCAAATAAAAATTAGAATATACAAGGATCTAAAATTTGAATATGGAGCCTAAAAGGATGGAAACATAGATTTAAGGTTTGTCAATTTATTTTAAGTAAGTTGGGTTAACCAAATGATTTAATTTTTAAGGGATTTATAAAATATAAGACCCTAGATTGTTAAAGGGATAAAACATAAAATTAGGGGATAAATATGAAATAAATATAGCGAATAATTTGTAAATTAATTGATCTAATTTTTTATTCTAAAAATATTAATGAATGACATAAGTATGTACTTAGATTGATACTGGCTCAGATGGACAAACATGATGCTGAAAACTAGTGTAGAAGTTAATTAGACTGTTGCGAACTAGAAATAAGTCTCAAAAATCCTCATGGATATTAGCATGGTTCTTTGGATAATATTTCACTATGGTAGTGTCCTCTTTCTAAAAACTATGTGAAATTATAGTAATACCCTTGCCTAAGTCTAGGAAACATGTGCATATGCGAATAAACCTTACTCCACTATCTATGAACTCTTCTTGACTGGTTTAGGAAAAAACCCTAGACCTCTATGTTGTTAAGGTATTTGAGTGGCACAAGTAGAAATTTTTTGATGTTAGTTGGGTAGGCTAGAAATCCTCAACACTCTATTTTTTCGAGATTTGCCTACATACCAATACCTGAATCAAGATCAATCCTAATGTAGTTGTCCTAATCTAAGCATTGGTGAAAGTGCAAGTCAATGCTACTATGAGTTATGGATTGATTTATTTGAGAAGGATTGATACTATAAATCTATGTAAATTGAGATTAGGATTGATATAGATGGATTTATGCATAAGTAAGGTAGACTAAAGATCAATGACCTTGATTTTGACAACTTGTTTTTGAGCTTATTTGTGTGTATTTGCATCTAATTTCCATCAAGTGGGTAAAGGGATAAATTTGGTGTATATATATTGATATAGTTATTTTCCAAATATTATTTGAGGCTAGGATAACACTAAGGTGACTTGATAACTATAAATACATCTGTTAGGGTTGAAAAAAGGCAAGGGATTCTAGTGTAGTCCTCTGGTCACAATCCTAATGCACTAGTGTCCAAAGTGGAAAACTAGTGTTCAGGTGGTAGAACCTTGGGAACTAAGGCCCTAGATGCCTAGGGGAAGGGATGGAACTAATTTAGGAATGTATAGGGATGAGTTATACCTACATAAAATCTAGATAAGGATAAAAAGAGGCATTCAGATAAAGTAACATTCATTTCATTCAAATGGTATTTTATGTGAGTACATAAACATATAAAAGTAATGACATATCATTATAAGCACATGACATAATACATAATTCAAATAACAAATTAGGAAAATCAATACCATAGTATGGGGCAATTTTTTATTCATACATATATATAAAAGATGATCACAACAATCATGATAATGGTTCCTATAATAATGCAAATTGGTATGATATGGATGTTATTGATTATGTAGAGTATTAATATGTTAGTGATGATTGACATATACATGAGCATCTCCTTGATGACATCTTGGGCTTATAAAAACGTCATTCCCTTTACATAGTTTATTTCATTATAATTTCATTTATTTAATATATATATATATTCAAAAAATATATAAATAAGGACATATGTATGATTATGTCTAGTTAATTTAAATCAATTAATTTGTGCATAGATATTCAATAATTATTTTAATCTAATTTCCTATCGTACATGATTCAAAAGTATACATGAGTGACTGCAGAGGATACATGATGCCATACCTAGACACAATTGTAGGTTATTTCACTATCTCAAAATTAGAAACTAAAAATAGATAAGAATGACCTATTCATATAGGAGTGCACCATGTTATTGTCTTATTCCCCCACTCTTTTCTTAGTAAGAACATGCTATTAGTTCAAAGTTCTAATGCAAACATAGGCTTCTTTAATATTTTCTATGCATCAAAATGATCACTTAGAACATCTTATACACAAATTTTATCCTATTTTGGATATCATTCATTGTTCATACCTAAATTATTTACATGGTGTAATATATAACAATATTTCTCAATTATTAATACACTAATATCTAACTAGTTACCTAAGTTACTCAATCTACTAGTGTTAAAAATTTCTTATGTTTACCAACTACATGTATGTGAGTATATTTGGGAATGCGTTGACTCCCAAATTTCTCCTTTTTGTCACCAATTTAAAATATTAAATTATATTACTTATCACTCTCCATGTTTTGTACACTAGACCAATATTATACTAAATTATTACACCTATTTCACACTATAAATGAGTATTTTTCACCTACAATTATTGGATCTCAATTTTTTCACAAGAAAAATCTATTAAAATTCACATAAGGATTATAAAATAATTTAATACTTTTTATATGAAATTATGTACTCAATAAAAATTTGATTTCTTAAGCACACTCTCTTATGAATTATAATTGGTGCACACATAGTCCAATCCAATATTTTTAACATAAATGAAATCTCTTAGGGTCTTATAAATACATAAAGGTTCATGCACCAAATCATGTGTTCATTCCTTATTATTATATCTATAACTTTCTTGCCTTTTATTTTTAATATTCATTGTAATTAATAATTAATGTTTTACATATTACATTATAATTTCATGTGAAACACATTTCAATGTTTTGGCCTACATTCAAGAATGTAGTTCATGTTCATGTTTAGGTGTTCAATTTTCATTTTACTCTATTATTTTTTCATTGTTTAATTAATTTCATAGAGGTTGAAAATTTTAAACAATTAAATTAAAATTTAATCTAAAATAGTGTTCTTATGACCACATTTTTTACACTTTTAGCTCATGACCTATTATAGTGCATTTTGACCACTTTCATTAACTTTTTGCATGGATGAATCATTATTATAAGAAAATTTAATAAACCAATAATGAATTTATTCATTACAAAAAGTTATTTAAGTTCATAGATAGATTGTTTATTGTAACCAAACTAGTTATTTTTAATTCTTTGATAACAAAGGTCTAATTAGACACTAGCATGTTACTCTCTTATATGGATCTAATGTTATTGTACACCCATCAAATAATGATTAATTTATAGATTTAAAATTCAATAAATGGTTGGCCTAAAATTTTATCAATGATATCTAAAGGAATTACAAACATATCACTATAAATCAACATTTCAAACCATTTTTCAAACAACATGCTTCAACACTAAGGACATCAAAATTCTAATTTCACATTGAGATAAAATTCCATATTTATCCCAATTCTAGTTACATACAACCATAATATCAGTAAGATAAGTTATAAATACACTTATAGGGTTATAATTCATGGTTTAAGCACTTAGTCACACAAATATTGCACTGACATCTATAATTTCCCTTGAGTATTTCACACACACCTCCTTAACATGAGATAAATTCATGGGGATTTATTCCTCTTTAGATTATTGGTATGTAATCAATTATCAACACAATGGCTATTGATTTAAATAAAAAATTAATATTTAGACACCTTTTATTATGTTTACATTCATATTATTATGTCATTGAGCTAGTATTACAAGTGAAAATAAGTTACACAATGATTTTCACATCTAATATATATCTTCCACACAATCTATAGAAAATAGATGGGAAGGTGAACCCACCCCATATATTTCATATCTCTACTTAATATTGGACATTGACACTCACTATAATGAATAGTACACCATTCTATTATATTTTTACAATGCTCTTGTCAATAATCTTTGTCAATTCTTATTCTAAATCCAAGCTCAACTAACACAACCTCCATATCAGTATCATATCTACAAATACTCTACATCTTAGTTTTATATCTATTCTATATTTTCTATTCTAGTTTCCATATTGATTATATTTCCATTATTACTAAGTTGTAAATAAATTTGTTTCAGTTATTGCATATCTTGTAACATTCTAATTTTGCATAAAAGATTATGAAATTAGGGTCTATCATTCTCTAAGTTCCAAATTTTGATTAAATATAAGGGTAGATACCCATTTTGGAATTCTATTGAGTATTTTTTATATTCTTAGGTGGATCAATGGAAATATGTTATATATGAACCGTATATATCTATTTTATGGGGTATTCATATATGATACCCTAAAATATAATGATTTAATTATAATACATATATTTGAAAATCCTATGAAATGTATAAGGACCACATGAATCTATTGAATCCAAAGGCATCCCAATAATATATTGAATAACATTGTACTGGGTAGTACTGTAAACATGTTGACAACTTATGATGGTAGTGTGAATTCATAAATGGAGACCTAAATGTGGCCATTAAATAATTTTACTAGAAGTGTCAATCGAATCAAATATTCATTTTTTTCATCCAAGATGATTAATAAGTGTGATTGTCTATATATTCACACTTGAACTTTATCGACCATGACACACTAAATATCCTAGACATCAATGTGTGAAAATTAATAAAGATTTAAAATATTAATCATCATTTAATATCTCATGCCATAAAAATGTGATGAATGTCCTAGAGTGCACTAAAGTATGGTATGTACTAGTGATTCCATTCAAAATATATGATATCTCTATATTTGAATGATAATAAATAGGTGAAGGGTGTGTATTTTATTCATAACTAACTTCTAACGCATTTGTTATCTCATTCAATGTGTGCATCTAAAAAGGATTAATAAATATATTCATTACTTTAATTTCACTCAATTATTCCTTTGAACTATTTTTAGGTGTGCTCACATCAATCTTGCTTACATTTATCAAATTTTGAATCTTGTGCCTTAGACAAATGCACACGTTCATAGTGTGCCTTAGTGCTATATGAATGTCGCAAATGGAATTTTGGTAAAATCTGTTTGGGAGAATTTTAATCACATAAACCTATTTAGTTGGAGGGAGAGATATGAGATACCATTACAATATTATTTTTAGGACCTTATATGGAGTTTCTGATAGATTTTTAAATTATCTCCTAAGAGGATGTAATAATACAATGCATGGAGTAGCTTTTGAAACTACATGTAATATTAATTTTCTATCATTATTATTATTGATTGACCTCACGTTGTATGGTGTCATAATTGAGTTATTTTTATTGTATTAGTATTGGTTTCATACTTAAGCTTATTCATTTCCATTTTTTTAAAATTATTTTTCCTTTAGTATGTGGCACAAATCTATGAATGAAATAAATTTATTAAAAATGGTGGACTAATGTAAGGGTGGAATAAAACTCTAATTGAATATATTCTTGGATTTATATATCTACCATAGTACTTCTCATATTCGATATAATTTTATCCTACATTAATACATGCTCTATGATAGGCTCATTAGATTCATATTTGAGTTGAGTAATCTGACCATATGATATCTTCTTTATGTTATTGATTAAAAAATATCCTAGAAACATATAATCTAGGGGATTATATTCATGTACCAAATAATGTGGTAATTAATGACCATTGTATATTATATTCCTTTATACTTTCTAGAAATAACTAAGTCAATACCTTGTCATTTTAAAAATAATCCAAATATGTTGCATAAAAGTATATCATGTAGTGTAATATTGGGTGCCATGAGACCGATAAGTAGAGGATATATTGTTATGTGTTGTGCCGAATGAGTTTTTAATAGTGTGTGAGAATCAAGTGCTTGATTATATTTCAAAGCATATTACTCTAAATGTTACAACTTAGTCTAGAGAGATTGAATCTCATGCATAAGATCTTTTCATCAAGATAAGAAGAGTGTGTGTTAATTAAATACAATATTTCCCATGGTTGGGTAATAATTGGCATACTGATATGTTGAATCCCATGGGTTCCGCCATAGTGAAAATTGGTACAAAATTTGTATCCAATGATTCAAAAAAATATGAATAATACATATGATTGGAGGTTGTAGAGTAATGGGCTTTAGATTCCTTATTATTTTACTCTCTAATTTTTTTTATGAATGTATCTTGTATATCTTGATTTTTTTAGAATAAATCATTATAACTGTATTTTATTTATGTCATCATATATACTATTTTTATACCATTGTGGTATTATCAATTGGAATAGGCAATTATTCTACTCGAGGATAACATTGTGTATTACTATGTCTAAGATAGGTAAAAAAAACTTATCTTAAATTGAATGAAATAAGGAAGAGAGAATTCAATGATTTTTATATATAAATAATATATCAAATATGAAAAATCTAGGCCAAAAATTTGAAATAGTACAAATAAGGAAGAAAAACATAAAAACATATATGAATAGTGTTTTATAATATTTAATTTGTATACACATTCAACAATATGTTTTAAATAAATTTGGAAAAATAGATATTATAGATGCTAATTATAAAAATTTATGCATAAAATAAGAAAGTTATACCTATGAAATAAACTGATTTAGAACTTTCTAATTTTTGTAATATTCTAAAACTAGAAACTACCAAATAAATACAACTTAACTAAAAAAATAGAATGTAAAAACTTGGTTGAGACTTAAAATTAGACCATGTGATTCTTTTAAATAATTATGGATTTGAAATATATTTTTTTAAGATCTTTGTAGCATGCTTCTAGATTTAGATAAGGGTGATGTGTGTTGATAGAATTAGGGAATACTGATATCCTATAGGTGTTAGCTCTATAAAATTACTATGATAGGTTTACCTTAATATGTGTACTATTTTTAATCTATATAATCCTTCAATATATCTATGAAAACATAATAAATCTCTCCTTCACTTGTAACCCTAACTCAATAGACCAAAGGTAAATTTTAATCACATTGTCAAAATGGGACTAGCTATTAAATTTGTGTTTGACGTAAAAATCTCTTGTGTTGAGTGATGCCTACATGAAAATATTCTAAATATGGAGGAAATTACATGTAGTTATCCCATGATATGATGGTGTGTGTGATAATATTAGTGAGAATTGATAAATTATGGTGCAATACTAGATATATTAAGCGATTCAACAATGACATGTGACATTAGTGGTCTATGCTGACTTAACATAGGGATACCTATGTTATGTGGACTATAAATTAGAAAAAATATGTCTTCTTCTCTCAATTTACTATTATATGTTCTAGTGTTTTCTCATGTATTTTCATATTATGTTAAAAATGGTTTTAAATGTGGATTTATAGTGATATTTTGGAAACTACTTCAAATAGGGCTCACTAAACTTGTGGGATAACTTGCTACATGAATTCAAAATTTATAAAGTATCTATTATTTTTTTGGAGGATACTACTAAAAATAAGGGAGAGTGATATTATCAAAATATTTTGACCTTATCTAGAGGAAATAAAAAATAAACTAAAATTGGGTCTCAATCTCAAAATGAGTTTAATTTTCTTATAATGCAAGATAAAAATATTTTTAGATCTTTAAGTATTTGTTGGAATCAGTCATCTTGAATATGAGTGAATAAAGGGTGGTTAATGATAGTGAAATGAGGCACGAGTTAAGTGTGTAAAAGGAATGGTCACAATTCAATTATTTTGGAAATAAAAGTTAATTTATATGTTTAAATTGTGAAACCAAATTAAATTAAACTAAATGGGAAGGGTTCAAATGATCATAAAGGGTAAGGTGATATGGTCCAAAAATGGGATTCTATGCAACTTAAAATTGAAAATTGCAAGTAAAAATAATACTATAGTTTCACCAAATTATTTAAAGTAGAGATAACCTACTCAATGATACACACATCCATTCACTAAGAAACAAAAAACATCTAATAAACTAAGTAAATAAAGGAAAGATTATAAGTTTATAAATACTTACCTTGGAGTTGACCCATGGAGCCTCAATCTCCCCTTGGGATGAAATGGATATTTGTAATATATTTTATTTTTGTGAAGACTTCAAAGGATGTATAAAAGGCTCTAGACTTCCATAAGATAAGCTTATTCAAGACACTATTTTAGACTAAACTCCTCTAATTGTGACTTAGATTATAAGTGTGTGAGAGAGAAGAGTGAATTTATTGTATATTATATGTTTAGAATGAAATATAACCTATATATATAGTATTATAATAAATAAAATCAACCATAATCACTAAGTTGACAACACCATCTAGGATGATATTTTTGAAATATGGTGGTTAACACTAAATAATATTTCCTAGGATGATAAAGTAAAATATCAAAAAATTAGATTAGAACTAAATCAAGCTAATTGATACATCATAATAAGAGAAGAGGTTATAAATATATGGTATCATCCTAGATGATGTTGTAAGATATATAAAAATTGACATAGCTAAATAGAATATTATAGAAAGAGGTAAGTATCTAGACAATCTCATTAAGTTTAACCAATGGTATAAATTATATGATCATGACATAAGTATTAAAATATAAAAAATAACCACAAGATTTCCCACCCATTTCTAGGGGAACTATTTAAATCATTCACAAGAGATTGATCCTCAAAAAAAATTGTAAGAGAAAGTGCAAGTAAATGATAAAGATGTAAAATATTAAGTGTAAACATATTTCTTACCTAATGATCATCATGTGTCACAATGTCATAGTGTGTGATGGTGATTTAGGAAATAAACATAGAATCAAAAAAGTAAAAATGAAATTAAATATTTAATTAAATTAAAATATTTCCCTTTATTTACTCTTCTAATTTGTATAAAATTTTGCATGTGTAGTATATGATAAAGGCACCCAATGTGTAGAAAAAAGAAGCAGACCTGAAAAAATAAGATAGAATTATTTATTTATTTTGAAAAATGTTTTTTTAGCATGTATAAATTATCTATCTCACCACAATTCAAAGTCTTCTTTTGGTTTATGAAGAGAACCTATGGAAACAAAGATATGGAAAGAATATTGAATATTGCATTAAATAAATAAAAACTTTGAAAGGATGATGCTTAGTATTATGATGTATGTTTTATTATTTTATACCAAATTAAATATTATTAATGAAAATTATTGAATAACACATTAAATAATTTGAAAAAACATGAAAAATATTTTAAGTAAATGAAATGTCAATGTAAAAAATATTGAACAAAGATATGTAAGTAAAAAAGAGTGATCTCGTGTAAGATAAGAATGTTGAATATAGCATGAAGAAAAGTGCATATGACTCTAAAGGTAAATTTAATTCAAACTTTAAGACAATTATTTGAATTCAAACCCTAAATAAAATATATAATACTGAAAATGATATGTAATTCAAATGGATAATGAGCATGTCAAATAAAACATATGGAAAAACATGCAGTAAATTATTTGAAAATTACTATGTAAGATAAGGTAAATCCAAAAAAATCAAATAAAAACATGTTTTAGAAATTAAAATGAAAATATATAAATAATTTAAATTCAAATTTAGTGCTTGATCTAAATTATGATGTATTAAATCATAACCACCTAAATACATGATGTGAATGAAAATGAGATGGTGTGGAAATCAAATGTGATGGTTTTTTATGAGGAAAACCTCCTCCTATACATGGTATTACAATGCAAATCATAATGCAAAATTAAGGTCCATAATTATAAAAATATGATAATGGATGTGATTAGATAAAAGTGACACCCATCAAGGGGATATTAGGAAATAAATTATGTAAATAATGAATGTGAGGTGCCATATGGGTGAATTTAAAATCCTCAATAGGAATGAGAAAATCTAAATAAGTGTAAAATGTTAATGAATATCAACATTAGGGACTTAAGACACTTTGAGTAGTGAACACAAAGCTTTGGATAACAAGTGAAATACATAGATCATCCCATGAATCCTATATTAATGAAATCAAAAGGGTCCTACTTTACCACAACATTTTCCCCACTCCTCAAGACCCCTTATATACTTTTCAACCTACTACAAATATAAGGAACTAATGTGAGAAGATAGGTCAAACTGATATGTAAGAAGATATGCTGATGTAATTATATATGACCTCCTACCACAACCTACTAATGTAGACCACCCAAACGGATCTCAACTATATCATGAGGCCAAATATTGAGTTTGAGATTTGATTAAGATAGTAGATGTGAAAAACAATTTTTTCATCTTTTGGTTTGATTTATATTTTCATATATAATTTACCTTTTACTTTTATTTTGATAGTAATTATTTTTTAATTGTGTGTTCCTCCTCCATATAGATTTATAAAACTGAACATGAGTGAAATAGGTATCTTACACAAGAGAGTTTACACTTTGCTGCTAGAGATAAGGACCTAAATACCATATTTTATAAAGGATCCTATATTTTCCCACATTTAACTATACAATATAAAAACTAACCTATGTGTTCCTTGAGTGAAATTAATGAATGAAAATATGGGTATCATGTAAGATTCATCCATGTCATAAAGGTGATATAATGAATCAATATTCTTATATCTGATCACAAGGAGGGATAACAATTCTTGCAAAGAAATAAGGCTATGTTATGATAGCCATATCACTAAGGAAAATGCACACTAACCTACAAAGTATGTATTAAAAACATTAATTAAAGTAGTGATCATCTTGAAAGAGGGGAAAAATAAATGATCATACAAATAGAGGGGGAAAGTTAATAGTCATCCCAAAAGAGGGAAAACAAAATAGTCATCCCAAAAGAGGGGGAGATTAAAGAATAATTATAAAAGAGGGGAAAAGGAAATAAGAATTCCACATGAGCGTGAAAGTAAACAAGGGGAAAAGAATTAAAAAGAAACTAAGGCAAAAATGATAAAAATTGATAAATATGATAATAATTAAAATATTAAAGGTCATACATAAGAATCATATGTGAAGAAAAGTCTAGATGTAAGAATTATATTAAACCAAAGAAATAAAAAAGAAACAATGGTGTAAGTAAATCATGCTAAGGAAATAAAATGTAAAAACATAAATAAAGCATCAGACAAAATAACAAATATATATATATATATATATATATATATATACATATATATATATATATATATACATATATATATATATATACATATATATATATATATATATGTATATATATATATATGTATATATATATATGTATATATATATATATATATGTATATATATATATATATGTATATATATATATATATATATATATATATGTATATATATATATATCTATGTATATATATATATATACATATATATACATATACATATATATATATATACATATATATATATATATATATACATACATATATATGTATATATATATGTGTGTGTGTGTATATATGTATATATGTATGTATATATATATGTATATATATGTATATATATATATATTTATATATATGTATATATATATATATATATATATGTATATATATATATATGTGTGTATATATATATATATATCTATATATATATATATATATATATAACGATAAAAATTGATAAATATGATAATAATTAAAATATTAAAGGTGATACATAAGAACCATATGTGAAGAAAAGTTTAGATGTAAGAATTATATTAAACCAAAGAAATAAAAAAGAAACAATTGTGTAAGTAAATCACGCTAAGGAAATAAAATGTAAAAACATAAATAAAACATCAGACAAAATAACAAATATATATATATATATATATATATATATATATATATAGACACACACACACACACACGATAATAACTATATAAAATATGAGAATGTGAAATGCATGCAATTTTATCTTGTAAAGTTTATTGAATTTTATATCTATATAAAATAAAAATGAAACAATGGTGTAAGTAAATCATGCTAAGGAAATAAAATGTAAAAGCATAACTAAAACATAAGACAAAATTATATATATATATATATATATATATATATATATATATATATATATATATATATATATATATATATATATATATATATATGAATGATAATGACTATATAAAATATGAGAATGTGAAATGCATGCAATTTTATCTTGTAAAGTTTATTGAATTTCAATGCGGTGATTATGGTAAACAAGTGAAAGTTTATTTATGGGTACTTTATGGTGAGGATTAAGTATCAAACATCAGACAAAATAACAAATATATATATATATATATATATATATATATATATATATATATATATATATGATAATGACTATATAAAATATGAGAATGTGAAATGCATGCAATTTTATCTTGTAAAGTTTATTGAATTTTAAATATATATAAAATAAAAATGAAACAATGGTGTAAGTAAATCATGCTAAGGAAATAAAATGTAAAAACATAAATAAAACATCAAACAAAATAACAAATATACATACACACACACACACACACACACACACACACATATAGATATATGTGTGTGTGTGTGTGTGTGTGTGTGTGTGTGTGTGTGTGTGTGTGTGTGTGTGTGTGTGTGTGTGTGTGTGTGTGTGTGTGTGTGTGTGTGTGTGTGTGTGTGTGTGTGTGTGTGTGATAATGACTATATAAAATATGAGAATGTGAAATGCATGCAATTTTATCTTTTAAAGTTTATTGAATTTCAATGTGGTGATTATGGTAAACAAGTGAAAGTTTATTTATGGGTACTTTATGGTGAGGATTAAGTATCAAGATGCCAAATTGTAAATGGTGGGCACCAAGAAATTACCCCAAAGGCTGAAATTGGTAAAGGGTTACCATTGAAATATGCCATAAATTATGAAGTAGTAAATGATGGGCATTGAAAACTTAACCAAAATAGAATTAAGAAAAGGATGGGGTTCATAATATGCATCAAAATGTGTGATATATATTAAATGTCATAGATATAATGAGCTACATCTTGATATTTCACATAGTTTGTAAAATATTAGATATATGTAGTTTGATGAAAATGGGCTAGTAGATTAAAATCCATCAGGATGACTGATGCAATTGGAAGAAACTAGACTATTAAAGTGAACTAAATAAGGCTAGTAGATGTAATTTGATGAAACTAAACTTTTATAATGAACTGGATTAGGGTAGAAAATGTAGTAAGATGAATTTAAATAATTAGAATGAAGTGCATAAGGATGGTCGATGTTTTTTATTGAAACTTGACTATTACAATTAAGTACATTATTTTGGATAATGCAATTAGATTAAATTTAACTATTATAATGAACTACATCAGGTTGGAATATGTAGTTAAATGAAATTAAAATTTTATAATGAAATACATTGTGTTGGCTAATGCAGTTGAATGAAAATAAAGTATTATAGTGAACTATATCAATTTCGTCATTACAATTGGATGAAATTGAAATATAATAGTTAAATTCATTAAACTGGCTAACGTATTTAGATGAAAATAAATTGTTAAAATTAACTACATTGGGCTAAACAATGTAGTTATTTGATACTAAGTTGTTAAAATAAACTGCATTAGGTTGGTTGATGTAGTTAGAGATAGGGAAATATGTAGATATGTCAGATTTTAAGGATTTTAGAATTGAAAATGACCTATAAGATAGGTTTGAAGATTTTATAATCTAAATGAATAGTATTTATTATCATATTTGGAGTAGGTATTTGAACTAGGTGCTCCTTGGGTTTATATGCCCTAAGACATTGATAATTAATAAATACTACCACTCATTTGAAAATTTTCATGTTAGTTACCATTTTCCATTGATTTAGGAAGGAGGATCAATTTTGGATTGGAAAATATTAGCAAATAAGCTACAATTATGAGGGGATTGACATTGATCATTAGGTAGTTTATGTTGATGTGATTATAATTGGTTAGATTGAGTTTGTGAATCTTTAAAATAGTCATAATAACATTATTAGACATAAGAGTGTGAAGATTTAAATATTTACCAAGAAAGGAGGTAATAATGAGTAATTATATATCATGCAAATTCTCATACTAACATATCATAAAATGCCACTAATAAAACCTATCAATATTGTAATATTCTAGAGCAAATTTAGAAGATTCAAAACTCGTAGATTTATAACGTGGAATTTATAACTTGATTTTATGGAGTCTCAATAGATGGCATTCATAGAGACTCAAGGAAGGTTGGTAAGGGTTTTATATCAAGGTTTTAAATATTTCTTATTAGGTTTGTTGGGATTTTTTATTTTCGAGATGAAGTGGTGTTAATGATATGGGTTGATGATTCCCTAAATTAGAGGATTCAAATTAGTTCATAAGGAAGTCTATAATTTTTACTTGATTGAAGGTATATTCTAAGTATAAAAGGAAAAAATCCTAAATTATCTTTAATAGGGCATTTAATAATAGTAACGAAGATTTTTAAAATATTATCATTAGTCATGTTATGGAACACTTCATGATCTAAAGACTTCCATCATTTGATGAAAGTTTGAGTAGTTTCATTAAGAAATTACTTTGAATTCATAAAGTGGATAAGGTTATTTTTATTAATATCATTATGTTTGAATTACTTAACTAGGTCATTGATGAAATACTCTTATTATTTAATTAAATGTTTAAGAATTTAAGGTTTTGGATAAATTTTTGGTAGCTTAAAAAATATTACTTTCAACCCATTATTTATAAATATTACCAAAACATTTAATAAATAAATCAATATATTTAGTCCCATCATATGTGATAGTTGGAGAGATGTTTCCAATGTCTATGCACATAATGAATGGAGTTAAAGTCTCATTTTTAAAATATTAAATAACTCAAATTTGATGTGGTGGTTAAGTAATAAGGTTTACATTTTTATCTCTAAGGGGTAAAGGAAAATTATTATGATTTGGTTTACTCGAGAGATGTTTCCAATGTCTATGTACATAATGAATGGAGTTAAAGGCTCATGTTTAAAATATTTAATAATTCAAATTTGATGTGGTGGTTAAGTAATAAGGTTTACATTTTTATCTCTAAGGGGTAAAGGAAAATTATTATGATTTTGTTTAGTCAAGATGATTTAAGGAGATTGATGAGTCATTTACATAAAGTGAAAGTGAATTTAATTCACTTAAGTGGTATTATAATCTTTTATAGTGTCCATTTATTGAACATCTTATGCAAGGACATAAGAAAAATATAGAATTTTTTTTTGTACATGTTGTAATTGTTGGCTAGAAGAGGATTCCCAAAATTGGTCTTAGGAAGAGGACTAGCATGAGTTATTTAAATAATGTTACATTGTGTTCAAACCAATGATGTAAAAAATATGATTCATTATTTGTATATTGGTTTAGGGTTTGGAATATCTACTAATGAATTTTTGACTATGGTAGAAGTATCAAGACATGGAATAAGTAGTTCAATATTTCCATACACAGAAAGGATATAAGATATATTCATATACAAAACTCTTATTATGTATTTTTACTAAATAAATTAATTATTAGAAGATGAAAACATGAGGAAAATTATAGGGTTATTTCATGAAAATATATTATTGAGGGCAAGATGATGTGGTTCATTTAAGGAAGAAAGGTTGGAAAAAATTAGATTATACTGGATAGGAATAAGTAGAGTAGTAAAAATAGGTGGTTCTAAAACTTGATGGATAATGTAGTTGGAAACTTATTGTAAATGTAGCTATGTGAGAAAAATTAAACTATTGGTAGATGTCATTATGTGGAAAAAAATGAAACTACTTGTTGATGTAGTTATGGGAAAAAATGAAACTATTAACTGATTAATTAAGGTATAGATGATGTAGTTAAAAAACATAGATAATTTTATCAATCTAGTTTATGTAATTCAAAGAAATAAGAAACTATATGAGGCACTTCAACACAATTTGGATGAACATGAAACTATGTCTGATTAGCTGATGTAGTTTAGGATGAAAAGAAAAAGTTAGAAAGGATAGTGAATCTCATACAGTAGATGGGGGTAAATATAAAACCAAGTTAATGAAATATGTATGCATTTTCTAGGATTAACCAATAACTATCCTATCTCAATAGTTTTAGACTCATAAAATGTTACTCAAATAGAGCCTATGATACGTAATGTTTGAGTAATGACTAATGGATTTACAGATCTAGAAGAAGGTTTTCTATGTCAAAATTGACAAGAGGAAAGGGTTATGAATCCTAACCTTATGCAAGAAGTAAATAACTATAATTAAATCTCTATGAAAATAATTTATTGAAAATAATCAATGTAAGTAGTTATGTAAGTAAAGTAGACTAAAGAGGAAAGGTTATAATGATCATAAAGGGTAAGGTTCCATGGTAATAAAATAGGGGTCTACACAACCTAAAATGGAATATGGCATATTTAATCAACCCTATAGGTATATTTTATTATTAAATGGAGATATAACATAGACAATTCTAAACACATATTCATCACTAAAAAATAATAAGCATATAATATAGTAAGTAAATAAAAGAAAGAATATAAGGATAAAAATACTTACTTTGGAGTGGAACTTTCAAGCCTTAATCTCCCCCTTAGATCAAATGGATATTTTAAAGAGAATTTATGGTTGTGAAGAATTAATAGGATGGAAAAAAATATCTATAAAAACCAAATTACTTGTATTAAATCTCAAAGGCTTCCATAAGACACGATTATTCAAGACACAATTCTAGACTAAAATACTCCAAAAGTGACTTAGAATAGAAGTGAAAAAAAATGAGTGAATAGAGTGTATATGATATGATTACAATGAAATATGATCCCTATATATAATTATATAATAAATAAAACCAATCCTAAAGACTAAGTCAGTGACATCAGTGAATCTAATATAGTTAAAATATGGTGGCTAAAACTGAACAATATTGGCCATGATGATATAATGTTAATGTCATAAAACAAAAATAAACTCGTTGATATTGTATATTAAGGGAAGATGTGATAAAAAATGGTATCATCTTGGTTGATGTTTTAGGATATAGAGAAACTAACATATCTAAATATGATAATATGGAAGGAGGTAAATAATAAGATAATATATATAAGTTGAACTAGTGGTATAAATGATATGACCATTAAATTTTCCCACCTCTTTCCCAATACACTCTTTAAGGTGTGTATTTAAAAATATTTATTGTCAAAGACTCCTTATAATAAAAACTATCAATAAATGATAAATGTGTAAAATATTATTTAAATACACTCTCTATCATGTTGAGTTATATATCATACACATGTTTTACTAATCACTCATACTTTACATTGTGTTAAATGGATATGTTATTTTCTAATTGTGAAATTGATACATATAATTGATGTAAACTAGTCTCTTTTCCTCTATGATTATTTTAAAATCTTACTTTAATACATGATAACTTAGTATTTTCGTTCTTATTGTGTGTTTTCCTTAGCCTTGTGTGTTTATGAAACATCTAGGTGTCCCTTATGCATGACTCCTGGGCCATATTTTTGACATTATATGAATTTTTTTTGACATTTTATGTCATTTATTTTATATTCATTGATTTATACTATCATGCAATGATTCATAACATGTGTTACTTATATTTTGAATATTTTGACATGATACATATCATGGACATGTTAATTATGTTATTTAATGATATATCTCTCTAACATATGTTTCACATGAAACTTGAATGCTATATTCAATACCATGATGCAGTATAATTAAAATTTTCAATGTCATACTACATGGCTTTATCTTTCACATATGTTTTCTTTTGAGATAAGTGATTTATAGGCTACAAATATCATCTCAAAAGGGGGAATTACAATCATATTTTCTTAATAATTCAAACCTCATGAGAAACATAATTCATATTTATGAAAAAATAAATTTATTATAATGTAATATGATTTAACATTTTCATGATCTATGGGCTTATGCCAAGAATGTGCACTCATTCTTACAATTAAAAGTTACATGTTTCAAATAGTTTCATGTTTCAAAAGTTACATATTAAAATGGAATTAAAATTAAATTTATTATTTTATAGGAAGCATGATTTTCATTCATGTTTATGTTTTTACATGTAAATTTTAAATTTCTCAAGTTCAAAAGTTTCAGAGTTGAAAAGTTTTAAATTGAATATATATCTACATGCAGTGGTGTGGGTCATATCCATATTGTAATTGGGCCATGTTATATTCTAAAAAAACTTAACATATCCATTTAGACTTTAAATATTTTAATGATCCCCATTTGGTGGTTCCACCCCTTCTTTTAGTTAAAAATTAATGAGACACATTGTGTGGTCTAGCCTTTAATTATTTTACAAAGTATACTACACATTCAAATGAGAGTTGGAGCATAAAATATTTTCAACTCAAGGGATTTCATTAGTTTTTATAATTTATATTTGATCACTCTCAAATTTCCATAATTTTTATAGTTTTTCCAAATGAATCAATAATTGGGGCATGCACACTTCTGCAATTTAAAGTTACATGGAAATTAGATTACCTACTCTTTCGGGTGTATACACACCTTGATCTATTTTTGAATTTCAATCTTCAAGTTTTAGATTTTGAATCTTTAAATATCGATAATAAATAATTTTAGTGGCATCATTTAATTATTTACATTAAGACATCTCTCATGACCAATCTTCACAACAAAATATAATGTGTGCATACACATGTCAGTTTGCATATACTTTACTATAATAATTTCACTTAAATGAATCACTAGAATAAAGTGAGGGTAAATGTAGATAATCAAATATATTCATTTAATTATTTAAAATGTTTAATATTAACATCCTTACCCTACTATGGATACCAACGGGCACGGATGCGGGGGAAGGGGATCGCAAATGTGAACACGGCCCTGAAACCCTAACCCCTACAGATGAATCTATGCCTGTTGGTGGCCAAATATCGACCTGTTGTGGGTGGGATCTGTGGTAAAGAGGTGTGGCATTGGAATATTTATCATTTTGCATGGTTCTACTCCTTTACCTCAGATTTTCATCTTATGGCTGTCGTACTGACCATTACGCAATTCTGAGTGGATCATTGTTTCTTTTTGGAGATATTTGGTTAGCCATGGTGGCGTTTCCCCTAGGTGAAGGGGAGATCTTTGCAAATTTTTGGGTGGATGGGTCGAGTGGTGGTGGTGATAGGTCTAGAGGTAGGTTCTTTGGTGGTGGTGATGTTTACTTTGGGCAGTGTGTTGGTATGCGGCGCTTAATGTAGATTTATGTTTTTGCATGTTTTTTTACTTTGCTTTAGTCTACCGAATTGAGAATGGAACCTGGGTGGGATCTCTTACCCGATTTGGATGGCCATCTTGTTCTGGTATGCAAAGATTTTGTGTTTGCATGGGGGAAACTCTGTTTCCTCGGTGGTTGGTGTTTGTGCCATGGCGCCCTGCATAGGGATAAATGGAGAAACCCTAAGCCGTGGAAGAGACCTGCTCATTAAAATGATGGGTTTGGTGGTTCTGCCTTCGCTATTTTAGCACTTGTAGGTTATATGCCTGGTTCTGTCTAGGTTTTAGGTCCTTGTAAAACTTGGGGAGATTTAATTGGTTTTTTTGTTGGTTTTAGGCCCATGTAAAACCTGGTTTAGTTACCATTTTTTGGTGCATTTGCCTCTTCTGGTAGTTTGTAATGCCTATCTTTTTGAATCTGTACAGGGTTTTGGGGCCCCTTCAAAACCTATTTTTACCTTAATCTAAAACATCCTTACTCTACTTGGTCTATTTTACATTCTATTAACTGGTAACATATATGGGAGTAGTAAATATTATACAAACTATCTCATAGTTCCAAAATTCAATCAAATATATATATTTTTAATAAAAAATCCTTTCATATCAGTCCCAATAGTATTTTTCCTTTTGTAAAAGGACTACACTAGGTCATATAGAGTCACACTAGTCCTTGTCCACTAGTGTGATCTTACTCTTATTCTTCAATAGTATTTTTTTAAATTATAAGACATTGTGTTTTATCCCTCACAAAAATTTTGTAAGGTTGATTAGTATAAATATTCAAATGAATTATATAAAAAATTAAAGAAATTATTCTCTAAACACATATATAAATCACTTGGATATTCTACTACACATTGAGCAAAAGAGTGCAATTATTTCCAATTTCGATTCTACCACATTGTAGCTGTTATATGTGTAGATTGAAGTGATTTTATTTTAGATAAAGGGCACTCAATATCAACCATGAATATATAATATATATAGTTACATTCATATATAAAATTAAATATTCTCACATTCAATCTAGGAGGGATAATTTCATTAACCTATGGCCCTTTTGGGATATGTAGGAAATAATCATATTATGTACCATCTTTTAGGCATAGATTAGTTATCAACATAGTTGTATTCCACAATTTTTAAATTTGATTTGTATTTAAAATATCTCTAGGAGCTAGGGTTTATATTTTATAGTTATTATGCATGAACAATATGGATACATAGTCAAAAAAGTCAGCCCTTGTAGATAGGTGCACATAACAAGATCAAAAACTCATTCACATAATCAACTAAGACATGGTTTTATTCAATATACATGTCCAATGTGTGGTCCTATCCTCCTATTTTGGCCTTATCCTAAAATAGTTTGAATTATTACTTATAGTTATGACATAGATTGTGGGTCCATATAATTATGTTTCAAAACCATTCAACCTACACAGTCAACAATAAATCAAATCCAATCTAAATTTTCATATCTTTTGTAAATTTATTATTTATAATTCATTATTATTTTTTTAAATTTTGTATTTCATGTTTGGATATATATAGTTATTTATATATAAATATTTTTTTGGTATTTTATTTTTTCATAGCATTTCATTATTGAATTAAAAAAACATTATAAAAATGTTTAAAAAATCATTAACCATATAAAACATAATGTGAAATAGATATTAGTGTTAAACTCACTATTTTTAGAACAAATAATACAAGGGAGAATAAATGGAATTAAATGAATTAATAATTAATACTACTCATTTCCAACATCAATATCTCTAAAAATGTTTCATATTGGCTTTGTAACTAATGGGATGAGGAAATAAGACCTAAAAATCTACACAAATGGGGAAAAAAATCTTGAATCCCTATGACATCATGTAATATCTAGGATCTACTATTACTATATTTAAGTTAATTAAATAGATAAATATAATTAAAAAAATGATGTAAATATAAATATCAAGAGTAGATAATAAATAATAGATATCAATAGTAAGTGTGGAATAGATCATATCAACACTAAATGTGTATAGTTATTAATGTGAGTTTTATACACACTCCAAAGATTCATAAAATGCTAAGTCTAATGTTTTAGGATCAGTGAACATACTCATTCCAAATCATGAGTTGTACGGTATTTGATTTTATAACAACATGTTGGTGGAATAACGATGAGTGACATAAATTGTGTACCATGGGTGAAATATCTATGGGTAAACCTTAATCTACTAGGAGTGGGTGGAAGGATGATGACTCTAACTAAGGTGGGTAGGATTTTAAAGAAATAAAGAAACTCAAAAAAGAGGGAAGAGTAAGGAAGAAATAAAAGCATATGGAAACCTTGGGATAGATCTTTTCAAGACTATTATTTGAAATCAAATATGACAAGGAATCCAGACCAATACATTTTGAAAGCTATTTTAGCACCAAAAAAATAAAATATAGTAAAGAGTTAAATGAATCATAACACGATATAATAAAACATGTAAAGATGAAAAGTTACCTAATTACCAGATTATTGTTGCACATCTACAAGAGGATTATGATAAGCATATAAAAGATATTCAAATCAAATATAGATAAAAATTAAATACTCTATTATAAAGTAAATAAATCATACACAATTAAATCACTAATATACCATAATGATGGAACATCTCAAGAAATTCATAGAATTAGAGAAAAATAAAGAGTTGCACATAAAAATTAAGTCAAGTAAAACTTATATAAATTTAATATTAATATAAATAGATAAAATTTTCCTCCCTTTGATACTATGAGGTTACATGTATTTATATAAGCTTGGGATGAGGAATGCCTTATTTTTTCATGTTTTGCCTAGAATTATAAGTTCAAAAATAGAACCTTTCATCAAAATCATGCACAAATACATGTGCATTGATAATTCTCATAATAAACATCCTAGCTAGAAAATATAATATGCATATACAATAAATAGATTAGGAACTAAAGTCCAACCTTGGAAATAACCATGTAGATACATAATCATTATCAAATTGAAGTTTTAATGCAATGTCATTAACTGCAATAGTCGATAAGATATTATAGTTGTAAATGTGTCAAGAACTACCAGATTTGTGAAGTTGGGGGCACTAACAACATGTTATGTGTGTGAGATCAACCCAAAATATTCTTCTTCAGCATTTATATCTTTAGCCAATGCATTGACTACATCAAACTTTTCATCTTTATCTATCATTTCAAAATATAGTAATGAAGGCTTCAAAATTTTGACTACCTCAACCATTAATATTTATTTCTCTACCTCTATGCTCTAGAAAATAATTATTAAATCCTTATATCTTATTACTCTATCTTTGTCAAAACTAACCAATTGTAATACCTTTTCATTGGTTTTATACTTAGCTTTTTCCTTTTTTTATCTAAAGTTTTCAATAGCTAAATGGAGAAGGTTCTTAAAATTTGGTTTATTGACTAGCTCCCCTACTTGGGTTATTACCCTAGTTACTATCATATCACCCAAAATTTGTAGTGATTCACTTTGATGGATAATAAAAATACCCAATAACTTCTTCATTTATTTATTCCAATTTAAATAGGCATCCCTATTAAAAATACCATTGTTTAAACACCAAGAATCATCCATGTTGGTCGTGATATTGAGTTGATAAAAAACACTTAACCTAGAACATTGAACCAAGAAATATAATATTATTTTTTATCCTTCATCATATTCCACAATGTGATAATATCAAATCTATGGGCCTAACTTCCTACCTTAGACACTTTCATATTGAAAACAAATTCGTATAATTTTTTATATATACTTTACACATCAATAATTAATACCTAAGGAGAATATGTAATTATCATTTTCTTTCATATCTTCAAAGGTTACTTAGTACTCTAGTGCACCTATTTTAGCACATCCTATTAGAATCCAAAAAAGTGTTTAATTTCTTAATATATTTAGTAGGATCATTTGGATATATTTTAGGCTTCTTAGCTAAATAAAACATATTTTCTCTTTGTTTAAATTCCACCTCATAGTTTATTATTATGTTTACCATATTCTTATTTCTCACTCTTTGATTAGTCCCACTTTCCTTGTTTAACTGAGTGGATATTGAGGATAGCCCTATTAAAATCAAAATCTTCCTTTCATCTCTGACATTCTACATCTTTATCACCCATTGAGGAACTATAAGTCCTCATGTTTCTTATTCCTATAAAAATTCTAAAAATGTAGATGATGGAGAGGTCATTTAAAGGAATCTGATCATAGTGTTTGGAAGGGAGGCACTTAATTGAATAGGGATTTGAGGATGTTTATGGCAAACCACTTCCAATAGGAAGGTTTCTTATATGGGTTTTAACTCTACCAAGAATCTAGTTAAAGTTGGGGTTATCTCCATGGTCATTATTACTTCTAGCATGGCCAATGACTAAGGCATACAAATATTTATTTCAATTAACCTTTTCCTATTATATGTTGGCTTATTGAAAATAGTCACTATAACTAGATTCTCAAAATGGATATACCTAAGAGTCCTCATTAGCTTTGTTGAGGAAAGAATATTTGAATCTATAGTACTACTAATAGATTGGGATGATATAATGATAGACATTACTAAAGGTAAAATTATAGCTATAATTTATACATTAGGCACTTGAAAAATAAAATAAGAGACCACCTCATGAATTTTATAACTTTGTTCTTATGTGTGGCCAGCTAAGGTGTCTCCTACTTCATGCTAACTTATTCTTAAAGATTTGGATTTCTCTAACTCAACTTATTCATCATCTAGTTATTCCCTACCCATTTTTTGGTCTCTTTCCTCTAAAAGGAAATAAAAAATATATATTAATTGTTTTGGTTCTTCTTCTCCCAGTTCTATTCTAATCAAGCATCCTTTTCCTCCTCATCGGTAACTTATTATATAATAGGGATACCAATTGATGTCCTCTCTTCTAGTTTTTTATGATAGGAAGGAGTAAGGGAGTCCTTGTGCTTTCTTTTATCAATGAATATGGATGGAGTGGAGCATGGATCAAATGATAAAGGGTTTGTGAGAATAGCTATGGTGGGAAGTGGAAGGTGTGGAAGGTGTAAGGCTACCCTAAGGGGACTTAGGAGATCAAGGAGAGTCAAGAGAAGTTGTAATTGAAATAAAAGTCATTTAAAGGAATCCAAGAAGGCTTATAGGGGTGATTATTATAATAGAAGGCAAAGGATTCATCACAAAATGATCTTCCTTTGTATAATTGAGGAAAGGCTTGACCACTCCCTTCTAGTTGTTATGCCCAATACATGTTCATGTTAAGTTTTTGAAGTATAAGGGACTTAAGAACCAATAAGTCCTATAAAAATATCCCTAATAAGTTAATTATTTGATTCCATCTAACTACCAGATTGATTTAGTTTCTTCTTTGTAGCTTATGTTAAATAGAAGGAGATTGATCCATTGGATGAGATCCCTATGGTGGAGATGGAAGAAATTATTGACTCCATGAATTTTGGGATGCTTCCTCTATTTAATTTAGGATATATTTTAGGTATTGGGTAAGTATCATATGTATTTTCTTATCTTCCATCTTTATCCACACTTTTGAATCATATGAGGCATTTAAGAAAATCTAATCATGATCATATGCCTAGAGATTATAGGAGACACACACTTTCTTCTTTTATAGGAAAATTTTGAGATCCCCCTTTATTTTATTCCCAAGGTGCCATTACCTAAAAGGTTAAATCTATAATTTTTACTTTGATCTATCCTTACCAATTGAAATGAAATGTGACTTAGTCATATATTGATGTTGTCCAATGCTAAAAGGAGTCTTAAAGTAGTAGCGTAAATGTCTTATATCTAACTCTTCATCAATATATTTAAGACTTAATAGTCTATTCCTATTTTTCAATATCATTTGGACTATGATTTAAAAATATTGTAGGATCAAACTTAATACCCTCTACTTAGATGATAGTTACATCTGGATACAACCAATAATCTCCCATTTTACTAAGGGTTGGTTTATGTTTTCTTATAGTTTTGGAATTGGGGTGCCCTAAATTTCTTGGTATATATGAGGATATAACTCATTACTATCATTTTGATTTTTTTTTCATGTACCTATGAATGAACATAAAATATAATTCCTCTCCCACCATATTTTTAGAATATTCATCTTTGGCTTACCATTCCTGAGCATAAGGCTTATAAAAATTGGCCATTACCTCATTCAAAAAGTAAGACATAATGTATAAATTTCCATCCTTAAGCCCTAGATTATGGTAAACTATGCATGAATTTATAATTACACTTATAATCTCCCTCAGTTCCACCAACTTTCTAGTTGTCATGAGTATATATAGTAACGGAACCCATTCAACCTGAACATACACAATACTCAAGAAACCATACCACCTATTTAACATTACTATTGATATTGTAACTCCATGTTTTAATTTAATGATGTAATCAGAGGAGACTTATTCCTTTAAATTTAATCTATGGCTCTTTTCTAACAATTTTGTTAACATTACATCTATGGTGTTATGCTCAATCCATACATTGATCAAGACTTAATTGTAGGTGGTCTCAGGATAGGGGAGTCAAAGATATATTGAAAATGAACTACTGAATATGTAATAAGAGGTAGTTTTTACTTTCATTACATACAATATATCCCCAATAGTGGTTGCATGAACAAATAAAACTTTAAAGAGGTTAATGCATGACATTACCTTAGGTTTAGGCATTTCCTTATAGAGACCTTGTTCTTTAATTGGTAACAAATTATATATGTATTTTTTGCCTATAGAGAGAGTTCATCATCTATAAAATATTAATGTATTAATTTAACCTCTTCCTAGAGTGTTGAGTAATGTGGGAATTTAATGTTTACAGCATTAATCTCAAATAACATATATTTTTATTCAATCAATCCCATAAATGAGTATGGGGAGGGGACTGAGGTCTTACATTGTTTTTTAAAATAGGACATTATTATCCTTTGGCTACCATAATTCTTTTTATGTCTTAGACTATTTCATTCTATGCTTACTAGCTAAAGAAAATTAGGGCTCATTTGATGCTAGGAAGCTAGATAATGCACTTGTTTAATAAAAAGAGTAATAACAAAGTGAATCTTTCTTAACACAAATTTTGTATATATCACTCATAGGCCTAGGTGTTGAATGTACTTTTGTGACTTAAATACATATTAAAACATTTTTATTTTAATTCCCATTTTAATTTGAATGTGCCAGTCATCCTTGGAGGGTCCATTACTAAATGGTAATCATTTGTTATTTATTTGTGTCTAGTCATTACATTTGAGACAACTATTAGTTATACATTAAATTGCTCTTTTATCATGTTGTCAATCATTATCTTGTATGTTTTGGTCCTACATTTCCTATATAATGTGTAAATATAAATTCAATCACTTCATTTACCATCACTAATATTAATATTAGTTGACACCAATTTCATTTATCTCATTTAATTTCATCCTAAAATCATCCCTTCTATCCATTTATCTAATTGTGATCTAGAAATTTGACTTAAGAGAGGATGGTTAGTATGGTGTTAGTTCAAAAATGAAAAAAAATGAAATAAACACATTAATAGCATAACATCTCTAGGCCTAGACACTAGGGAGAGATTAATTAACAAAAACAAATAACAAATAGAACTAAAAATCAAGGAATCAAATACAAGAGTTCTTTCACCTTCCTTGAATGCTTTAAATACCTTTGTAGTAATGGCTTGCTTGGTTTGTGCTTCAAGAGGTCTTCTTTAATGGAGTGTGGCTACCTTCATCTCCTCTTGGAACCTTTGGTTTGTGGTTTGGCTTGTCTTTAAATTAATTTGGCATTATAACACTAGTTTCTTGAGGCTTTTGGAACCAATCCTGCATTATAACTTTACACTAATTAAGCTTAGAAATGATGTTATGAGGCCTCCTATTTATAGATTTTTGGATTTGATCATAATCAACCTCAAACATCCATCTCAATATTGAGATGTGTGGTTCAAGATTAATTATATTTTGTAATTATCCTCACCATTACATTGGAAGAAGATGAAATTAAGAGGAATGGAGGGCATCATGGAGGGCATTAATGAGGCATGGAGGGCATGAATCCTAACATTTATGGCATTTATGTCATAGAGATGCCTTCCAAAGAATTGAGGTCACTTGATGATGTAGATATTCAATATTAATTTCCAAAATAAAGTATTCAACATGTTTCCATGGAATTTATGATTAGGCCTTTATTTGGGTTGATTAGCTGTTAAGAATGATTAAGAAATTTATTCATAAATTGGCCAAATTGATTAGAATTCCTTGTTATTAGTCCTAATTTTGATTGGATTTGAATTCTAAGTCCACATCAAATACATTAGATGTGTATTCCCAGTTAAGATGTTTCTAACAACAAATAAGAAAGGCATAAGTCTTGTGAAAAATATTTGATAGGAAAGAGTAGTCCAAAGCACGTGGGTGCAAAATTGGCATTTTGACTTGAAATGAATTGATCAAATTTAGTTATCCCATTAATTGCATTTTCACATTTATGGATACCCTAGCCAAAGCTAACACTTAAATATATCATTTTCACATCATTTTGCATGTTTTAGTATTTTTAGGCCAAATTGTGCATTTTCGGTAAAAATTGGTCAAAAACCTTGTTAGAGGTTATCAACAACCAGTTTTAGTTGTCTAAAGTTTTCCCTTATTTGGGAAGGCATTGAAAACCATAGGCAAATCAATGTCTTCTCAAAGAATGATAAATGGCCTAAATACCAAAAGGAAGATGATGATTGAAGAATAAAGCTCTAAATGGTTTTTGGAATCCTATGATGATGCCCCCTTATAGGAGTGGCCATCACATTTATTGATGGATGATCCCTCTAAAAGAAACAAGAAGAAATGTGGAATTAACCCATGGTTAATATTAATACAATTGAGAAAATTCTTGCATGTATTGATGTAAAAGGGATGTTTATTTGCCCATAGGTGATTATAATCTGAAATAAAAGTCAAAATAATGATTTTCCCATAGGTGGTTATAATCATTAAGAGACCTAGATTGACTAAAGATGATTATGCCCCAGTTGGGGATGATTATAAATGATAACTCAAGGATATAATGTAGACTATTATTAAATATGATTGGGTGAAAAGTGATGAAATAGATGAATAGAAGAATGAGATTGATCACTATGAATGATTCAATTATGCCTACCAATGAGGAGATGCTCATCTTGATTAACAATGATACAACTAGAATGGTCATTTATTTAATATTGATCAAGGGTGGGATGGAAGGATTTTCCAAAGTAGCAAGGAGAAACTTTTGTGGCTCTATTTATTGTAGTCCTTCTTAAATCTAATTTTTGATTTAGCATGTGATGGTAGGCTTCATGATATAACACCATAAAGACTATCATAAAATATACATAAGGACTAACTCCTGATATCCAATAAACACTTAAAAATAATACACCAATAATATAAACTATGATGACAATGTTGACATATGAATATGGATAGATTCAAGAAAAATGTGTGCAAGGATTCACTTAATGAACACATATAGATTGAGTCAACGCAATAATGATTAAAATAAACAAACAATCAAGAAAATAAACAAACAAACAAATAAACAAACAACTTGAAATAAATAAACAAATAGAAAGCCTAAAAATAAAAGCAAAATAAATCATCCTAATAATGACAATTCCCTAGTAAAATAGATTGAGGATAACTGGCTAGGCTTAGGCAAGACAAATATTTTTGGATTTTTTAAATGTTATGATTTTTTTTGGTATTTTGAGGTATCTTAACTCATTAGAGAATGACAAGATACCTACTTGCAAAATGGAAAGAGTGTTTAACTTAGGTTTCTCACAAAACAGTGAGGGCATATTGAAAGGGGGACTGAAGTGACCTCAACATAAATTAAATATGACCCACATAGTCCTAAAATGACCTCATTTCATACTAATTGGATCCACACAAAAGGTGGGGAAAAAACCTACTAGGTCCCAATAAGTCCTCAAATTTGGTAAATGGCTAGTCAAATGAAAACAATGATGGTAAAGTGATGTGATAATCCATGTTAAATAAGTGTCTCCCCTAGTTTTCACATAGATAGTTATAATGAGGATACAAAAACATAGGTCAATGATACTAATTTTCCCATAGGTGGTTATAATTAGTAGCAAGACTAGTGAGACATTGATTTGCCCATAGGTGGTTATAATCAGGTTCACATAAAAAATTGTGGATATAGGATGAAAGATATCTTGATAGATAAACTATCACACTAATTTCATAGACTATCATTATAAACATAGATTTGATTGACTATTGAAACTTTAATGAAAAAATCTCACAAAAGGTGTGGGAAGAACCAAATGAACCAAGATTAAAAAAGGATTGGGTAGGGTGACTAAAAATAGGCTTTGGTCTAGATAGGAATGGGATGATAAGACGGTATGGTATTGGTAAGGATAATTATGGTTTTTGATATATTAGATAAAATTATAAGAGGATTACCCCTAAGTGATGGGGTAAATGGATGGGATATGTAGCAATGGCAATGGATATGTAACAATGGGAATGACATGGTACATGTTTTTGGCCTGGGTGTGGTTTTTGATTATATTATTCTTATTGAGAAGGAGATTCACATCATAATCAATAAATGATACAAATAGAATACCTTATAATGTTAAATTTTATCTCACACCTCATCAAAATAACTGCTCTATCAAGAATGGCCTATAGATTTAGTTACCAAGAATGTTGCTATGATTTCCCTTGGTCATTGATTCTGATTCCTTCAAGCATTGAGACAAGGTATATTTATAGCCTCTATAAAGGAATGTGTGACCATGGATGTTAAATAGGGACAAAAAATGGATGGTAGGTTTTATTTTGAAATAGAATGGTAGATGATAATGGAATGTGGAATAGTGGGGAAACAAATCAAAATCAGGACTTTCAGTCACATGTGATCTAGGAATTTGTCTCACGAGAGGATGGTTAGTATGGTGTTAGTTCTAAAATGAAAACAAAATGAAAAACAAACACTAATAGCATAGCATTCTAGGCCTAGAGACTAAGGAGAGCTTAGTTAACAAAATCAAATGATAAATATAACTAAAAAATAAACAATCAAACACAAGACTTCCTTCACATTCCTTGTATGCTCCAAAATGCCTTTGTAATGGTGGTTTGCTCAGCTTGTGCTTCAAGATGTCTTCTTTAATGGAGTGTGGCTACCTTCATCTCCTTTTGGAACCTTTGGCTTATGGCTTGGCTTGGATTGGAATCAATTTAAAATTATAATACTAGTTTCTTAAAGTTTTTGGCACCAATTTTACATTATAACTTTGCATTAATTAAGCTTAGAAATGATGTTGTGAGGCCTCCTATTTATAGATTTTTGGATTTAATCAGAATCAATCTCAACCATGTATATAAATATTGAGATGTGTGGTTGAGGATTAATTTAATTTTGAAATTAAAATTTGTAATTTTCCTCATCATGTCATTGGAAAAAGGGGGCAATTAAGAAGCATGAAGGGCATCATGGAAGCCAATGATGAGGCGTGGAGGGCATCAATCTTAATATTTGTGGCATTTGTGGCCTAGGGATGTCTTCCCAAGAAATGAGGTCACTTGATGATGTAGATATTCAATATTTATTTCCAAAATAAATTATTCAATAAGTTTCTATGGAATTTTTTATTAGGCCTTGATTTGGTTTAATTAGCTCTTAAGCATGATTAAGCACTTTATATAGAAATTACACAAATTGATCATAATGCCTTGTTATTGGTCCTAAATTTGACTGGATTAGAATAGGAAGTCCACATTAGATGTGTTGAATGTGTATTCCCACTTAGGATGTTTCCAACAACAAATAATAAAGGCACAAGTCTTATGAAAAATATTTGATAGGAAAGAGTACTCTAGAGCACATGGATGCAAAATTAGCATTTTGACTCAAAATGAAATGATCAAATTTATCTAGCCCATAAATTTCATTACCCCATTTAGGGATACTCTGGCTAAAATCAGCACTTGAATCTATGATTTTTACATCATTTTTCATGTTTTAGTGTTCTAGGCCAAATTGTGCATTTAGGGTAAAATTTGATCAAAAGCTTGGTTGCAGGTTATCAATGGCTTGTTTTAGGTGTCTATAGTTTTCCCCTATTTGGGAAGTCATTTTGAATCATAGGCAAAGAAATATCGTCTCAAAAAATGAGAAATGGCTTGTATGTCAAAAGGAAGATGATGATTGAAGAACAAAGCTCCAAATTTTTTTGGGAAGCCTATGATGATGTTATTGATGGCTAGTTTTAGGTGTTACAAAATTTAGGCAAAGTAATGTCTTCTCAAAGATTGATAAATGTCTTGTATGCCAAAATGAATATGATGATTGAAGAATAAATATCCAAATGGTTTTGGGAAGCCTGTGATGATCCCCCCTCAAGGGAGTGGCCATCGCATTTGTTGATGGATGATCCCTCCAATTGAAACAAGAAGAAATGTGGAATTAAAATATGGTTAAGATTAATCCAAATGATAAAATGCTTGTATGCATTGATGTAAAAAGGATGTTGATTTGCCCACAAGTGGTTATAATCAATAATAAAATTCCAAATAATGATTTTCCCATAGGCAGTTATAATCATTAAGAGACCTAGATTAGCTAAAGATGATTGTGCCCTAGATAGGGTTGATTACAAATCATAACTCAAGGATATAACCTAGAATATAGATTAAAGATGAGTGGGTCCAAAGTGATGAAATAGATGAGTAGAAGAATGAGATTGATTAGTGTGAATGATTTAATTGTACCTAACAATGAGGAGATGCTCATCTTGATTAATAATGATATAACTAGAATGGTCATTGGTTTCATATTGATCAAAGGTGGGATGGAAGGATTTGCCAAGGTGCCAAGGAGAAAGCTCCATTCATTGTATACCTTTTTAAAGCTGATTTTTATTATAGCATGTGATGGTAGGCTTCATGATAGAACACCATAGAGACTATCCCAAAATATGCATAAGGACTGACTCCTAATATCAAATAAACACTTGAAAATAATGGACCAATGATAGAAACCATGATGACAATGTTGACATATGAATATGGATACACTCAAGAATAATGTGTGCAAGGAATCACCCAATGAATGCATATAGATTGAGATAATGCAACAATGCCAAAATAAAACAAATAGGAAAGTGAATAAACAAACAAACAAATAGAAAAAAAAAAACCTAAAATAAATAAACAAATGAAAACCTTGAAAACAAAAGCAAAATAAAGCATCTTAACAATGATAATGCCACAGTAAGGAAGATCGAGGTTAATCGACTAAGCATAGATAAGACAAATATTTTTGGATTTTTGAAATGTTATGAATTTGTTTGGTATTTTGAGGTATCTTAACTCATTATATAATGAAATGATACCTACTCACAAAATGGAGAGATTATTTAGCTTAGGTTGCTCACAAAATGGTGAGAGTGTGGCTTAGGTTGCTTGCAAAATGGTGAGAGCATATATAAAGGGGGACTAAGGTGACCTCCACATGAATTGAGCACGACCCAAATAGTCCTAAAATGACCTCAGGTCATAGTAATTCCATCCACATAAAGGGTGGGGAAAAAACCAAGTAGGTCCTAACAGCTTCTCAAATCTGGCAAATGGCCAGTCAAATGAAAACAATGATGACATAGTGATGTAACAATACATGGTAAAAAAGTGTTACCCATAGTTTCCCCATAGGTGGTTATAAGTAGGATAAAACATATTAGGTTAATAATACTAATTTTCCTATAGGTGGTTATAATTAGTATCAAGACTAGTGAAACATTGATTTGCACATAGGTGGTTATAATCAAGTTTACATAAAAAAATGTGGATATAGGATGAAAGATATATTACCAGATCAAATGTCACAATACTTTCATATACTATCATTATAAACATGGATTTTATTGATTGTTTAAAATTGATCAAAAAATCTCACTAAAGGTGTGGGAAGAACCAAAAGAATGAAGATCAAAATAGGATTGGGTATGGTGACTAAAAATAGGCTTTGGTCTAGATAAAAATGGGATGATAGGATCATATGGTCTTACTAAGGATAATGATGGTTTTTGATAGATTAGATAAAATGGTAAATTATTGCCCCCAAGTGATGGGGTAAATGGCTAGGATATGTAACAATGGAAATGGCAGGGTACATTTTTTAGGCCTAGGTGTGGTTTTTGATTTTGTTGTTCCTGTTAAGATGGAGATGCACATCCTAATAAACAAATGATACAAACAAAATACTTTATCATGTTAATTACTATCCCACACCTCGTAAGAATAACTTCTCTATCAAGAATGGCTTCTAGATTTAATTACCAAGAATGTTGTTGTGATTTTCCTTAGTCATTGATATTGATTCCTTCAAGCATCGAGATAAGGTATCTTTGTAGCCTTTACAAAGGAAAGTGTGACCATAGATGGTAAATATGGAAAAATAATGGATGTTATGTTTGATTGTGAAATGGAATGGTAAATGATAATAAAATGTGGAATGGTGGGGAAATAAATAAAGATCAAGACTTTTAGTCATACATAATGTTTTTGATGTTGGATTCAACATATTTTTAGCTATGGTAATGCTAAAGACCTCTCAAGATGCTCTTGATAGGACCATAAAATTATTCTATTGATTTATCTTAAGTGTAGCTACCATCTGATTATGTTGTAGATTGGAAGTTATTTTGATTATATTTTTGATATTATCTTTAGTAAATAATGAAGAACTTTTATGCTTAGCTATTGTCACCTGAATGAGTTTTTCACCAATGAATTTGTCTTGATTTTATTTTAGCACCTTCAATAATGTTTTAATAATGAACATTGGCTTTTGAATTTCATTTTCTTCTAGCACTTCTAAAAAAGTGTCACTAGGAGATGCTAATTTCTAACTTGGATTGTCCCCTAGCACTTTCAAAAAGGTCCCACTAGCAAATTTTTCCTCTATTACATGAATGTCATCTTTGCCTCCTTACTCTTCTTCAACTACTATGTTTCCATGGATGCTATTTAATAAAGTATGACTTTGTCGGTCCCAATCAACACTAATGGGAGATGGAATGTCAATAATATTGCTATTTTGGTTAATGGTAATGGCTTATGGAATGTTTATGGAATGGGGAGAGGTTACACAATCCTCATAGAATATATTAGGATAACTTGTGTTTATGCTAAATTAATCATCTTAAAAAACCATAAAAGGATAACAAACGTATTCAAATTGATCTGTGAGGCATGCCTAACCAATGTTGTAACAACCATGAACATATTCTTCTTCTAAATATGATTCTGACTCAAAGGACTCTAAATCTGATGTTGAGACTAATGTTGATTCTATTTTTTATAGTAAATTTGATGTCAATTCAATAATAGAACTTGACTCCAATTTTGATTCTTCATCTGATGGGTACTCTATTACAATGATGTCTTCTTGAATGTTTAGTTTTGGATAAGTAATGTCCTGCAATGGTATGATGAGCTCCACAAAAATTAATTTTTGAAAGTGGGACTCCTTTAGTATGGTAAATTGGTCAAGAGACAACTCTTCAAAGACTAGCTTGTCAATAAAGGATTTTGAAAAATAGGCACATGGTCAAGGTAATGATTTACCCAAAGGTAGTTATAATCATTAAGAAGTGACTCAACAAATACTAATTTTTTAGTGTAAGACTCCTTGATAAATGGTATAGGATCAATATGTAATTTATCATATTTTGACTTATCACAAATGGTTGATTCAATAGAAACATCTTGGATTGGTTGGTTCTCTTGGCCTTGGTTTCCAATGAGTTGGAAAATACCATTTTTTAACATAGCTTGGTCTTCAAATGATTGGATTGGTTGAGGTTTAGTTAGGATCATTACTAGATGAAGAATAGCCTATGGTTGGATAACGGTAGGGTATTTGGGAGCATGATTGCTCATACAAGCTAAAGGATGAAGTCTTGAAATGGTAATGATAGGGCAGTGTAGAGCATGATTGCTCACACAAGCCAAAGGACTAGGTCTTGGAATGATAATGGTTTTCTTTGGATATTATGGAGCTAGATGGCTCATATTATCCAAAGGAGGGTTATGGGTATTCAATGATTAGATAGAAAAAGGACATCATGAAACTTGATTACTACACAATCAAAAGCATCTAAGTCTTCCTCATAAACCATATCATCCCAGTCATGAGTTAGATCATAAACTGGTTTTTGGATATGTTCCATATACTAATTACTATAAAGAGGGTATGGATTCATATCCCAAACAACATTATTTATATTTGGGTCTTTAAATTCCTCTTCAGAATCCTCTTCATACTAGTTAAGGTATTGAGTTGGGCTTAAGTTGCTTCATGAATTTATTCCCATGAATGATTAATATGAGGTAGGTAAAAGTTTCTCTCACAAACCATATTAGCATCATTGGGGTCTTGACAAAAGCCATAAAAGTCATTTTTTGTGGCCATTATATCATAATTCAAACTATAAGTGACTCCACCATAAGTGTAGCAAGACATATCTAAGCAAATAACAAATGCATCAAAAACAAAACAACTTAGAGTTCTATAAACTCTAAGAAACTATGTCCAAAGGATAAATGGTTCAAACTTGGTCTAACTTGGTTGAAGGGGTCAAGATATATCTCCAATATGGTTTGAAAGTGTAGTTATATCTCCAAAATGATTTTTCCTAAGATTTGGCATAAAAAAACCTAACATCAAATGTCTAATGCCAAATTTCATATGCACAAAAGGTCAAGTGTCTAAATAAAAACCAACATGTCAAAGGTCTAGGTCAAAGTGTTCAAAATAAGGTCTAAACTAGGAAATGGAAAAATTGAGTTGTTAGGTCATTTATCCAAATGTAGAGTCAAAATCTAGGCTCAAACAAATAGGCATGCACTAGGAATATTGGCTAAATGATGTCAAAAGGTAGACTTGAAACAAAGGCTGATGTGATTTAATTTAATCTAACAAGTTTGGAATCAACTTTGACATAGACCCAACATATGGAATCAAACATAAACATGATAAATTGGCATATTGAATAAGACAAAAGGCTCTTTTACAAAGGTTGTGATCTCCCAAATAAAGGCATAAATAATAATGAGGATAGGCATTAAATAAACATACCATTAATAGTTTTCAAATTTTGGTAAATGATTAACCAAATTTATACAACCCAAAATATAAAGATCTATGTATCAACCTCTTGAATTTATGCCTAAATAGAAATCAATAAATGTTTGGAACCAAACATTAACAAGGATAATTGAAAACTTAATGTTGAAAACTAGGATTTGACTAAACAAGCTAGACAAGATTGGATAGCATGATGGTACAAGATAAAGGTCCAAATTCTATATACAAAAAGGCTTGAAATAAATGGTTTTGATATAATGGTAAACAAGTATTGAAACAAATCAAGCATCCAAATGGTGTAATCATGCTCAAATTATGTGATCAATGCTATGCTTCAAAAGACTCAAAGGCACAAATGGTTTGACATGATTTGGGTAGCATAACACTACCCTTCACAACTCAAATAACACACACACAAACAAGTTTATAAAAATTTTCAAGGGATAAGTGTGGTGTAAAATGGACAGTATAACACCTCTTTAGACAAAAGAGTGATGTATATACAAAATGGTTTTGACATAGATTTATGATAAAACAAACAAGTTTTAGTCTCACAACACACCAAATGAGAAAAATGATCCAAAATACTGTAATTATAATCATTGAAATCCTAGCAAGGCTATGGCATGTGGGGATGACTAAACTATAAATTTTGTAATATCACTAGGGGAATCGATTACATAATGACTTTCACATCAAAAAATACAAAGGAAAATCATATATTTTGGGTTTGTATCACTCAACTCATTAACAAAGGTCTAGTCTTTTTTACAACCACTACATCCTATTGTTTGATCAGTGTAGTATGATGTCCAAGTGCCATTACATCCCATGTGCAACTTCAAAGGAGCCAAATGAAGTCAATGCCTAGAGATGAAACCCTAGGTTAAAGCATCCCTAAATAACTCATGGGAGGTGATGAAGTCCCCCTCACAATCCAAGATGCATAAAAATAAAGAAAACATGAAATTATAAAGACTTTAGAGTCATTTACAAGGTTACCCAAGCTTTAACAAATTTTTGGGGAGTGCTTTAGATGACTTTCTTTCTAATCCTTGGACTAGAATATTTGTAATAGGAATGGTGCTTTTGATTCCAATGGTTCCCTATAGGGGAAAAATGAAAGAGCATACATACAACACCCCTCTTTTTTCCAAACAAGATTAATATAAACAACTATTTCAAGCAAAAATTGACAAGTGTGTTCAATTTTAAACCCAAATGAAATGTTTGGTGGTGTTCATTTGACCCCTTGGTCTTAGTTGTAAACTTTGAAAACATTCACCAAAAATACTTAAATTCCTTTTTAAACACTAAAACAAAGTTATTAATGTAACTTTAAGCATGCAAAATTGATTTAAACATTTTTTGGAGATAATATCTCGCTTGGTCCTATAGTAAAATTGTTAGCCTGTCCTTTAGCTTTGAAGTTATTTTGAGTTTGAAACAAGAAACTTTGGAAAAGTAGGTCTCAAGTATATGTTTTTGGAAAAATATAGTGATTCATGTCAATCAATACCACCAACATCAGTTACAAGCAACTGAGATCTAATCGATGTTAGTTCTGTTGACCGACATCGGTTAATAGAACTAATCGATGTCAATATTTTTGCTGACGTTAGTTACTATGTAAAAATTATGGCAACCAAAAATGGTGAAAAAAATTTATAAAACTAATTTTTAAGAGTTTTAAAATCTCAAATAAGTTTTTTAGTGTTGCAAAAGGATATATTTTAGGTGTAGGATGCATCTAGTCCCACCGAGCATGCCATTATGTGATCTAGGAATTTGACTCAATAGAGGATGGTTAGTATGGTTTTAGTTCTAAAATAAAAACAAAATGAAAAAATCAAACCAATAGCATAACATATCTATACCTATACAATAGGGAGAGATTAATTAACAAAATCGAATGACAAACACAACTAAAAACCATGGAATCAAACACTAGACCTCCTTCACCTTCCTTAGATGCTCCAAAATGCCTTTGTAATGGTGGCTTGCTTTGCTTGTGATTCAAGAGGACTTATTCAATATTGAGATGTGTGGTTTGGGATTAATTCAATTTTTCAATTAAAATTTGTAATTTTCCCCATCATGGTATTGGAAAAAGGGGCAATTAAGAGGCATGTAAGGCATCATGGAAGGCATTGATAAGGCATAGAGGGTATGAATCCTGATATTTGTGGCATTTCTAGCCTAGGGATATCTTCCAAAGAAATGAGGTTAATTGAGGATGTAGATATTCAATGTTTATTTCTAAAACAAATTATTCAACAATTTTCCATGGAATTTTTGATTTGGCCTTCATTTGGGTTAATTAGCTCTTAAGCATAATTAAGTACTTTATGCACAAATTATCCAAATTGATCAAAATGCTTTATTATTGGTCCTAAATTTGATTGGGTTAGAATTAGAAGTCCACACCAGATGAATTGGATGTTTATTCCCATTTATTATATTTCCAACAATAAATAATAAAGGCACAAGTCTTTTGCAAAATATTTGATGGAAAAGAGTAGTCTAGAGCACGTGGGTTCAAAACTAGCATTTTGACTCAAAATAAACTAATCAAAGTTAGCTATCCCATAAATTAAATTTCCCCACTTATGGATATCCTAGCCAAAATAAGTACTTGAATATATCATTTTCACATCATTTTTCATGTTTTAGTGTTTTTAGGCCAAATTGTGCATTTTGGGTAAAAATTGGTCAAAAGCCTAGTTGGAAGTTATCAGTGACTAGTTTTAGGTGTCTATAGTTTAACCCTAGTTGGGAAGGAATTTAAAACCATAGGAAAAGTAATATATTCTCAAATAATTATAAAAATGGACTATATACAAAAATGAAGATGGTGATTGGTGAACAAAGCTCCAAATGGTTTTGGGAAGCCTATGATGAGGTTATTAGCTGCCAATTTCAAGTGTCTACACTAACATCCCCCTTCTTCATATTTTATCTACTAACCTTATTCCTACCTAAAAAATCAATTAATTCATTACTATCCACTAACTAATCCCACTTGTTCATTATTTGGGAATTTAAAATTCCCATGACCCACCTACCCACCTACCCTAGCATATTCTTAGGCTCTCCTACATCCCTAGTCCTTAATCACCTATCTAATTACCTATCCCATTCCTATAATAATCTTAGTTATCCCTTAAATATATTATAAAATTCTCCAATTCTATAATCCTCTCTAAGTTATCCCCTTTCTCTATAGAAGCCTCTTTTTTAGAGGCTTCCAAGGAATTTTTAATTCCTTGGATAATCTTCCACCATGGATCCTCCCAAACCAACTTTGAATATTGAACATTGATCTTCCCTCCATGGCATATTTAAACACACCATTCCATACATTATAACTAACTAATAAATGTACAATAAATCTATGCTAACACATTTATTATTTCATCAAACTATCCATGAATCTATGCTATCAAAGTCATTCATTAAGCTAACATCATACCATCATGCTAAAAATATGAGTCTTAAGAAGGAAATTCACATCAAAGTCAAGAATACATGAAAATATGATTGAATATCTTAGAGAGAGGATAAAAATATCAAGTCAATGGTAGGAATATTATTATTTCTTAGGTATTTCCATAATCTCTCCCTTCGATGTTATTGTGTTGTTAGGTTTAAGTTAGTAAATATAGCAATTTTAATTCATAACTCAAAAACACATTAATAAATTTGTGACCATAATGGGATAACCCCTTAAATTTAAGTATTTTTAATGTTAGGAGTGTTTTAACACCCTTCAATATTTACTAGATGAAGAACAAGGTCCAGATTTCATCAAACTATCATGCCTAGGCAAATAGTGGTTTTACTCTACATGTCATGACATTACATATGTAGTTTTGTGATTAAATCAGTGGCTTTTCAGTAACCACCACACCTTAAATAGTATTTTCTAACCTCCTTATAATTTCATCATCTATATACAAAATTTTAACTCGTAAAAACATATATTGTCTTTCAAACTATAGTTTTGTCTTTACAGTTGTGATTTTGAATAAAATAGTCCTTATAACACTATGTAAATTTTGTATAAATTTTGGTATTTTATGTGTCTATATTAATTTGGTTTGATTTTAGGGTTTAGATTAATAAATTTTAATATTAAAACTAGTTTTCACTTTCATGCTAACCAAAACTACAGATACATAGTCATGATTTTGACACAAAATTCACCATTTTGCTCTCAAAAATAGAAGTTTTGCCTTTGGGATTAAAAACATTAGTTTAAATTACTAACCTTTTATTTTAATAAATTTTATAATTATACATAATTGCTTTTTATCTATATGAAATGGGAGGAACTACCTTTATCACCATCAAATATCTAAAGAAATCCCTTTTGTCACCTGGTGTAAAACTGAAAATCACTAATAGACAATTTTACTTAATATCAATGATTTTGGATAATTATAAATGATATTAACTTAACAGAATTTTGATAATACATATATAATATTAAGAAATTTCAAACATTATTTAATTTTATATAAATATTCTAGTCTATTGTAAATATTTTACCATATTTAAATATTCTTTTTTGAATTGGTAATGGGTCAAGCTAGTCAATCCAATTGTCTGAATAGAAATCTAAAAGTTTTGGAAACCTATGTTGAGTTGAGCTAGTTGACCCAATTGTCTGAATATAAATATATAGTTATAGAAACCTATACTGGGTTGATTTGGTTGATTTAGTTTCTTGTTCTCACAAGCTTGTGCATATAGATAAATAAACTAGGTTGATAGGGTTGATCCAACACAATAAAGATATGATAAAAATAATGATGAATATAAATAAAATAAGTGAAAGAAATATTACAAGGGTTTTATTCAAAATAGGTTAAATATAATGTATGTAATTATAAATTCATCATGTCCATAAATCAATCCTAGATTTGATGGGATAGAGCACATCTACACTTCTGATTGGGGAGCATACAATTGTTAAGTGGGAGGATGACCAATGTGAGGATTCACTAGAACTGATCATGGGATCACTTGTCACAAGACAATATGTGAGGTAGGGTTCTAAAGCCTACTATCTAACATAATCACACAACCCTAAAACATTCCTATGATTTAATATTTCACTAATCTAACAATAATAAATGTAAATCTAATCTAGTTCACACTATATATTGTATTAAAAAGTGGGGGTTAGTAAAGCAAAATAATCAAAACATGTATATAGAACCTCAAATAAATTAATTATGAGTAAAAACCTAATACATAAAATATGAAGATTAATATTATTTGAGCCAACACTTATGTTGATTTTATCTACTTAAAGATAGGAGAACAAAGTTAAAATATACTTACCTAAATGTGAACCCATAGACACTCAATCTCTCCCTTAGCCAAAGGCAATTTGAAAAAGGTTGTTTTGGTTCATAAGGATCAATTTTTTAGGGAAAAACATCCAAGACCTATCCATAATATTAGATTCTTTAAAATAATAAACCTAAGGTAAATCTCCTGAAGTAGAATGGTGGAATAGTATATTGTGAAGAAGCATGCATAAATAATAACTCTTGATTGCATATATTAATAATGACTAAATTGACCTTGTATTTGTAGAGAATTTTTTTTACTTTATGTTGCACTTAAATTATTTGTTGAGCACTGTAGTTTTGGTTCCAGAAATACCTTGGCTGTAGCAGTAGAGTTGAGGTAGGGCGCAGGTTCATCCTCCATTAAATGTCAAAATACAACGGAGGCAGCCAAGTGGCATTGTTTGAGCACAGGCCTTTCTTTCTCTTTTGTTTCTTTTCCCCAATTTTTCATTAAGTGTTGAGTTTGCATGGACAATTCCACTTGTCACCTACCGAAGCATGAAGCCAACCAATTGGCATCCTCTGAGGCCCTTTTGTAACTTTCCAAAGAACCACAGAGTGTGCCAAGTATCCAATAGCCGTTAAGTGGAATGTACCACATGTCAGCATCTAAATCTCATAGAGGCACCCATATTTCATTTCACCCTTTCACAAATAATTTCAATGGGCCAAGTAACAAAGAAAGTGGAAAGCGTCAGGTGGCAGTTGCGAAGATCCTGAATTCCCCTTTTGGAGAAGCAGCGAAAGTCACCACGTGTCGACTATCGAGAGACTTGGTTTCAACACCTGGGTCTAGTGCTCCCCTTCAATGAATAAAGGTGTTATTTCATTTTTCTTAAATGCTGAAGTGTAGTGGAGGCTACCAAGTGTCACTCTCTGAGTCCCTCTCTACTATGTCCCTAGCAAAAGTGGAAAGTGCCATGCACCCCTTGACGAAGAAGAAGATGCCACTTATCTTCCCAGAAGTAGTGGAGGCTGCCATGTGCCAATTTTTGAGGGACCATCTTTGAGTTTTCATTGATGAACAAAGGTTGTGATGGGCCTCAGGTGTTACTTCAAGGTCCACAGAAGCTACCACGTGTCACCATCTGTAGGAATCTGATATGTGCCCCAAATGATACTATGGTAAACCCAAAGAAAAGGAGAAGAGCCATGCATCTTCGATGGATCCAGTAGAAAGAGCCAAGTGTCATTTTTTGATGCCTAGAGGATTTTCAAAAAATTGACTAAGTATCCTCTCTCTTTTCAAACATAACAGGGCATTCCATGTATCTATGGCTGGAAAGTGAAGTGGAGGGAAAATCAGCTGGAGTTAATTCAAGTAGATGGAATAGTTCATCTGGTAGATTTTTGGAGCCCCCATAGTATTGAAGGTGCTGTCTATTTTTCCACTATGAGTAAAGGATAGAGAAGATTGCGTGAGAAAAGGGATGATGAAAGGATTGATCTGAGGCTATATAAGGAGGATTGTAAAATCTAAAAAAGGGGGGAGATTTTCTGATAGTTTAAACTTATTGTAATTTTGACTAGTAATATCATTTACTCTTGCCTAAAATTTATTAAGTTGTAAATTTGATGTAATCATGCATGTTTCTATGCCCTTTATGTGGCTAAATGAATTAAGGAAATTTAAGCTCCATGCCTTGGTTGGTGTTATTTGTCATTTGCAAATTAGTTTATTCTGTAGATTTTCTAGTGTCGTGATTGGAAATGTTATTTGCTTTTGTCTCATTTTCTAGAGTCTAAAGTTCTACATAATTGTGCATGAATTCTACACCTCTTATGTGAGTAAAGGATTCTATTAAGAATATTGAACACTATGCCTTTGTTGACAATTCTTGTATCTCAGCAAAAGACTCCCCTATTTTGAGCCTTTGTTTCTGTTATTCCAATCATTTACATTGATCAAACACCTCTCTGCTCTTAAATGTAATTGAATCATATAATAGTTTCTTTGTGCTTAGGTTAGGATTAGGATTACTCTTAGGTGCATCACCATAGTTCGGTTTTAATTCTTGTATTTTACATTTCTATTTAGTCTCCTATCCCTTTTCCCTAACACCTATAAAACAGAAGAGACTAGCTTCTTTAAAACCTGGAGGTTGTTTCAAGCCGCATCATCCCATAGCTTGAAAGTTCCCATTGTTGATTGCCTAAGACCTAGCTTAATTTTATGATATCAATAGTTTTTGACATGCCCAGTGGGATCAGTCTTGAAGTTTCTTTCAAGACTGCATGAACCAAAGAGCTATGAGGAGTCAGAGCTATGGACCAGTCACCAAATTGCAATCTGCTACAAATCCAGGTATTCTTTTACCACCTCTAGTAATTGGTCCAAAAAGAAGAGCTAATCAATTCATACTAGTACCAAATATGGGAGCCAACATTCCCCCAAGAAATTATCCAAGCTGGAATACTGGTAGTCTCTTAATCCTGCCAATACTACCAGCTGTTTGGGACCCTATTCCAGTAAATGCTCTAAAGGCTCTACCCAAATTTAGTGGGAAAGACTCAAAAACACCCATGGAACATCTTAAAGATGTATTAGATGTATGTTCCATACATGGTGTCATAGAACAAAATGTGGCCCTAAGATTGTTAGTAGCCTCATTCAAAGGAAAGGTGGTAGACTAGTATCAGTCTTTGACCCCAAACACCATTTCTACATAGGACCAGCTTGGAGATCTATTTTTTGAAAGATTTGTAGAGAAGGGTGATAAGTCTTCCCTATTATAGCAATTGATCATTATTCAGAGGGGACCATAAGAAGACATGACTGACTTCAATACCAGATTCTAAAAAACATTGGATAGAATCCCTATTATGCCTAAACCACCACTTCGTATGGCCATAGTATTCTATCTCAAGGCTTTAAATTCAAATATATTTGTCATGATTCAGTCATTAGGAGGACACACTTTGCTGGCAGCATATGACCTTGTAGTCAGAGCTAAAAACCATTTAATTGATGCCAAAAAGCTACCTCTAAGGCCTCCCATGCCTATGTTTCTATAAATCTCCTTGGATTTACCTCAAGAGGTTCCAAAATATGTAAGCCCCCATGTGTCTATGTATACTTACCCTTCATCATCTGTGAAGCAGCTGGTCCCTGCTCAGTCATCCGAGATGGATGATATCAAAAGTATGTTAAGGACATTCTCTAATGATCTAATTAATCTGAAGACATAGTAGAACACTTTCCCTAAGCCTCCTTATCAAGGCTATCAAGGGAATATGTTTTCATCCCAAACAAACTAGTATCAAGGCCCTCCAAGGCAAACCAAGAATCAAATAACAAATCAATTAGTTGTTGTTCCCACACCCTCACAGACCATTCCCCCCAACTCAAATAGGGAAATGTTTCAAGTTAGAATAATTATGTGGATGATACTAATGCTTGGTGTTTTCCTTGCAACGATGCTCACACACCCAGAGATTGTCCTAAAGGCAAGCTATAGCAAAGGGTAGCTAAGTAGAGAAGAATGGATGGCCAGTTTGCTAGTACCAGTAGTAGTCAAGCATACCAGTCTCTTGACATGCAAAATTCAGTTCTAGTGGCTCGAATGCAAGGAATGTCCTTACAAAAAGAGGAAGAAATAGCCCCAGAACATGCTTTGTTCTCATGGGTTGAGGATAAGGAAGTTGTTTTCTTGAACGAAGCATCCACCTCCCAAAGGCTAGTAGTACAATCCGATTACTACACTAGATCAAAGAGGAAAATGGTGGAGTATCCTGAGTTTGTAAGTGGTTAAGTCAAGAATAATCCTCCATCTCAGGGGCAAGGAAACATTGCTATTAGATAATAAGTGCCTCAGATAGTACAAGATCAAGGGATTCCTACCTAGATTCAAGAAAGAGTGAGGTATCCCTATTACCAAAAAACTCAGTCTTTAGGACTGATCAATATTGTGGACCAATTAAAGGAAACTTGAGCACAAGTGTCGATATGGGATATCTTGGCTATTCCTGAGTAAAACACATTACTACAAGAAGCTCTACAAGGGCAAACAGTGCCCAGAGGTACTGTTTCCAAGGGAGGACCTGTTGGAAAGGAAAAGCTTAAATATTTAGTTTCTCTAATGACAACAACCTTCATGAACAATGCAGAACAAGTAAGTAAATCCAAGCTAGAGCCTTTCTATTTGAGTCTAATAATTGGAAATAAACTCCTGCATAATGCATTTATAGATTCAAGAGCTAGTATCACTATGATGCCCAAGTAAATAGCTGATGCCTTAGAAATAGAATATGAACCCCTTGCAAAGGGAGTTATGCAGTTAGATGGCAAAATAGTGCAAACCATAGGGAGAATCAAACAACTCCCCTTGCAGTTATACACATGTCCCAATATAATTGTTAACCAAGATATATTTTTCATAGATATCCCTTCCATATTTGGTTTATGTTTATCTAGAGACTTTACAAAAAAAATAGGAGGGTATATGTCTCTTGACTGGTCTCACCTCATCCTAAGAACTAGATATGGTTCAAAGATGAAAATTCTATCTAAACCATTGTCCAAAGACCATATCAACAATGAAAAAACAACAATATTAGAATTAGATCATGCCATGATAAATAAAGAAGAAAAAAAATATGTTGAAGAACTAGGAGACTGGACTGAGCATGATCAAGAGCAAGAAAATAGTCAGTTGTTGGCTGTGATGCATAGTGATCTGTATGGGAACTATGACTCTACTAGTTTGGGCACGTATGTCATTTTTGATGAGGATCAGGTGATCCCAAATGTTATAATTGAAGAGGAACCTATTGCTCAATATTTGGAGGTCTAGAATTTGAATTTTGATGGGGCCAGAAGTAAACATGGTGCTGGAGCAGGAATCTGTCTTACTGCTACAAATAGTGATAAAATTTTAAGGGCTATCCAATTTCAATTTGCTTGCACTAATAATGATGCAAAATATGAATCTCTAGTACATGGGCTCATATTAGCCAAGAAAAAGGGGATAAAAAACCTAAGAGTAAGAGGAGATTCAGAATTAGTAGTGAAGCAAATATGGGAAGAGGCAGCAATCAAGAATGTGAGAATGAGGTCCTACAGGCATAGGATTTGGGATTTGATTGAGGATTTTGATGCCTTGAATATTGAAATCATTCGTATAATTCAAAACATTGAGGCTGATAGGATGGTTCAAATTGGCTCACAGTTTAACCCAGTGATTGGCCTATTGGTTAACAATGAGTCAGTAAAAGTTATAGTGAGGCCAACCATTCCAGACAATGATGAAAATTGGCAAGTGTTTGAAAATGATGCTCAAGTCATCTCTTTCTTACAATAATTAGATGAGTTTGTAGATTAGTTACAAACTAAAATTGAAGAGGCATATGGTGATCAAGGTATTCAATTAAGGACTAATAAGCTCCCCAAAGGATTGATCATCTTAGAAAATTTGTTTGACCTAGAAGATGTAAGCCTAGGAAAGAAAAGGTTCTAGGTAGATAAAGTAGACTATTATGAGTTAGAGGTGAGTGACGGGAAGAGACTAAAGGTTAGAAAGTCTACAACTCAGGAAAGGAAAAATTAATCGAATTGTGCCAAAAGTATGATAGAGTCATAGCTTGGAGCTATGAAGACCTTCATGGATACAATAGAGACATTATCCAGCACACCATAGAGTTATCTGAAGGATCCAAACCCATCAGATAAAAACAAAGACTAGTAAATCCAAGGATTGAACCTCTAATGATTGATGAGTTGCAAAAACTTCTAGATTCAAAATAATACTTCCAATCAAGCACTCAACCTGAGTATCAAATCTAGTCCCAGTTAGAAAAAAGAATTGATATGTAAGATTATGTGTAGACTTCAGAGATCTGAATAGAGCATCTCTGAAAGACCACTACCCCTTGCCCTCCATGGAATAAATTTTGCAAACTATGGTTGGATTAGAAATTATTTCTTTACTTGATGGTTTCTCTGGGTATAATCAGATTTGGCTTGCTGAGGAAGAACAATATAAAATTACTTTCACTACCAAATGGGGGACATTTTCCTATGTGAAGATGCCATTCAGCTTATCCAATGCAGGATCCACTTTTCAAAAGGCTATGGATATAGCCTTTGGTGAAATTATAAACAAAGTCATCCTAGTCTACCTCGATGACCTTACTATCTTTTCAAAAAATGTCAAGATTTTGGGATATCTTTGAATCCTAAGAAGTGTATTTTTGTTGTACCTCAGGGTAAACTATTAGGGCACATAGTGTCTAAGGAAGGGGTTTCTATAGATCCCGAGAGGATTATAACTATAATGGACCTACCTCTTCTAGCCAATAAAAGGGCAGTCCAGTCCTTTTTGGGAAAGATCATTTTTGTTAATAAATTCATATCTGATTTTGCAGGCTTGGTTAAGCCATTGACACTCTTTCTTAAAAAGGATCTGGTCTTCAAGTGGACAATAGAAGGAAGATAAGATTTTTAGGAGGTCAAGAAGGCCATCTCAGCAGCCCCAATGCTCAATAATCTAGATTTTTCCAAGCCCTTCGTGATGTATGTCTATGGAGGGGAGTCAAGTATTACTACTATCCTAACTCAAAAGAATGACAGGTTGGAAGGAGAGCACCCAATAGCCTTTTTCTCAATAAATCTTAGAGATTATGAGACCAGGTACAATTTTATGGAAAGACAAGCCTATGCCATGGTGAAGGCCCTCAAGAAATTCAGGCACTTGATATCAGGGAGCAAAATTATGGTACTCGTGGCTCACCCAAGTGTCAGAGAATACATCATAAAGGGAGAGATTACTGAGAAAAGAGATAATTGGATCAATAATATCTTTGAATATGATGTAGAGGTCAGACCCACCAAGCTATTCAAGGGTAGGGGTCTATGCCAATATATCACCCAAGAGCTGGAAAAGATGTTATCCCAGGAAGCAAATTCAGAAGAAGAGTCAGAGACAGTGCTGAAGTTACAAGAGTTTGATCCAAAATCTTGGGTCACTAGCAAGATTCAATTCATGAAAAATGGGATTTATCTAAGAGGACTCCCTCAAAATAAGAGAAGGTATTATAGGATATAGGAAGTTCATTTTGTTCTAATTGAACAAGTCCTTTTCAGAAGGAATTCTGATGGGAAATTATTAAGATGTGTGGAATAGGCTGAAGCCAAAAAGATACTACACAAAATGCATCATGGAGCATTAGGGGGGCATTTTTTTGCAAAGACCACAGCCATAAAGATAAGTGAGGTAGGATATTTATGGCCTACTTTATTTGTAGATTGTTATCAACTAGTTAGAAAATGTCAATCCTACCAGTATTATGTGGGGATGCATAGGAACACAGTCATGCCACTGAGCCCTATAGTTATGGATGAGCCTTTTGTTCAATGGGGTCTTGACTTCATTGGGATGATAAATCTAGTGTCTAGCATGGGTCACAAATTGATATTAACTGCCATGGACTATTTCACCAGATGGACCAAGGTGGTCCCACTTAAAGAAGCAACAGAAAATGTGATCCTAGATTTTCTAAGAGATATTACTACTTGCTTTGGGGATCCTCACACCATCATATCTGATAATGCTAAATCATTCTTGGGGTGTAAAGTATCTGACTTTACCTTAAGACATGGAATATATCTAAAAACTTCATCTAACTATTACCCTTAAGGTAATGGTCTAGCAGAGTTGACCAACAAGAACTTCATAAGACTCATCAAATCGATAGGGGCTGACCATCACAAAGAGTAGCATAAAGTGCTTAATCTAGCACTATGAGCTGATAGAATCACACCCAAATAGGTAATCAAAATGTCTCCATAATAATTGGTATATGGAAGTCTATCATGATTCCCCTAAGCTTGGAAATCCTTGCTCTTCAGTTGATCAAACAAATAGATATTGAAGAAAATGGCCCAATGCAGGTCAGACTTGAAAAAATTCTAGAAGTTTAGGAAAAGAGGGACATAGCCCATGATTCATTGATCAAGCACCAAGGAATGCTTAAGAATTATTTCAATAAAAGGACTTTAAATCCTAATTTTGAAGAAGGCCCGATTGTTTTGAAATGGGATGCAAGGGCCGCTAGGCTGGGTCAGCATACCAAATTTGAAGCACTGTGGACTGGTTCGTATAAAATTTGTGCATGTAAGGAGAAGAATTATTTCAAGCTAGAGTCGATGGAAAGGGAATCAGAAGAGATTCCTATAAATGGAATCTATTTGAAACATTTCTATTGACTTGGGTCTCTCATGTATTATAGTTAGATAGTTTCCCTTCTTTGCATTATTTTTTCATTATTTTCCTGCTTTGTTTTTTTGGTCAACAACTCTTTTGAAGCTATAATTTTCATAATTTTGATCTAGTGGAAGGTGGAGTTTCTTTTTTGAGTAGGCTCAAAAGTCTTGAGGGTCACCAGTAACTGTAGATTAAAATTTTTACTCTACATTACACTTAAAATTTCTATCAAGCAGTACAGTTTTGGTTCTAGCAATACCTTGGCCGTTGTAATAGTATTGACATAGGGTGTAGGTTCATCCTCCATTAAATGTAAAAATTAGTGGAGGCTACCAAGTGGCATTATTCAAGCATAGGTCTTTCTTTCTCTTTTGTTTCTTTCCCCCAATTTTGTGTTAAGTGTTGAGTTCGCATGGATGCTACCGTGTGTCACCTATCGAAGCATGAAGCCAACCAACTGGTATCCTTGGAGGCCCTTTTGTAACTTTCCAGAGAACCACAGAGTGTGCCATGTATCTAGTAGTTGTTAAGTAGAATACACGACATTTTAGCATCTGAATCTCATAAAGGCACCCATGTTTCATTTTACCCTTTGGCAAAGACTTTCAATGGGCCAAGCAGCATAGAAAGTAGAAAGCACCAGGTGGCAGTTGTGAAGACCTTGAATTACCCTTTTGGAGAAGCAATAGAAGTCACCATGTGTCGACTACCGAGAGACTTGGTTTCAATGCATGGGTCTAGTGTTCCTCTTCAATGCATAAAGGCATCATTTCTTTTTGCTTAAATTCTGAAGTGCAGTGGAGGCTACCAAGTGTCACTCTCTGAGTCCCTCTCTACTCCATCCCCAACAAAAGTGGAAAGCACCACACACCCCTTGACAAAGAAGCGAAAGATGCCATGTATCTTCCCAAAAGTAGTAGAGGCTGTCATGTGCCAATTTTTGAGGGACCATCTTTGAGTTTTCATTGTTGAACAAAGGTTATGGTGGGCCTTGGGTATTACTTCAAGGTCCATGAAAGCTGCCAAGTGTCACCATCTATAAGAATTTGATATGTGCCCTAAATGATACTACGACAAAGCCAAAGAAAAGGAGAAGAGCAATGCATCTTCGATAGATCCAACAAAAAGTACCAACTATCATTTTCTGATGCCTAGAGGATTTTTAGAAAATTGACTAAGTGTCCTCTCTCTTTTTAAACATATTAGGGCATTTCATGTATTTATGGCCATAAAGTGAAGTGGAGGTAAAATCAGCTGGAGTTAATTCAAGTAGATGGAACAATTCATCTGGTAGATTTTTGGAGCCCCCCCCATAGCATTAAAGGCACCATCTATTTGTCCCCTGTGAGCAAAAGATGGAGAAGATTGCACGGGAAAAGGGATGATGAACTGAGTGATCTGAGGCTATATAAGGAGGATTGTAAAATCTAAAAAAGGGGGGAGATTTTTTGATAGTTTAAACTTATTGTAATTTCAACCAGTAATATCATTTGCTCTTGCTTGAATATTCTCAAATTGTAAAGTTGATGTAATCGTGCATGTTTCTATGCCCTTTATGTGGATAAATGAATTAAGGAAATTTAAGCTCCATGCCTTGGTTGGTGTTATTTGTGTCATTTACAAATTAGTTTATTCTGTAGATTTTCTAGTGTCGTGATTGGAAATGTTATTTGCTTTTGTCTGATTTTCTAGAGTCTGAAGTTCTACATAACTATGTGTGACTTCTATGCCTCTTATGTGAGTAAAGGATTCTATTAAGAAGATTGAACAATATGCCTTTGTTGACAATTCTTGTATCTCAGCAAAAGACTCCCTTATTTTGAGCCTCTATTTCTGTTATTCCAATCATTTACATTGATCATGCACCTATCTGCTCTTAAATGTAATTGAATCATATAATAGTTTCTTTGTGCTCAGGTTAGGATTACGATTACTCTCAGGTGCATCTTCATAGTTAGGTTTTAATTCCTACATTTTGTGTTTCTGTTTAGTCTCCTATCCCTTTTCCCCAACACCTATAAAATAGAAGAGACCAGCTTCTTTAAAACCTGGAGGTTGTTTCAAGCCGCATTGTCCCACAGCTTGAAACTTCCCATTGTTGATTGGCTAAGACCTAGTACAATATTACACTGTCAATAGTATTTATAGGTGGAACTTACCCTAAAATCATTTGGATATGTCAGTTATTATAGGTCGATAAAACATTTAAATCTAACTCACTAGATTTATTCTAGGTTTGTTGGGAGGCTAACAAAACAAAATATAGAAAAGGGTCCCTAAACTATACTTGGTTGATCAGGTCAACCTAGTATGTTGAATATGTCAAAAGGGTGCCAAATAATGAAATTAAGGATGGAAAGAGAAAAAAGACTAGAATACTATGCAAGTGCGGAGAAACAACTTAGGGAAAGGTTTTGGGAACTATTTGGATTTATAATAATGTGGAAAAAGGGACAAAAATCCTAGGAAGCACCAAAGGTCTACCAACCCCTTTCCTAGTACACCCCTAAGGGCATGCAGTCAGAGAGATTCAGTCTTGATGAGTTTCTATAAGATGTAAATCATTAGTATTCAGTAAAATTTAAAAATATTATGTTTATAAATAGTACCCTACACACACTTAGTCCTCACCATACCTCACATATATTAGGGACACTCGTAGAGTACTTTTTCAACGTATAATAGGACCATCGATCATAATATGTGACTTAATGATAGATTCAGTATTAGTGCCTAAGTGACCATCATATACAACTAAGGTTGAGAGGGTTCTATAGATTTTATATTGGGTCATCAGCCTATAGCCTCACCTATGAATCCATTAGATGGTGTATTCATCAGGTTATGCACCCATACATTTAATAAACTTAAGATAGTGGTTTGCTTGCTTTGGTGTATATTGAGATATACCAGTTTGTTTATGAGCTGAGTTAGTTTTTCATACAAACTTATACATAGTTATATAGGCCATATTATATCATCATTTTATATATCCTCATTATTTTGTACATTATAATCATCATGCCCACCTTATATATTCTTAATCATCTTGTGTACCCTTATCTTATACATCCTTAATCCTTAAACATATCCTAATCAAATTTTGTCTTGATTTATTTGTCATCGTATCATTATCTTATCAAACCTTTTCATCTCATCTATTATTCCCCTATCTAGGCAAAACTCATCTTACTTTGTTGGATTCTTAGGTCATATACTTGTCCAAATCATATGTCAACAACCTTTTCCTAAATTCAATATAATCATCCTTGATCCCTTCATTTATTCCCATCTATCATTCATCACACAATATTATATGCATCTAACCTCAAGAATATTGAACTAAACCTTGAGCTAGTCCTTTTTTCATCATTCCATACCATCTTATCACTTTAGTCCACCTTCATTTTGTCCATCAATTATCACTTGGTCAAATTTTGTTCTTAGTCAATACCCTATTAGTAACCTATCACTTTGATGGTTTTAATCTATCAATCATCATCAATCTAGTTAACCAAATGCATCTAATCTAGTCATGTTTCCTATTTATAACTAACAACCATCGAATCATCATCTTGATAGTTTGAATCCAATAACTAATAAAATCCTAATCCATTTGATATCTTTAAAACTAATCATTGTCAATAGACCATTAGAACTTATTTCACTATCAGTTTAAAATATGATCATAGTGTTATATCATAATCCATTTAGTCTATCTCATCCTCATCATCACCTGTCATACTAGCTCAACCACTTAAACTTATTTTGTTTAAGGACCATATTTTTATCTAATCCTTAATATAAATTCACATCAACCACATTTTTCATCTTTCACCTATTAATTATCTACTCAAATGGATTTAAACCCAATTCTCATGGATCAATACCTATTTTCCAATAAGGATGGATCATTTTATAGACCCTAGAAATAGGTGCTCACCTACCTTTTGACCTTGATCACATCAAGTCTAAACTAATGTCCCATGTCTTTCCCCAAAAATAATCCCCATCTACACCTATAACCCATGATAGCCTACCACACTCAAAACCCTTTGTCCATTCATCATAACCATAGTCATGCCATCCCTTAATATACAAGTGATAAAGATTCCCTATTTAATGAATACATCTTTTCCAATAGGGATGAGGTCCTTTTATGACTATTGGATATGGGTGCTTGGATTCCTAATTATTTTTAACCTCTAAACCTAATATCACCTACCAAAAATGTTACCCATAAACTCTCATCCGCATCCAATTATTGTGACAACCAATCCCATTTCATCCCCCCATTCTCTAGTCCTAGTCCTAGTCCTAGTCATAACATTCCTATTCCAAAGATCACCCTATTTAATGAATACAGTTTTGAAAATAAAGAGTTAGTCCTCTTGTGTATCCTTGAGATGGGTTCCCAAATTCAAAAAATCCTTGAACCCATTCAACTCACATTACCTCCAATTTTTACTCATCTACATTAGAATCATCCATCTATCGGTCATAATCCATGACCAGTCGCATGTCTTACTTGCAAAGGGAAGCCTATCTTATCAAACTCATCATATCTCAATATTATGACATTGTCATCACACTTTTCCACTCCTATATCCAAAAATTACACATCCAACACTAGAGACAAGTAATTTACCCCTCTCCCCATATCCATAGAATCCATATTTTTGAAATTAAGGTTCATAAACATGATTGTCCACTTGAAAACAATACTCTAGATTTGTATAAGCATTTGCCCTCATGGTATCAAGAATAATTATTTTGTGAATATCATAAATTCCCTAATAATTATATTAATAAATGTCACACTTTTATAGAATATATCTAAAAATGAATTGATAATGGTGACATTGAAATTGAGGGAGAATCTTATGGCTCCACACCTAGGAGTGTACAAAAGTGGGTATGCCAATTTTCATTTCATTACTATGATGAATATTATGCCATTATAAATAAAGTTAATAACCCCAATCCTATCCATCTCATAACTATTGTTGATCAAACCATCCATATGTCTTATTCACATCACATCGACCATATTCACAAATCCATTAAGCCTGATGCATCTATTCTCAAACCTAAAGTGAAAGTACTTGTAGATAATGTTTGTATCCAAAGGTACCTCTATATGGATAATATAAAATAATATATATTAGTGACATCACCTCATCAACATAACTATATGAATCAACATCTAAATGGTCAGGATCATGTTCAACACCAATATTTGAAGTAGAATCTGTATCAAAAGCATCATCCATTTTAGATAATGACACTCATGTTGATGCCTATCTCTTTGAATATGTATCTAATTAAAATTGCAACAAGATACGAGGTATAAATATTGAACCATCTTAGGATGATGAAAACATAACACAATCCTTGGAGGTTTTATTAGTCAATGATTAGGATAGATATGGATCAACTTTAGATGTTAATTCCATAACTAGTCTTAGTGATATTTGCATGATTATTGAGGACACTTTCTCTAAAATTGAGTATGGGTCTCTTAGTATCTATTATGAGTATTATGTTTCCCATTATCCCCTTTATCCAACTCTTTCACCACACATCCCTAATCGTCCACCACCTCTTAACAATCCCTCCATCTAAGTCTTTGAATGGGATAAACTTGAAAATGCATCATTTTATTCCCCACACCATGTAATATAGTGTGATAAATAAATGATGATCCAATCCAATAATAAATTAATCAATCCAAATAATCAAGTCAGTTGTGATTCTAGAAATAATTAAAGTAGTAATAGATTCATAATCATGCAAGTTAAAAATCATCACAACTTAGCATAAATATCCTTGAAGTGCTAGGGGATCATCAAAGTCAAAATTATCATGATATATCAAGTCAAAGATTAATTTCCTCTGGTAAATCCAAAAATAAAGCAAAAGGGGCCAATCCAAATCCAAGTCAAATATTAACAAGTTAACAATCTTTCAAAAGTCATAGAAATATGATCGATAATCTTCTTAATGTTTGGATCAAAGAGCTATATATTCATAAGGTCTTGGATCCCTTACTATCATGACACAAATTAAAAATGTCCCTTATACCATATCTAATGGTATATGAAATGGTTTCACATCATTTACACTCCCCATCTGATCATATTGTCCATAATAATCATATCACTCATCCACATCTTATACCCCACCATTAAAATCAAGACATAATCCCATCTTTACAATATATCAAATCATTTAGAAATATTGTCTCTCATAGGGGTTACAAAGACACTTGGTTGAGATATATGGAGGATGTTAAATCAAGAATTAACAAAGGTCACAAAGACATCAATGAACCTAGCATCAACCACATGATCCTATCATCATACATCTCCAAAATGAGTGTCAATTGAAAAATCAGGAAAAAATTTACAATCCTACATATTTCCCACATTTAGTGCAATCAAGATTCCAAAAAACTAAATACAAATCATTTTTTCATTGGTGATTCTAACATCTTGGGAAAGTACCATGATGAAAACTAGTTTCCAACATCATGGTAAAATAATTGTTTTCATTGTACTTCAAAACATGGGGGTAAGATCTATTTCATCCACATAATTTCCCATCCATGTAATCATTGTCTATCATATCCCTCATTCTATTGTTCCTACCCATCATCTACCATATTACATCTTATTTTGTCCATCTTTTCTTCTAGTCTTTGCCTTCATATGGGAATGGAATACGTATTGAGTATTATTATATAATCAACTTGGAATATCCTCTAATGGACACTCAATAAACTAAACATTTGGTTCTCTCATGAGGTTGTCACTAAATATACCTGGTCCTCTCTTCCTTGGTCTTCATCCCCTTTTCGACATTGACATCATCCTTTTGTCATCCCATCTATTATTCCTTCCACCTCCATCTTAGTTACTAAGATCAATACTCCCTTTGCTAGTAGCCCTCAATTTGTATAGTGTACATAAATATTTCAAAAATCCCTAAAATTTGAAATATTTTAATACCCCTAAAACTCATAAAAATTTAGAAAAATAAAAAAATATTCCAAGATGTCTTGTCTTATTCTTATTATCATAATCACATCCATCTCCCTATCTTTTATCCTCCATAACCCAAATCATCATCATCATCCATCCCACTCTTTTCGTTCATCCCCTATTCCAAACTAGGGTAGATATAGTCTATATCAAGATAACATTGACCTAGTCTCGCTTTAGCCTAATCAGTCTTATGTCTCTCTTATAAATTATTAACAAATCAATATCCATATCTAATTCTAAATCTTAGTCATCATCCCTCTTTGAAACTATGCATATATATTATCCACGTGTATATCCTTAATCCACATTCACATCATGATCATCCTTTTCCAACTAATCACCCACTTAATCCTCCCATCAACTCTAATTAGGATAGTTGACAAGAAAAATATCATAACACATATCGATTTAGATACTTGTGTGTTCTACTCATATGATATATATTATTTGACTTGTTTATATGTCTTTTATCATGTATATATCTCATTGTATTATGTTTGTCTATGTTCTTTTATACTTGCATCGTATATATATAAAATTATACATCATTGAGGTCACCTAAATTCATTATTATGGAATTTTTTGTGTCATCATAACATCTTAATTCATTACATGATAAATACACACACACACACACACACACACACACACACACACACACACACACACACACACACACACACACACACACACACACACACACACACACACACACACACACACACACACACACACACACACACACACACACACAGATCTCTGTGTGTGTGTGTGTGTGTGTGTGTGTGTGTGTGTGTGTGTGTGTGTGTGTGTGTGTGTGTGTGTGTGTGTGTGTGTGTGTGTGTGTGTGTGTGTGTGTGTGTGTGTGTGTGTGTGTGTGTGTGTGTGTGTGTGTGTCAAGTAATGAATTAAGATGTTATGATGACACAAAAAATGACATAATAACGATTTTAGGTGACCTCAATGATGTATAATTTTTTATTTTTCTATACACTTTAGAAAAACATCTTCTTGGTCATACATATATCATACAACATACTACCAAGTGTTATATTTATTGGATTGTTTAGACTATGATGCAACCTTACCACAATAATGATGGCTTGATAATAGAATATGATAATTATTTATCATATCATTTATCCCTTACATAATCATCTAATCATAATATTTATTCCATCATAAAGTGTATTATCAAAGTCCACTCATCTACTACCCAATAATTCCTTGAAGTCATTTATTATCATGTCTGTCATCTCTATAATGATCCACATTTAAAATATCAACTCAAATCTTAGTCCAATCATCACCACACATCTATCTAACTAACATGTATAATAGTCATCATCATCTTCCTCTATACTATCTTGTCATCTTAATCTAGTTTAAACTACATTAGACTGAGGTCTTTTTAGACTATGTAGGTAGCACTCAATCACATGGTGTGCCTAAGGTTAGCATGGTCATTCTCTCCTTCTTTCCCTATCATTTTTTGTCACATTTATCTTGTATTTCATCTTGCATACATCAAATATTTGAACTATAATATCAATCATTCATCAATTTATCTGTCGATCAAACACTATCCCAACAATCATGTCCCTAATCTTTTCATCAATCATCCACATTTATCAATTAATCTTGATAAGTCACAACTTCCTTATTTTCTTCCATTAGTCATATATTATTACTAATTGATTAATTAATCATTTAAAGTTTACTTTTTCCTTCTTTGATTAGGGCGTGACCAAAACTAAATCTATATTACCATCTATCATTCTTATACATGTGTCCTTTCTAGGGGCATCATTAGTATTAATCACATTGTGGATCATTGATTTGATTCATCACACTAACCAATTATTCCCTTTCATAATTTGGTCACTTAACCATATAATTTTTCTTCTCTTAGCCTCTTCATCATAATTCTTGATTTTAGCCTCGAGATAAAGTCATCACTAATTTCATTAAATTAGTGTCTTATCCTATTCTATAGATCTCCCTTGAATGCATCTTTGATTTAGATGGATTTAAACCTTGCATCCTTTTATATCATCATCATTTTATAATTGATTCTCCCTCAAGACGTGTTGACAACCATAACACAGTCATTTCTACTCCCTGTGTATATATATTTGCTAAGGGCATCCTCTTTTATCTCATTTCTTATTTCAAATTTCATCTTAGTCATCATCTATCTCACATCTCACATCCCATCCCATTGTCTCTTCATCACCTCCCACCCCTCATTATTCTTTTTGAGTGGACATCTATCTCTTTCCTCCTTGCATATCCCCTCAAAGGGGCATCATATCCAATAAAATCATTTACTAAGATTCATCCATGAAATGGTTTTTATTTGATAGGCCATTATTCCTTCAACTTTGTTTAATTTAAATGCCCTTTTAAAGAGTGGATAAATATATAGAATCAAATTCACTCTCTTGATTTATCATCACTTATATTATTATCAGTCAACACTAATTTCACTTATCTCATTTAATTCCATCCTAAAATCACCACTTCTAGTCATTTATCTAACATCCACCTTATTCATCCTTCATCCACTAAGATTATTCCTACACCAAACATAAATTAACTTACTTAATTCCTTATTATCTGATAACTAATTCCACTATTCCATTATTTGGGAATTTAAAATTCCCATGACCTAAATACCCACCTACCCTAGCTTATTCCTAAACACTCCTACATATCTAGTCCCTAATCACCTATATAATCACCTATCTTAATCCCATACTAATATTACTTAGCTCCTAAATGGATTATATAATTACCTAATTCTAAAATCCTCCATAACATATCCCCTTTCTCTATTCTAGAGGCTTCCAAGGAATTTTAAATTACTTGGATAATCCTCAACCATGGATCCTCCTAAAACAACTTTGGATATTGGCCATCGATCTTCCATTGATGGCATTTCTAAACAAACCATACCAATCAATTCTAACTAACCAAGAAATGTGAAATAAATCTATTCTAATCTATTTATAATTTGATCAAACTATCCATGAATCTATGATATCAAAGTCATTCATTAAGCCAACATCATGCCATCATGCTAAAAATCTAAGTCTTAAGAAAGAAACATTAGCACATGGGAACATGAAACTATAATTTTTTTTGGTAAGTTGATGAATTTTCCATATTTCCATTTTAACTTGAAAGTATAATGTGGTGAGTTTTCAGATCTTGAGAGATTCAAGAATTTAAAATAATTCAACTTATCATAATGTGTAAATATTTTAAACCTCTATAGATCTAAATAATTATAAAATTTGTAATCATTTAAAGATCTGAATGATGAGAGAGAAATATGTGGCATAACTATGTGAAATCTTCAATTTCAATCCGATTGGAGGAAACTAATGGTCTTTAGCTATTCTTATGATCCAAAATATATATACTAATACATATAAATATTAAATTTTTTATCTCTCAAATTATATTCAAATAAAATTCTTGAAAATCTAATGTTCAAATGACTTAAGATACTAGTTTTGTCTTGGATTTTTATAATTTAAACTTATGTAATACTCAATTTTATAGAAATAGCTCTAGAAGACAAATGAAAGATATCCTAATCATATATCTTTAGGCGCATATCTCCCCAAATAAAGATTTTATAATAATGGGTCTCTATTTTAATTTTTTTTAAAATGGTGTGTGTGTGTGTGTGTGTGTGTGTGTGTGTGTGTGTGTGTGTGTGTGTGTGTGTGTGTGTGTGTGTGTGTGTGTGTGTGTGTGTGTGTGTGTGTGTGTGTGTGTGTGTGTGTGTGTGTGTGTGTGTTTGTGTGTGTGTGTGTGTGTGTGTGTGTGTGTGTGTGTGTGTGTGTGTGTGTGTGTGTGTGTGTGTGTGTGTGTGTGTGTGTGTGTGTGTGTGTGTGTGTGTGTGTGTGTGTGTGTGTGTGTGTGTGTGTGTGTGTGTGTGTGTGTGTGTGTGTGTGTGTGTGTGTGTGTGTGTGTGTGTGTGTGTGTGTGTGTGTGTGTGTGTGTGTGTGTTTATCAAGTAATGAGTTAAGATGTTATGATGACACAAAAAATGACATAATAATGATTTTAGGTGACCTCAATGATGTATAATTTTTTATTTTTCCATACACTTTAGCAAAACATCTTCTTGGTCATACATATATCATAAAACATACTACCAAGTGTTATATTTATTGGATTGTTCAGACTATGATGCAACCTTACCACAATAATGATGGCTTGATAATAGAATATAATAATTATTTATCATATCATTTATCCCTTACATAATCATCTAATCATAATATTTATTCCATCATAAAGTGTATTATCAAAGTCCACTCATCTACTACCCAATCATTCCTTGAAGTCATTTATTATCATGTCTGTCATCTCTATAATGATCCACATTTAAAATACCAACTCAAATCTTAGTCCAATCATCACCACACATCTATCTAACTAACATGTATAATAGTCATCATCATCTTCCTCTATACTATCTTGTCATCTTAATCTAGTTTAAACTACATTAGACTGAGGTCTTTTTAGACTATGTAGGTAGCACGCAATCACATGGTGTGCCTAAGGTCAGCATGGCCATTCTCTCCTTCTTTCCCTATCTTTTTTTTATCACATTTATCTTGTATTTCATATTGAATACATCAAATATTTGAACTATAATATCAATCATTCATCAATTTATCTGTCGATCAAACACTATCCCAACAATCATGTCCCCAATCTTTTCATCAATCATCCACATTTATCAATTAATCTTGATAAGTCACAACTTCCTTATTTTCTTCCATTAGTCATATATTATTACTAATTGATTAATTAATCATTTAAATTTTACTTTTTCCTTCTTTGATTAGGGCGTGACCAAAACTAAATCTATATTACCATCTATCATTCTTATACATGTGTCCTTTCTAGGGGCATCATTAGTATTAATCACATTGTGGATCATTGATTTGATTCATCACACTAACCAATTATTCCCTTTCATAATTTGGTCACTTAACCATATAATTTTTCTTCTCTTAGCCTCTTCATCATAATTCTTGATTTTAGCCTCGAGATAAAGTCATCACTAATTTCATTAAATCAGTGTCTTATCCTAGTCTATAGATCTCCCTTGAATGCATCTTTGATTTAGATGGATTTAAACCTTGCATCCTTTTATATCATCATCATTTTATAATTGATTCTCCCTCAAGACGTGTTGACAACCATAACATAGTCATTTCTACTCCCTGTGTATATATATTTGCTAAGGGCATCCTCTTTTATCTCATTTCTTATTTCAAATTTCATCTTAGTCATCATCTATCTCACATCTCACATCCCATCCCATTGTCTCTTCATCACCTCCCACCCCTCATTATTATTTTTTAGTGGACATCTATCTCTTTCCTCCTTGCATATCCCCTCAAAGGGGCATCATATCCAATAAAATCATTTACTAAGATTCATCCATGAAATGGTTTTTATTTGATAGGCCATTATTCCTTCAACTTTGTTTAATTTAAATGCCCTTTTAAAGAGTGGATAAATATATAGAATCAAATTCACTCTCTTGATTTATCATCACTTATATTATTGTCAGTCAACACTAATTTCACTTATCTCATTTAATTCCATCCTAAAATCACCGCTTCTAGTCATTTATCTAACATCCACCTTATTCATCCTTCATCCACTAAGATTATTCCTACACCAAACATAAATTAACTTACTTAATTCCTTATTATATGATAACTAATTCCACTATTCCATTATTTGGGAATTTAAAATTCCCATGACCTAAATACCCACCTACCCTAGCTTATTCCTAAACACTCCTACATATCTAGTCCCTAATCACCTATATAATCACCTATCTTAATCCCATACTAATATTACTTAGCTCCTAAATGGATTATATAATTATCTAATTCTAAAATCCTCCATAACATATCCCCTTTCTCTATTCTAGAGGCTTCCAAGGAATTTTAAATTCCTTGGATAATCCTCAACCATGGATCCTCCTAAAACAAATTTGAATATTGGCCATTGATCTTCCATTGATGGCATTTTTAAACAAACCATACCAATCAATTCTAACTAACCAAGAAATGTGAAATAAATCCATTCTAATCTATTTATAATTTGATCAAACTATCCATGAATCTATGATATCAAAGTCATTCATTAAGCCAACATCATGCCATCATGCTAAAAATCTAAGTCTTAAGAAAGGAACATTAGCACATGGGAACATGAAACTATAATTTTTTTTGGTAAGTTGATGAATTTTCCATATTTCCATTTTAACCTGAAAGTATAATGTGGTGAGTTTTCAGATCTTGAGAGATTCAAGAGTTTAAAATAATTCAACTTCTCATAATGTGTAAATATTTTAAACCTCTATAGATCTAAATAATTATAAAATTTGTAATCATTTAAAGATCTGAATGATGAGAGAGAAATATGTGGCATAACTATGTGAAATCTTCAATGTCAATCTGATTGGAGGAAACTAATGGTCTTTAGATATTCTTATGATCCAAAATATATATACTAAGACATATAAATATTAAATTTTTTATCTCTCAAATTATATTCAAATAAAAATCTTGAAAATCTAATGTTCAAATGACTTAAGATACTAGTTTTGTCTTGGATTTTTATAATTTAAACTTATGTAATACTGAATTTTATAGAAATAGTTCTAGAAGACAAATGAATGATATCCTAATCATATATCTTTAGGCTCATATCTCCCCAAATAAAGATTTTATAATAATGGGTCTCTATTTTATTTTTTTTTAAAATGGTGTGTGTGTGTGTGTGTGTGTGTGTGTGTGTGTGTGTGTGTGTGTGTGTGTGTGTGTGTGTGTGTGTGTGTGTGTGTGTGTGTGTGTGTGTGTGTGTGTGTGTGTGTGTGTGTGTGTGTGTGTGTGTGTGTGTGTGTGTGTGTGTGTACACGTGCGCGCATGCGTTAGGGCACAAAAAATGGTGAATCACAGATGAAAATACTCATAAGTATTTTGATAACCCAAAATTTAAAAAATATTTTATGATATAAATTTAGTCTTAATAAAGAAAGAATAAGGAAATCCAACTAATGGAGCAAAACTCTTACATATTGATGCAACATACTAACCTTATCATTCATTGGATTAGTGTGAGATATAATAAAATTAATTTCTCTTGGTCATGAAGTTTTTTTATGAATATTTAAATAAACATTATAGGTTTCATTTTGGATTTTGAGATTACAATTAGTGAAAAATAAAGCTTAGGCATTACTCTACCACTATCCAAGTGTCCAGAGACATGACATAGATAGCTATGGTTCCACTCAAAGCCTAATATAATGCAAGATAGGCATCCATAGGAATTATATATTTTTCTTGAATCACCTATCCTATATCATTTTTTTTGAAACATAGATAAATAAAGGTTGGGAATCAACTTTGGTTGGATGTGTGAAATAAGAAAACTTATTGGTCAATATGTCCCTATTAGTGTGTATCTAGTCCTATGTTTATCATCTCTTGCCTAAGTTTTAGCATATGATAGTGAAATGTGTCTTTAGAAATGGGAAGGTTTTGTAAAATTTACATTAATATATCTTAAAAAGTACCAACATATGAGTAATAATATTAATTATAAATTAAAACAAATTTAGTCGCAACACATACCTCAACTCCAAAAAGTCTAGTAATGTTAGAATAATTTTCCATGAGTACCAATTGAGCTCCCTTCATGTTTCATCCCCTTTATTTTGGTATATCATTTTAGATTTAGTTCAATGATTTTTTTTTTAAGATTCTAAAACTTAGGAAACTAAAATCTAAATCATAGAACTAATCTAAAGGAAAACATGTGCAAAAATTAGGGAATTTATACTTAAAAATTAAGAAAACTAATCTCTAAACTAGGAAATATAAACTAGAAAAATGGCAATATAGTATAATCCTAATCTAAATATCCATATATATTTCACTCTGATGCATTTCTAGCTGGGGAAGCTATGAAGTAATGTTTAAAAAAATGTCCATTGATTGGAAAGGTGAGGTCTTGAGCTTTGATGTCTTTCAAATGAAAGGTATTGTTACCAAGTATTTCAGATACTTGATATGGTACAATCCATAATGGAGTGAAATTTTAATTTTTCACTTTATTATCATGTGATTTATCCCAAATGAGTACTAGGTTTAAAAGATTCAAATCCTTGATTTTGGATCTCTTATAAAACTAGTGTTTGAAAATATCTTAATGTTTGTTTTAGATGTGCAGTGCCTCAATTATTATGTCTTATAATTAGAATATATCAAGTAATCTATAATCTATTCTCTCACCTTCACCCATATAATATTTCATGAATCAATATGTTGGTAATTTTAGGGTAATGGGAAGAATGGATATCATCCATATACTAGCATAAATGATGAAGACTTGAGAGCTTTCTTGTTATTATTTTTGTGTACCCAGAGTTAATATTTAATAAGAGATTTTATTCTCTTTATTTATTATATGAAGACTTATTTATAACATCCTTTAGGTTTTTATTTGTTTACTCATCTACTCTATTTCCATGGTGGTAATTATTTGAATATAACTTGAGGATGATCTTATTATGGTAGGTTGATTCTATGAATTTAAAAAATTAGAATGCTAAAAAATTATCACAAACCAATAAAATGGGTATGATAATTCTAGTTACTATGTTTCCCTCCAGGAAACTGATGGCATCTATGTCTCATGAATTCTTAGTATCAATAGCCTCCATCCACCCAGTACAATAATTAATAGCCATAAGGATGAACTTAGGTCATGTTAAAGAGTTTGGATATATTATTCTAAAGAATTCTAGGCCCCATTAGGAAAAAGGGAATCTTTCAATGATTGGTTTTAAAGTCATATAACATGATTCACCTTTCTCTTCACAAACACTTAACACTTGTGGAAATTTTTGATGTGGTTATGGGCCTCCTTGACTATTTTAGAGCATTAATAACCCATCTTTAGAATTTTATAAGTTGTAGTATTACTAGATGGATGCCCAGTCCATACCTTATGATGTTAGTTATCTAGGATGTCCTTAGCTTCCTATTTATAAATACAACTCAGGTAGATGCATCCATAGTTATTTATATAAAGTACCTATTTATTGATCATGAAATGATAATATTTGATCCTAAGGGCTCATTTCTTCTCTTTTTTTAACTTAGAGGGCATGCCCCTATTTTCAGGTAATGGATGATATTTGAGTATGATTCCCCTCTTATCACCTAGGCCTCATTTATTTATTTAATGTGTATTTATGGTTTAGTTTGAATAATTATCTAGATGAGGCCTTATATTCTTATAATTTTTTATCATCTAATTTCAAGGTCAAACATCTAAATTTTGGCCATCCATTTTCCTCTTCTCTCTCCTAGCTCATTTTACCTAAGCATGAGTTTGACACCTAGGTTGGAGACAATAGAATACATTTTTTTTCATATGATATAATGTCTAAATTTTTTTATGGTGTTGTTCAATGTGTATATACATAATATTTTCAAACTTTATCAATTACATATGTTTTCTCTCTTGTAGAAATCTATGGATTCTCAATCTCTTTGTGTGTATGCCTTAATGGGTGTATCAAGAAAGGGTTGGGTAGACCATTGGTGCTTCACAAGATTTTTTTCCCTTTAGTACCACCTATTATCAATCCAACCTTCTCATAAAAACATTCTTCTAATATTTGTGTCCTCATTTGCATCCTCCTCTAATAATTTTTTGCTTTCATTAGCCCTTCCTTAACTTAAAATTCTTTTTGATGGTCTATAATACATTATCAGCCCCATCAATCCTATAATCTAATTGATAAAAAATATTTTAAGGTATAGGTCATTCCTTGTTTGACCTAGACCAAGAAGTAATTTGACTTTGTCAATAACAATATAAAGCTGATTAGGTTGATCCTATTGGTGAAACTTTCAAAAAGGACTAGGGTTATGTTTAGCTATATAAACACATTAATTTTCTCCATTTAATAGAGACAATAAGAGTTAATTATTAATTTATGCTTCTTTAAAATATGCTCTTCCACCATTATACTTGAGAACTTGTAGTTTAGGGTTTATACTTGGTTAGTAATCTTGTCTTGTGGAAAATTCATGGTTGGCCTTTCTTAGTGATACTTATAAACCACAACAACCTATTTAGAAGAACCTTTTGCCAAGGGAGATATTGAGTCTCGATAGGTTCATCTTCAAGGTAAATATCTCTAACTTAAGTCGTATATTTTAGTAAATAACAATAACATAATTAATGGATTTCAAATATATTATTTTTTCCATGCATTAGGGTTTTACCTATATATAGCTTAATTAGGATTTTATTCAACATGTTTAATTTTATGTTTAATAACCCAAATTTTGTGCCACGATATTTTGTGATCACTAAATTATCATTTTAATTTTATTTGCATCTATATATTTTTGAACATGAAAACATAGGACCTCTCTAAGTTTATTTCATAGTTTTGCTTGACTAGAGGCTTTGGAACCCTCCCTAGTGATTTTATTATAGTTAGAGATCTCTTGGTTAGGTCTATTTGATATATCTTGGTCATGAACCTAAATATATAATGTATCACCAATCATAAGCATAATTAGGATTTATCTTCTTTGAGATAGGACTGATTTATATATCACATACATTTCTCTTTGCATACATTCTAGTGAACCCAACATGAATCTAACCATTGTAAGTTTTATTTCACAATATCATTTTTGTCTTCATATTTATATTTTTATATATTTATAGTGTTGTGTTGACCTAATTTGTATAGTTCTAACTTTTTGTGTGTATATTTAACACACAATCACTTCAAAATTACTTTGTTTTATCTATCTAGGTCTTCACTAATTACATGTTACTAGATTTAAAAGTTTGACATACTATTATTATTCAATTATATATTAAAATACATAGTAAAATAGGTTAAATATGTCTACTATTTTATTTTATCAATATATAGGTCAATAAACATTATTGAATAGGTTTAATTTATTCATTTATCTCTTTTTTAGCACACATGGTGTTCAAAACTTGGTTAAACCACTCAACCCAATTGGTAAAATTTGAAATCAGTAATTAAAACTCATAACATATAAATTTATAATATAAATCATATTCAAGACAAACAAGGTTCCTTTTTTCTCTCTCTATCATTTGAGTTCTTCCTTTAGTATTATTTTTTACAACTTTATAGTCTACAAAACTAAAACCCTATAGTTAACTAAGTCAACTTTGTCAACTTAAATATGTAGTATATCTTCTGTCTAATAGACAAAGTCAACCTATTTGACTTTGGTCTTAAATACATTGATTCTACAAAACAATAATGAACAATAAACTTTTTTTTGTATTATTTGCATAGAGTGTCACCTAAAGTGACTTTTTACTATTCTCGATCAAGTAATTAACATCTATTTGATATAAATTAATTCACATTTTCTTTTTAGTTGTTTGCATGCTGACAATAACTCACATAGTATAAATAGGTGGTTTTTAAAATTACCATTTTAGTTACACTATTTTACTCTTTTTCACACACTACCAAAGCACTTTACATTAAAAAATCATTAAGCATTTATCTTCCGAAGGTCTACCTACTTGGATTTCATCACCAAGGCGAAACCCAGGTTGGTTTTTAGCCTAGTATAAATGTATGGTTAATGGTATATATTATAAAATTAACTGACACCCTTATCACTATGGGATTGTGAAGTGAGGGGGTAGGCCTAAATACCAAACTAGTACCATTGCTAATATAGATCCCTTTCTAATAAATATCTTGAAACCAACCTTAGATTACTTTTAAGTTCCCTATTTTCAATTAACTTTCTTATCACATTAAAATATAAATTTATTATAATCTAATTAACACTTAGGGTGACCAATTATTTAGAATTTAATTTTTATTTTCTTATTACTCTTCGATAATTTTGTGTTGTATTGGAAAACTTGTGTTAGTCAGTGTTGGTGCAAGGTTTATGTTGTGTGATCCAATTAAATCATTCAAATTGATCCAATTATTTATATATTTACTTTCATTTTTTATTAAAATTTTATTGCATAAATATTTCCATATTATATAACACTATCATCTTGTTAGACATAGTTTCTTACAAGAAATTTCTCACCTTATTATATATATATATTACATAGTCAACTTACATGACTCTATGTTATTATCTCTTTGTTCTATCCCATGTCCAGTAGTACATTATTGACCCATACTACTATGTATTATTTTTATCCTGTATTTTATTACTACCTTATTGACCTTGTTGATTATGTACCTATTGGATGATTATGTTCCATTTTTTCCAACTTTGCTCTTTATCTGGCTAACTTTGTCCCTATTTTTATTCTTCTTCCCTAATATCTATCTCTTTCATCAAGCATCATGAAATCCCCTATCATAATATTTTTGGACAACCTAAATCCATTTATAAACTATACAAGATGTTCTTTCCTTCCTTAATTTACCTCCTAATAAAATCATCACCCTTGGAGTACTTTCTCCCCTCCCTCGTATTTAGATTTCAACATGGTTTAAATAATGAAACATGATAAAATTCGTGGATCAAATATTTTTCATACCTATCATGATTATTCCAATATTAAACCATATCATCATAATGTGAGATAAATTGACACAATTTTATCTAATCACCACACATGCTATCCACCTCCTAACAACCCTCCCCTTAATACTAATTCAAGGAGTCCTCCTACAAACACCAACGCACTGATTGATATCATTTAGATTTTTGAAAAAATATTGTAATAAATAAACATATTGTAAACATATAACACCTCCCAAATGATGCAAATAAAACATCATTTGATCAATATGTATAATCAACCTCTCATTCTTCTCCCTCAAAATAATCAAAGTTTTATTCCTCCTCTTAGAGATGCCATAGGAAATGTCATCCCCCAACCTATCATGAAAAATAAGATCCTCCAAAACATCCAAAATGATCCTTTATCCCCTTTAATTATTTCTAATGATATTGGTAACATATCTCCAATTTTTAAGTATGATGGGACTAAAGAAGCTACATCATTTCTTAGGAAATTCAATAATCTTTATAAGGAATGGATCCAAACTAATACATTCACCACAAATAATTATTAGTTAAAACCTTCAATGGTGATGTATTGGAATGGTAAAACCAACTTCCCTAAAGTTACATATGTAAACTAAAGGATTTATTTAATTTTATAGTTAAATGGTTTTAACATAATGATCTTCCCAAAAATTGCCTTAGTTATTTCATCAATGTTAAGAAATCTCCCACTAAATCAACTCGTGATTTTAATAAGTGATGTAAACATTTGGCCCACAAGATATTCATAACATGATTGATGATATTTTTTTAAAACTCTTTATAACTACATTAATCCCTTAAATTGAATATAAGGTTCAAATTTTTCTCCTCAAACACTTAATGATGCTATTGACCAAGCCAAGCATAGAGACTTCTTAATGAAATAGTTTAAACATAATACCAAAATCACTAATGGATATTTTAAAAAATCAAGTAATGAAATAATCAATAATCGTACTCAATCCAAATCAGGTGTTCATGAAGCCAACACTCCCCTATCTTCTCACACACCAATAACTGTGTAAAAAATGAAATAATTCTTAGTGCCCTCTAAACCATTTACCTATCTTTATAATCCTCCTAAATGTCATGACCATAATTAATTTTGTTGGTTTCACATAGGTAATGGTCACTCCCATGAAACATGTAGAGAGATTACAAAAAATTCTATTTATTATATGCTTGGAGATTCATTTAATCATGAATCCATAATTCAACTCTATCATCAAAATTACAATAATGCATCTCAGAAATGACAAGATCACAAATCGTCTTCTTTTAACAACCAAAAATATTTTTCCACATATAATGCTCAATAAACTAATAGGGATGTTTGAACCATTGATTCTATTTATGACTAATACTAAAATACTTTTGAATATATCAATGTGGCTAAGGCTAATTATCAATGAAAACTAACTCACAAGGATCCCATTACCAAACCTAAGAATCCATCTTTGGAAGAGTAACTCCTCCAAGATACTATAGTCACTTACCTAGATTTAGAAACTAATGAGGAACCATATCCTCCTTTCAAACCCCTAATCATTTATCTTCTTCCTAAATCTCATTTACCTTCTAGTACTCATATTGGTTTTTCTTCCAAAATAATTTGGGACTTTTTAGAAGAACTCAACTCCATTCTCTGAAATATTCCTCTTATTTAATTAGTTCTCACCTCTCCATATCATCACATGTTCCACATGCAACAAATTTAGTAAATTAAAGAGCCACCCCCTTAGAAAAGGAACCATCCTATCATAAGCTTCAACCAACTGAAGTGCATATTATTGAATCCAATTGTCCTTGTTTCAAACCATCTATCAAATTATTCAAATAATACATGGCTAACGATGAGATCTTATTTCAAATTTATGATCCACCTCTATTAATTAAAATATCAATTAATACCGCCCACATTCATAATGTATTAATAGATGAAGGGTATGGTATTAACATGACATCTTTATGGTTCATACAGAAAATTGGATATAATATAGACCATCTTAGACAAACTCACTTTACATGTCATAGATTTGATAAATCTAATCAAAATCCACATAGTTGTGTTTGGATCATTATAATGATTGGGCCTAAGATCATCTAAACTGATATTATGGTCCTTGATTTACCTTTATCTTACAACATACTACTAGGGCATCGATGGAATCATAGAATTAGGGATATTACCTCTTTTGGTAGCTAATGTATCAAGTTCCTTCATAATATTAAAAGATATAAACATAAGGTCAATAAGAATCCTTGGAGTATTCAACATCTAAATATCAAATCTCAATATCACATTCCTATTAGATCAATAGTGCTCCCTTACCTGAATTCATCAATTTAAATATGGATTTACATGTCACTCTTACTAATTTAGATGATGATGAGCCTAATGATCTTAAAAATACCTACGATGCCACTAAAATACCTTTTTACATATCATAGTGGTTTCTTATTTGTTTATAGCCTTGTGATCACACCATCCCTCTCTTTGATGAGATTATAGATTTCCCCCTACAAGGAATTCTCAAGAAGCCTCTTACATAACATATGACTTCATGTGAAATGATTATGGAGTGGCCAAAATATTCTAATATATTTTAATTATGTATCCAAATAAATTTAGTGATATAGGATCTAACCTTCTGAAGTTCCTATTGAATCTCAAGAATGTATAATTTCTCCAACCTATGATGATAATTACATCATGGCCCAACCTCAATCAAGAGACTTATAATTTTGACATTATTAAAAATCTCTAGCTCAAATACATGCTTTCAATCATGATGTTTATACCATTTCCATTGATATTGAAAGGTCATGTACCTCCTTTTAATTCTCCACTTATTGATACTCCTTGGTGTTAAAACAAATATCAGCTTCTAAACCTCTGAAACCTCTTGTATCTTCTATACCTCCTACCAAACCAATCATTCCATTAAATACTATCCCTATAAATAATGTTAATAACAACCCAATCAAATATGATCAACATTATTCCCATACTCCACGTACTCTTGAGATTACATTAGATGATAAGGCCATATATGTATGCCAAATACATTCATAATATGATCACCATGGTAACAAACTTATTGATTTTTAAGTAGATGTCAATTATTATGGCCCTCTTCCCACTTTTCTTAGTGATGAATCCATTATTGGATTACTTCATTCCCAAGAACCTTAGCTTCTTTGGAAACATCATAAATTTGGGAATTTTAAACCAAAAACCCATCATTTCAATAACTTCATCACTAGCATTAATCCTAAAAAAATCCCATTGTCTCTCTACCTAATGCACCATTCTATTTCCAATATGGAAATTATATGCTTATTGAGGAAAAAATCATAATTAAATATGGTACCCCATCATGCCCTCACCTATCAAAATCTTTCAAGAACTTAAAATAATTGGACATGATAAATTTAACTTATTATATGATAAATATCACTAGAATTTCACCTGGTTCTATGAGGACATTCCTGGCATTAATCCTAACATCGTTGTGCTTAATATCATCACCTATCCTAATGCCAAACCCATGTGACAAAAATAGTGTAAATTTTTGTATGGAAATGGAAATGCAATTGATTTATAAATCAATCCTATTTTGGAGAAGATAAATCCTAATTACACTTACGATTGTAGATACATTAGATATTTAGGGTCATGACCAAGATGGATGTGTTAAACCTATCTAAGGGATCTATTACCATAATAATATCACTATAGAGGGTCGCACAATCCTCTATTAAGGCAAAACTATGTAATAACCCAAACTAGGCCCTATCTTTTCATATTCACAAATGTATATAAATGATAAGTAAATTAAAATCCTAATCTAGTGCTCACCAAATATTGTGGCACAAGTGAGGGGTTAATAAACATAAAAATAAACATGCATAAGAGGATCCTATTTAAGCTATGTATAGGTAAGACCATAATTCATCGATAGAGTAATACATTCAAAGGCCATTAATTTACTACTTCTATCTACTAAAATAGAGAATTTAAAGTTAGAAATACATACCTTGAAGACAACCCTATTAAAACTCAATATCTCCCTTGGCCAAAGGCTCTTTGCAAGAGTTTTTTTATGGTTTATAACAATCACTAAGAAAATCCAAATCATGTCAATTAGAATGAAAGAAGAGAATATTATAAAGAAGTGAAAATGAATAATTAACTCTTGTTGTCTCCAAGAAATAGTGAAATAGATGTTTATATAGTTGAATCTTACCCTAGTCCTTATTGAAAGTTTATCCAATAAGGTTTACCTAATATAATCTATATCATTATTCCAAAAAACAAATTAGGTCTTGATCTAGGTCATCCAGGGTCTGACCTAAACCCTAAATGAGTTTTATCAATTAGAGTACATGGTTGATGGGGATGACATTATATCATAAACTATAGTAAAGGAATTTAGGCTAGGGAAGGGTTAATGGAGGTGGAAAATGACTATAAAAGGGTGAAAAATATGATTAAAACCTTAGGGTAATGTTTTTAGTATATTTTTGGATTGATAAAAAGTGGTAATAAAGGGATAACAATCCTTTCAAGCTCTAATGGTCTACCCATCACTTTCTAGGTTCACCCTTTAAGGCATGCACTCAGAGACATTACGACTCGATGGGTTCTTCAAAGAGAGAAATCATCATTATTTTGTAAACATTAAAAATATTATGTGTACACATGTTCATTACTCAAATCTCATCACATGTCACTTAGGTTCAATAAGGGATGATACTTTGACAAAAGAACATAGCAACACACAACATTGAAGATAAAAAGTTGTAGTATTTTTAAAGCATAAAACAACTAAAAGTAAATGATTGAAATGGAAATGACCAAAAATAAAAGTAATGTATGTTTACCTTGACTTTCCTTTATTTATTGATGGTTCTATGTTATGTTTATAGAATTAATTATGAAGGGCATAGAGATTGCTTTCAAAAAACCCAAGGATATAGAACTAAAGATAAAGATCAAGCAAACAAATATAAGAAATCCAAGGTAACTTATGCTATGTGGATGAGATGTACTTATAAATTTGGTAAGATAGGGTGACAAATGTGAAGCTAGGAATAAATAACCAAGTAAAAATTTAGAGTAAATTGGGTAACTAAAACTACAAGGCTACTAAAGATAAAAAATTCAAACAAGTATACCTTCAGTAAGAAAGGAAAACTCACCAAGTCAAACCAAGGATACATGTCAAAATGGTAATAAAATATCAATGCGAAATTCATATAAATCCTTACTTAAACCAATATGGGAAATCAAATATAAAATAAGATTGATGAGGGATCAGTAACAATCCTTACTCAATCAGTAATGGAAAAATTGTATAGAATGGAAATCAACATTGGTGAGTGACAAGTAACAAGCCAACCTCACTCAACAATGTAAATATTAAATTAAAGTAGAAAGGAACTAAGGTGTCTAAAAAAATTATTAAAAAAATAAAAAATAGTAAAGGAAAGCAAGGTATGTCTAGAAATGTAAAGCAATCATCTAAAGAAAGTAATCCATAGTCACTCAAGTATATGGTTTTGTTTTAAATATAGATAAAACTGCAACAAAGTAGTGAGAGTATTTTTTTAATATGTGAAGAGGGAATATAGATGTGGGAAAACATATTTTTAATAAAACTTTATTATCAATGGGGGAAATGAAATTGGTGGAGGGAGATTGAAGGAAAAAGCAAGGTAGATAAATTATTTATCATGGTTAAAACACTCAAATTACATTTGTTAAAACATGATAACTTTCGACATTAATGACTCGAAATAACTTCTCCTAGCCACACAAATCTTAGGTCAAAAAATGAATTATGTAGATCATTCCATGAAAGTTATATGCTTGAAAATTAAAATGGACCTATCTTCTCACAATGTGTTCCCCATTCCTTAGGACCCTTTACAGAACTATCGATCTAATGTGAATATCGGGTACTTGTGTGATAAAGTACGTAGCACCATAGAGTTTTTTGAACTCTCTTATTCCAATATACTGGCCTACCATACCCCAATGGATCTCAACTCTATCATGAGGCCAGCTATGGACTTTGATCTTTGATTGGAGATAGAATAATGTGATATTAATCACATTTTTTGGTATGATTTTGACTTTTGATGTTGTATGTTTCCTTATGTATCATTACCTTTTATTTCAAATGATTTAGCTTTTAACTATTTTTATGGAATTTTCTTTTCCTCCTACATATGGATTTAGATAACCAAACATGGGTGCTAAAGATGATTATCATTTAAATAATTTGGACTTGCTTACTAATAAAGATAATTTATAGATCATGGTGTCTAAGAGTCTTGTGAATTCAAGAGAAATGAAAGAGTTATATTTACTTCAACCTTGGTTTATCTAATATGGAATGAAAGGAAATGAAATAAAGAGGAATAAAACATGAAATAATTTGAATTACTTCAAATCACAAAAAATGTGACAAAGGGGAAAAATGGATATAATGACAATGAAGTGTGATTCATTATCATAAGAATGACGTAAGTGTATGAAAATATGTTAACACCTTATTTCTATGAAAATTTTATCTACAAAAGTAGAAAAAGCTAAAACTGAGAACAAGGGTTCAAAAACTTGTAACCATTATTAAACATTATAGAAAAGAAACATTTAATTAAAGATGGTGATTTTATGAAGAAGGCCTATCCCTATCCATGGTCTTACACTACAAATCATAAAAGAAAAACCCAAGAGGGTGCACACAACATGGAAAATGGAGTGATAAAGATGGTATTTGTGAGAGGGGATAGGTCATATCCATGGTCACACATTACAACTCAAAAAATAAAAACCCAATGGGTGAAAAAATCATTAGAAATCAATGGAATGAAGGAAGTCATGATGAAGAACAGTTCCTATCTATGGTTCTACAATGTAACTTATGAGAAAAAGAAACCAAAAGACCAAAAATAAGGCATGAAGATTTGTGTAAAGAGATATTATTAAAGAGGGTAAAACCCATGTAAGTATCCTATAAATAGTGTTATAAGGATAACACATATAAATTGTGATAATAAGGTAAGGATCTAGGATAATGTCTATATCAAGGATGAAAATGTAAGAGACACGCTTATGTGTCTTAGAAGGTTTCATGAAGTTGATTTATTTTGGTATCATACAATGTAGAATAAGAGTGGGCATTGGTAAGATGATCCAATGTGGAATTGAATGTAGGGATGGGCATAATAGGATGCCCCAAAGTCTAAAGTGATATGGTTGGGCATCACAAAATGCCCCAAAGGTTGAAAATAGGAAGACAAGATAGAAAGAGAAGAGTAACCCATATAGTGTATAAATGGATTTAGGTTGTCTAAAAAGATTATTATAGGGTATTTCATGATGTTTGTTGAAAGAAATTGAGATTATGAAAGAATAAGGAAAATTACAGATAGAGTCAAATAGATAAGGAACACAGTCAAACAAATAAGGAATAGTGTAATCTAATAGGTACAATAGATTGGGTGGATAGAGTAATATTTAGACATAGGCTATAAAGAGTACATAGTCATATGGGTTGATAGTGTATTTCTAAATAGTGGATATAATAGAGATAAAGATACATAATTGTGAACTTTAACTATGTACTATATGTATGAAAGTGAAAAATAGTTTGTAAGAGACTGTATCTACTATAATGATAGTGTTCTAAAATAGGGGTAAATTTTTCAAGATAATTTGAATCAAGAATGAAAATTAAAACACACAAGCAATTGGATAATGTGATTGGTAGAATTAGAGAACACATCACAAACATTGCACCAATGCTATCCAATGCATGTTTTACAATACAAAACACAATGATCAAAGATCAAGTAGTAACTTATAAGTAAATTTTAATTAATTGGTCACCTTAAGTTTTATTAGATTTTAATAAAGTATATTTTTAGTGTGATAGAAAATATGGCTAAAATCGGGAACTAGAAAGCAAGCTAAGGTTGGTTTCAGGATGTTTGGGATGAAAGGGATCTATATTTAAAATATTACTAGCTTGGTACTGGGGCCTACCCCCTCACCAATACCATATTGATAAGTGTGTTGGGTGATTTTCTAATATATATCATTAACCATGTATTTATACTTGGACAAAAAAAAAATTGACTTCACCCTTTGCAATCAAATCCAAGTAGGTAGGCCTTGGTCAGACAAAATTTTAATGATTTTTTTAATGTAAAGTGGGTTAGTAGTGTATGAAAAAGAATAAAATATTTTCAATAAAATGTTAATTTTAAAAAACCACCTATTTAGGCTATCTGAGTTACTCTAAGCATGCAAGTAATTGAAAAGGAAATGTGAATTAATTACTAGCAAATAAATGTTAATTCATTTATTGATAATAATATAGAGTTAGTTTAGGTGACACTATATGAAAATAGTATAGAACATAGTTGATGAGGTCACTACATATTTTTAAAATCAATGTCTCTAATAACAAAGTCAAATATGTCAACTATGTCTCTCAGATAGAAGGTAGAATATAGAATTAAGTTGACAAGGTCAACCTAGTTAGCTATAGGGTTATAGTTTTGTAGACTACAAACTTTTAAATAATACTACATAAGAGAAAATTAAAATGATAGAGAGAGAAAATAAAATAACCTTGGTGGATTGAAGATGATTTATATGTAAATTCTTTATGATGAGATGCTCAAATTTTATTTTTATGTCCTGACAATTGGGTTGACTAGTTCAACAAAGTTTGAAAAACCTTTTATGCTAAAGAAGGAATAATGGATAGAGTAGACTTGTTTGACTCATTTTGTTGACCTTTATATTGATATAAGAAGATAAAATATATTTTTGACATGTTTTAATATGTATGCTAATTTAAGACTAAATAATAATATTGTGTCAAACTACTCAATCCAGTAACCTATAGTTAATGAAGACCTGCACAGACAAAAAAGAGTCATTTTGAAGTGATTGTGTGTTAAAATTGCACAAAAAAGTTATAAATATACAAAATGGTTTGATAGAGTACTAAAGTTTTATAAAATATAATATAATGATAAAAGTGACAACATGAAAGAAAACCTACAAGGGTTATATTCGCGTCAGGTTCACTAGAATGTATGAAAAGGTAAATACAACTAATCTCTAAATCAATCTTAGCTTAGAGAAGATAAATATTACTTAAAATTCTAATTTTTGATACATTAGATATTCAAGGTCATGACCAAGATGGATTTGTTAAATCTAGCCAAGAGATTTCTTACAGAATAATATCAGTAAGAAGGGTTCCAAAGCCTCTAATCAAGCTAAAATATGCAATAACCCTAACTAGGTCCTATGTCTTCATATTCACAAGTGTATATAAATGAAAATTAAAAGGCTAATCTAGTGATCACTAAATTTTGTGTCACAAGTGAGGGGTTATTAAACATTAAATTAAACATGAAAAATAGAATCCTATTTAATCTATGTATAGGTAAGACCCTAATGCATGGAGAGAGAAATATATTAAAAAGCCAATACTTATGTTAATTATATCTAATAAAAGAGAGTATAAAATTTATAGATACTTACCTTCAAGATGAACCCATCAAAACTCAATCTCTCCCTTGGCCAAAGGTTCTTCTCAAGAGGTTGTTGTGGTTTGTAAGGATCACTAAGAAAGGCCAAATCATCTAAGACATTTTTGTAAGACCAGATTGTTCTCCAAGTAGAAAAACTAAACTAAGACTCTTCAAGTACAATGGTAGAAGAGCATATTGTAAAGAAGTGAGAATTAATAATTAACTCTTAATATCTCTAAGAAATAGAAAAATGAATGTGTTTATATAATTGAATCTAATCGAAGTCCTTAATGAAATTTTAGCCGATAGGGTTGGCCCAATCAACTCTATATCATTATTAAAAAAAACAAATTATGTCTTGGTCTAAGTTGGCTAATGGCTGACCTAGACCTTAAATGAGTTTTACCAATTAGATTATAGGGTTGATGGGGTTGACATTGTACCGTAAACCATACAAAATGAGTTTAGTCTAGGGAAGGGCTAACGGAGTTGGGAAATGGCTAGATGAGGGTGAAATATAGGAGGAAATGCTTAGGGGAATTATTTTAGGAGATTTGTGGATTGATAAAAAGTGGTAGTAAAGGTAAAATAATCATATGAAGCACCAATGGTCTACCCACCCCTTTCCTGTTGCACCCTTTATGGCATGAACTCAGAGAGATTGAGACTCAATGAGTTCCTGCAAGAGAGAAAGTATATGTAATTAATAAATTTTGAGAATATTATGTGTATATACTTCTCACTCAATAATTTTTTTTCCCTTTTATGCAATTTTTCTATTTATGATTGAGTAAGGATTGTTACTGCTCACTCATCAATGTTTTTTTACAATTTTCTTGTCCATATTTGTTTAAGGATTTTTTTGCTCTAACATTGATATTTTATTACCAGTTTTGACATGTATCCTTGGTTTGATTTGGTGATTTTTTCCTTTCTTACTTAAGGTGTACTTTTTTCAATTTTTCATTATTTAGTATCCTAGGCTTTGTGGTTTCCTAATTTAATCAACGTTTTGAATTAGTAATTTGGTCCTAACTTAGCATTTGTCACCCCAACTTGACAAATTTCCAACTATGTCTCATCCACAGGGCATCAGTTATCATGGACTTCCTATGTTTTTTTGTTTTTATTCTTTAGTTTTGTATCCTTTGGTTTTTCAAAATTAGACTTTGTTCCCTTCATGATAAAAAATACAAAGACAATAGATAACCATCCAATGATATAGGTAATTCAAGGTACACATACATTACTTTCATTTATCATTTATTTCCATTTCATTGATTTACTTTTAGTTATTTTATTATTTGAATAATATATTTTTTTATATTTAGTGTTTTGTGTTGCTATGTTATTTTCTTGAAGCACCATACCATATTACACTTAAGTGGCATGTGATAATATTAATGTGGGTCATATGTGTACATATAATATTTTAAAACTTTATCAATTATTGATGTTTTATATCTTGTAGGAAGCCATCAAGTCTCAATCTCTCTAAGTGTATGCCTTAAAGGTTGCACCAAGAAATGGGTGGGTAGACGATTCATGATTCATAGGATTATTGTCCATTTACCACCACTTTTTATCAATCCAAATGTCTCCTAAAGACATTCCTCTAAATTTTGCCTCCTCTGTTTCAACCTCCTCTAGTCATTTTATGCCTTAATTATCCCTTACCTAAACTCCTTTTTTATGGTTTATGACATAAATTTAGCCATATCGACCCTGTACTCTAATTAACAAAACCCGTTTATGGTCTAGGTCAACTTTTGTGTGACCTAGATAGAGACCTAATTTGATTTTGTCAGTAATGATATAGAGTTAATTGGGCTGACCCTATTAGAGAAAATTTCAAAAATGACTAAGGTTATATTTAATTATATATACACATTCATTTCATCATTTATAAGGAAGATAAGAAGAAGAGATATATATTTTGCATCTACTTATACACCATTCTACATGAGGAGCATAACCTAGGGTTTCATAATTTATTTGGATATATGGATCTCATCCTATGGAGAAGTATTTTGAATACATAGATAGGTTTTGTAGCATAGATATGATTTGTCCTTGTCATCCTTACATACCACAATAACCTCTTGTGAAGAAACTTAGCAAAGGGAGAGATTGAGGTTAGATAGGTTTATTTTTAAAGGTAAGTATTCATAAATTTATTCATCTATTATAAGAGTGGATAGATTTGGATTTTTACTTATCTCCCATACATTAGGATTTTTTATACATATATGTGAGTATATATATTCTATGTATGTCTAATTTTTATGTATATTACCCCCACTTGATGCCACAAACATTGGTGAGCACCAAATTAGACTTTACTTTGCTTTAGTCATTTATGCTTAGTGAACATCAAAACATAGGGCCTAGTTTGGGTGATTTCATATTTTTACTTGACCGAAGGATTTTAAACCCTCCATAATGAAATTATTATGGTAAGAGATACCTTGTCTAGGTTTAGCAGATCCATCTCTGTCATGACCATAGATATATAATGTATCAATAATTATAAGTGTAAGTAGGATTTATCTTCTTTAACATAGGATTGATTTATAGACCAGTTGAATTTCCATTTGCATGTGATTTCCACTTGAAGTTTCCAATTTATGCCATAAATAAATCATTAAAATTCTTGATGCTAAATTTATTAATCTTGTGGAGTATCGACAATGGGTTTAAAACATTATCCCTATTCAAAATAAAGTCATGATGATCATTTGCATTTGCAGTGATTTCCTTAAACTTAATATTTCTTATCCCAAGGACAACTTCCCTTTACCTTCCATACATGTCATCATCAATTCCACTGATGAATATAAATTTTTTCCCTTATGGATGTTTTTTTGGGTTATAATCAAATTAACATTACCCTCAAAGATCAACATAAGATAACTTTCACCATGGAATGGGTCACCTATTGTTACGTTAAAATTCCCTTCAAAATCAAAATTATTAGATCTAGCTATCAATGTGATATGACCCACATTTTCCATGGCATTATACATAAGATTGTGGAAACATATGTGGATGACCTCATTACTATGTTTAAAAGCTATAAAAGTCATCTTTTTGATCTTGTTATCATTTTTTATCACCTCATCAAATATAAAGTTAGTCAAAATCCCTACAAATGTGTCTTTGGCATCACATCTAGAAAGTTATTAGGATTATTAGTATCTCTTCATGGCATTGATGTCAATCCCACTAAGATCAATGGTTTTGTAAATGTGCCTATACCTCATTGAACTTTTGATAATCAAATTTACATTGGAAAACTTGGATAAATAAGATGCTTTATCCCTGAAATGGATTACTACATATACTCTATTATTTATATTATAAAGAAAGGTATGTTATTAAATGGATTTATATTTGTCAAAAATAATTTGACAATATGAAGGAATATTTTATTCATCCACCCATTCTTCATGCACCTTCTAACAATCATCCTTTAATATTATATACTTATTCCACACCCATATCAGTTTGGGAAATACTTTCCCAAACATATGATAAAAAGAAAATATGCCATCTATTATATTATTTGAGGCCTTATAAAGTATGAAAAATGTTATACATAATTAAAATCTAGTTATCTGATCATATATTTTACAATTGAAAATTTATAGCATTATATGCTTTATCAAACCACTTAAATTATCATTCATTCCAATCTAGTCCATCACTTCTTCTCTAAAGCATTTATTATTGGAGATAGAATTGACAAGTGGATGATCCTTATTATATAATTTTATCTATACATTATTATGCAAAAATTTACCAAAGGATAAATCATTGTTGACCAACTTGTATTTGCTCGTATACCATTTACCAACCATGTTCAAGATAGTTTATCGACGATAACATTCTCTATATTTAAGGTATTAATCAAGCCATATTTGTTAAATATTACTTCTATAATTTCAGTGATGATTTTGAATTAATTAATCTTGAAGAGTCCTCTATCCTCCCTAATACTATTAAATCGAAAGTATTCATTGAAGAACTTCATAAACTTAATGTCAAATTACATGAAGACACTTGCACCTTTCATTTTGACGGCAACAAATGAATTCAAGGAGCTGGGGAAGGATATATCCTTACTAGTCCTATTGTTAATATTCCATTTCACATTTGACCTTACGTTTGATGTCACTAACAACATGGTGGAATATGAAACATTAATCCTAGGAATGAGAGTGGCCCTTGATTTAGACAATACATATATGAATGTTTTAGGTGACTCCCAACTCATATACCACCATGTTAGTACGGATTATCAATATAAAAGTGAAAATATCATTTTTTATCATCAAATATACACTACTCTTGTTAAATAATTTGTTTCTTTTACCATTCACCCTATCCCCCGAGAACAAAATTCTATTGATCATTAACTTGTTTCTTCGACATCTAATTTTCATATGTACTAAATTCTTACTAATCCTACCTTTTTAATCCAAATAATAAAGTCCTAATATTACATTCAACTACAATATTCACTTATCTACCACATTTAGGTTATTACCATTCAACAAAGCTCATGGTACAAATACATCATTCAATTCCTTGAATACCAAACTTATCCTTCAAACACTGATTCCCATGAAAAGAATCACATTAGCAAACAAGATTTAAAAAATGTATTTAGATATAACATCATTTATTATCATAATTTTTAAGGTAAATTAATCCATTTTTTAATGAAATAAGAGGTTCCTCCTCTTATTGAATAAGCACATGGGGGAATTTGATGTGGCCATTGTAGCAGACATGCTACAGCCTACAAATGCTTATGTATGGGTTATTTTTAACTCAATCTTGAAAAAGATGCCCTTAATTTCACTAAAAATTTTAGTCCATACCAAATTCATGATCTAATTAATTCACCTCTAATCAAGATCTAAACTATGGAGTCTCCCTGGCCATTTTCAATGTGGGGATTATGTCTCATAAGAAAATCATCTAGATCCCAAGATGGGCATGTCTTTATCATCACAGCTATCAAGTATTTTACCAAATGGGTCAAGGCCATGACCCTCAACAATTTCAATAGAAAAACCATTGATAACTTCATCCTCAACCAAGTCATTTTTTCTTTGGTTTTCCTCATACTATCATTTTTGATATTGGTGGGAATTTTAAAAATAAAGACTTCATACAACTCTGTCCTAAATTCAAAATCAATCACAAATATTCAACACCCTACCATCACAAATTCAATGTTTAATTAAATTCCAAATATAAAACTATCCAAAAGATAATCCATGAAACCCATATGAATTGGCATCTTCATCTATATCCCACTCTTTGGGCCTATTGAACTAGCATATACACTTCCACTGGGGAAATGTTATTTTCACTAGTCTATGGTTTTGAATCAATACTTCCATTTAAAGTTAAATTACCCTCTATATGTATCTCTCTTCATGGTATCATACTTGATGAATAATTAAATGAATCTCTATTTCATGCTCTTGATATCTCTGATGAATACTGTCTTTTCACCCTACAACTTAATTGCCAATACAAGGCTCGCATTACTAAACAACATAATAAAAGAGTTAAAGTTTAATATTTTAAATTTTGTGATCTTGTATTTAATATATAATATGCTCATGATAAATAATGTAAATATTCTCAAAAATAGTGGGGCCCTTATTTATTCAAATACATCCTTGGTCCAAGCACATATCACCTTCAAACCAATTAAGGCCATATTTTCAAAGAGCCCACAAATGCACAAATTTTAGAGAAGTATTTTTCCTAGATATTTCCCTTATTATCATGATTTCTATATTTTATCCCTCTAACACTTTTTTAAGATAAATATATGGGTCTCACCCTCTGTAGTAGTTTATCTTTCCACAAACCTTAATTCCTTCTTTTCATCCTTTGGTTTCTCTTTTCTCATGAGTTACATTGTAAAGCTATGGATAGGACCCTATCTTACTTATGATTTCCTTTTTGTCCTCATGAATTCCTCTTAATAAATTATTTACTTTCCAAAAACATATTCACCCATTAGGTTTTTATTTTTGTGAGTTACAATGTAAGACAATAGATATGATCAGGCCTTCCTTAGAAATGCTATTTTTCTCATCTCTTTTACTTTTACATTCTTTCTACACCCTCTTGGGTTTATTTTTTATGAGATACAGTGTAAGACCATGGATAGGACTAGATCCTCCTCAAAAAATCTCCATTTTTATTTAATGTAGTGTTACTTTTCTATAATGTTTAGCAATGGTTATAATATTTTGATCCCTTTTTCTCAACTTTATCTTTTGCTTCTTTTGTAGATAAACTATGCACAAAAAAAAGTGTTAACATGTTTTTATACACTTGCCTCATTCTTATGATAAGGAATCAAAATTCAAAATCATTGTACCCTTTTTTCACCCTTTGTCACATTTTTTGTGATTTAAATTAAATCAAATTGTTTCATGTTTCATTGTTCTTGATTTCCTCTCCTTTCACTCCACATTGGGTAAATCAAGTTCAAATTCAAGATAGCACTCTTATTTCACCTAAATTAATGAGACTCTTAGAGTCTATGCTCTATCAATTATCTTTATTAGCAATGAAGTCCAAAATATTTAAATGATAGTTATCTTGAGCACCCATGTTTGGTTTTTCAAATCCATGTGGAGGAGGAATAGGAAACACCATTAAAAAAGTTAAAATATAAATGATTTGAAATAAAATTGAATGATACAAAAGGTAACATATTAAGTAAAAAATCAAAATCACAACAAAATATGTGATTAAAATCAAATCTCTTATCTTTAATAAAATCTCAAACTCCATAATTGGCCTTATGATAGAGCTAAGGTCCGTTAGGGTATAATAGGGTAGTAAACTTGAATAGGAGATTTCAACAAACTCTATGGTGCTACCCACTTTCTCACACAATTACCCAATCTTCATAGTATATTGATTCCTCTATAAGGGGTCTTTAGGAATGGGGAACACCTTGTGGGAAGGTAGGTCAATTTTAGTTTTCATTCATATAGACTTCATGGGTCAATTTACATACTTAATTTGTTGACCTAATATTTGTGTGGCTAGGATAAGTTATTTAGATTCCTTAATGTTAAAAGTCTTCTTATTTTTTCAAACCTAATTTGAGAGTCTTGACTTTGATAAAGAATTTCTCTACCTTAGTGTTTCCTTCATCCTCCCCTCCACCCATTTCATTTTCCACCATTGACAAGCAAATTATTATTATAAATCTATTTTACCACTTCTATATTCCCCCTTCTTCACATCTTAAAAACATGCTAGCACTACTTTGTTTCAAGTTTTGTCTATATTTATAATAAAAAAATATACTTAAGTGACTATGGATTATTTTATATATACCATCGATCTATATTTCTAGACTTGCTTTGTTTTCTTTTACCTTTTTCCATTCTTTTAATACCCCTTTTTTGGACACCTGAGTCCATTTCTACTTTCATATTCTTTTTTTTCCATTGTTGAGTGAGGTTAGCTTCTTATTTCTTACTCACCAATGTTATTTTCATTTTTATACACTTTTTCCATTTATGATCAAGTAAGGATTGTTACTTCTCACTCATCAATGGTTTTTTACCATTTTTCTTTTCCATCTTTGTTTGAGTAAGGCTTGTTACTACTCACACATTGATGTTTGATTACCATTTTTGACATGTATCCTTGGTTTGATTTGGTGAGTTTACTTTTATTACTTAAGGTTTACTTATTTGATATTTTTAATCTTTAGTAGCCTTGGATTTTTGGCTACCTAATTTAATCAAAATTTTGACTTGGTCATTTGG